>CACRXP010000078.1:591600-619627 GCA_902702965.1 Spirometra erinaceieuropaei
GGTGGTGCCAAGAAAGGCAGCTTGTAAACAATGATGACGGCGGTGACATTAACAACCAACATGAGGAGACAAGCATACTTTTGTGGATGCCGTCCACGTGTCTTTTCAGGTGTCCTTTGAGTGAAAAGACTTTGCCGCAGAGATCGCACGTGTACTCCTTCAGTTCTGGAAGACAAAAGTGAAGAAGACGTTTCAATTAGAAGAGGGCAAGGCTTCACGCAAAAAGGCGCTCTGCTCACCCACGTTCGGGTGACGAAAAAAAGGACTTAGGCTCTCTATGTCGGTGACAGCTAGGATCCACATGCAAAGCCATCTCGTTAATCTTTCTTTGTGCTTAGAATAACCCCAGACAGGATGAGCAGACCTCTCCCTCTTTCGGGGGTACGGGCTGCAGAGGGTTGCGTTGGGAAAAAGGCCTCATTTAAAAAAGAAACATTCAGTAAAAAGTCGTGACGACCAGGAAGAGAAAGGGCGCATACTTTTGTGAACAGTGTCGACATGTGTTCGCAGATGGCCGGTCGTCGCAAAGGGTTTTCCACAGAGCTCACACGGGTACCTCCGCAGTTCTGAAAGAGGAAGTACGTACATGAAGGTGGAAATTAAAGCGTTTCTCCTGCCAGCACGCATTCTTACTGCCCAAAATAACAAATACCCACTCTATGCTATAAGGAACGTTAGTCCGCGGTAGAAAGTCGCTTCCCCTAGGCCTAACAGATTGAAAGAGCAGGCTTTCAGGAAGTAACTACGGTAGATGTGCTGCATTATGAAATGTTAACCGTAATTCTGAAATGTGTTTTCGATTCGAAAAGATTACTTAAGTAGGACTGTAATGTTAATTATGGTGCATCATAGCCATAAGATAATTCAGTCACACCAGGATGCCGACTTTTGAGTGAGCTCCTATTCGACCGTCTGTAAAAACTACACTCTGTAAAAATTGACTACATAAGTAACCCAGATTTTTCCCGCTGATTTTTGAAACCCTTATAATTCTTATCATACTTTATAAAAAAACGCACAAACATATTCTCTCTTGTACTCATTTGGTAGAAAACTACGCCTCTTTTTACTTTCTTACTAGACGAACGAGTATCTTGCGGTTTATAAAAAAATTTTCAACTCGGTCTGAGTCTATAGACCTTAAATAAACTGATCTACTCGTAGTTCGTAAATAATTTCTAAGGACATTAAAGAACAACAAAAATCTCATTATCAGAACCTTTTTAAACCCGACAGGATACTTCATCTTTAAATATAAAATTCAAAGAATGCGTAATTAGCTATCAAGGCAGTGTAAGAAAGAAGATTTTGCACTCGTTTTCAATAAAATACAATCAAATTCATGAGGACACCAAAAATCGATGGGGAAAAATTCATACTACTTAAGTAGCCATCTTTCGCAGAAAAGCAGTTTTTGCGGGCGGCCGAACATAAGTTTATTCAAAAGCCGGAAACCTGATGCGACTGAAATGTCTTGTGGTTATGCTGCACGATGACCGATATAACAGACCGGCTCGACGTCTGCGCCGTGGAGGTGGCCACTCCGGGTCGGAAGTCTCTTCGAACCTTCCATCCCGGAGGGTCCCCAGGGTTGATTATTTAAAAAATGGCAGTGACTCTCTTTACTGATTCGTAGACCGTCTCCTAAAAAGCGCAAAGTTCGAAAACCAACAAGGTTCTGATGATGAGGGTGGTGGTGGTGGTGGTGGTGGTGGTGGTGGTGGTGGTGGTGGTGGTGGTGGTGGTGGTGGTGGTGGTGGTGGTGTCACCGACGATTAGCCTAATGCTCAGAACGAACAAATCCAAACTCGGGGCACGAGATCGATGACACCCTTGCTATCATTCAGTGCTGACAGAGTCGAATACTTCAAAATCCAGCTTAACTTAGTCGTTGCAAATAAGAGGAGGAAGGGCAGGATCTATATACCCTCGTGAGTTGCCAATCCAACGGACGAAAACGATTAAGTGGTCCAATTTCTGACAACCGACATGACGAACGGACGGTACAGCTCCATCGCAGGCGTGATGCTAACGCACGGTCACACCTCAGGACGCAAACTGGTTGCTCCTTGTTTAGCTGCGTTGAGTCACACCAATAACCACATGCGGGCGCCAGCTCAAGCGAGCGCAACGACCAGTGATGCCTGACCTCGTAAAAGCGATATCTAGGTTCCATACCAGAGGAAGAAGGCGCCCACCGAAGGAATCTACAGTGGGTGTGCTAACTCATTAAATGTTAGCCGAAATTCTCAAGTGCGTTTTCGTTTCGAAAAGATTACTTAAGTAAGGATGTAAAAGTAATCATCCTGCAGCATAACTCTATGATAATTCCGTTACCTCAGGATACCGGCTACCAAAATAACTTCTTTCCGACCGCATGAAAAAACCATATCCTGCAAAAATGACTACGTAAGTGGCATGTATTTCTGTCATTGATTTTCGATGTCTTTAAAGATTCAATTATACTTCATGGAAAACATGCAACTACCAAAGTAACCACCCAATGGCGCATAAACGCAGCTGTGTTAGGATACTCTTCCAAAGGCTAAAAACGCACTGCAGTGAGCCAGAAGGACGCGTACGAGAACTACGGCATCCTCGGGACCAACTGGCAAGGAAGGGATACCCGAACAGCTTTGTAAGCCGCTGACTCCGCACGCACCCACGGCGAACAAAAGGAGGAGAGCCGCCAACATTCTGGCACCCTCTACCATATACAAAGAACGTGTCCGAAGCGATGGAACGTATCGCTGGAGAGCTCGGCATGGGTATCGCTCACCGTCCGACAGCGACCATGCGCGACAAAATCATGCGAGTGAAGAATCGACTAGACGTGGGAGAACAATCGGACGTCGTTTATCAGATCCCATGTCAAGACTGCCCTCGCCACTACACAGGACAGACCGGATGACGACTTAGCTCACGAATAACGGAGCATAAACGGGTGGTCCGGAGAGGCGACCCGCTGTCTCAGGTCACCACTCACCCTGGAAGAAGGCCACGCGGATAGTAGTGCGGGCCAGCAATAAGACGGGGCGAGAACTGTTGGAGGCCTGGGTCTGACACCAACCCTACCATGATAGTTCGACCGTCGATTTCGACGATGTTCAACCAACAGATACGTTGGCATACCCCCCTGCTATCACGCGCTTCGTCCCCGCGGTCAAGAGGCGAGACCCAATTTCCAGTCAAGGGTGCACGCAGTCACGCCGCCGTGAGACGGCGTGGGACAGCTTATCGCGAATACCACACTCTGCACTCATATCCCCCTTCACGGCTTGACTACAGAAACTGCTCATTTGATGCCGCATTCTCACAGTCTCTGACGGTGGCCTTCTGTAAGAGGCCAAGAGCCCAGAGTAATACACCTAATATTCCAGAGACCGTTTGTTCATCTTCTTTATGCATAAAAATATTCATTCTTCTACTCGTCTGGTGGAAAATTACGCCCTCTTCCAATTTCATACTTGAAGGAAGCGTATAATTCGGTTTTCAAAAAAACTTTTCCAATTCCCGAATAATTTCAAACCCTATCTACCATTACACTTGTATTCAGGGTTTCCAAACTACAAGCCATATATTTTCCACGTACAGGAAAGTATACATTTTCCTACGGTATTAAGGGGAGACCATATGAAGTTTATAAAATTTAGCAGTGGATTTGAGCCATATTACTAACTTTACAAGCCACATTCGTAAATGCAGAGACAGAATACTTTATGTATGGGTACTTCACGATATAAAAAATCACATAATTAGAAACTTCTTAAAACCGAATTATACCCTTCCTTCGAGTATAAAATTGGAATAAGACTCAATACTCTATAGAATAAGCAAAAGAATGAATACTTTTATGCATGTTTTTTGTGAGATGTATTTAAATTTATAAGGGCATCAAAATCAACGAGGAAAAGTGGTCATCTTTTGCAGAGTGTGGTTTTTGCATGCGGCCAGAAAGAAGTTTGTTCAAAAGCCGGCATCCCGAGGTAACTGAATTATTATAGAATTAAGCTGCACGATGACCAATTTTACAACCCCACTTAAGTAATCTTTTCGAAACAAAAACGCATTTCAGAATTTCGGCCAACATTACGTGAGTTAGAACACCTGCTGTATTTGTATCTTGATGTTTTAGGCAGCGGTTTCTGCTACCTAGCCTGATCTTGGAGAAAAATGTGCACAGATTTCGTTGTGTGGCAGGCGGGCCCGTTTCGTGCATCGCTAAAACCGACCTTGGGTGTGAAAATGACCCATCCCCCATTCGCAGAGGCTTTCTCCGCCGCGTCCATGTTGACCAAGGCGATAATTGGTGGTCCCAACCGGGCAGAAGGCAGACAACTTAATGTGGCTTGACTGAGAAGTCGGTGGACATCCAGGCTCCTAAACACATGTCCCTAGGTGTGACAGTTGCCTCGACCAAGAGTCACAATGGCGTCAAAGTTGAAAAGATGTCCCGTCTGTGCGGCGCTGGCTGCCGGCTCCGACCTCAGGTCTGACCTGCGAGCGGTCAACTGGTGATTGTACATCCGCGTCCGCAGCCGACGGTCGGTTCTGCGGACTTTCCACAACAGTACTGAAATCGATCGACTTATGCTGGCTAGGGATGGCCTTTACTCCTCCCTCCAAAGGGAATTCTGGATCGCGGATGATTGTGCTTAACAATAGTCAAGCCTGCTCTGGTCAATGATGGCAAAGGCGTCGCCAGTGCAACGCGCCATAAGCTGACTTCTCAGACCTCCGGGGTGGGAATCACCAACAGGTCAGACTTGACGTTTCGTTACGAGGTGGTGCAGCTAAATGCCCTGGAAAAGGACACAAGGAATCATGCGCCATTTAGGGACTACAGTACCGAATGCAACTGCATTGGCGCGTATACACGAACAGAAACCCGCGGTGCGGAGATGGGAACGGAATTTTCAAGTGTCGCTGTGGCTGGCACGCATTTGACCTGGAGTTTGAGCGGAGACGGTAGCCGCGGCCGCCCATCACACCGGGGGAGGGCAGACACGGCGTCCCACCAGGCTTCTAGGTTTTGCCGCCTAGAGTCGCCTCGGAACTGGGGTGGATGACTCACGAAGGGGAGGGGAGTGACCCGCCCGGCGTGCAGACACCCGAAGACTAATCCACGCCTGTCCCAATGACGCCTTTAACAGCTGCCGCGCATGACATCCTTCGGTCTCTTACAGCGCACGACCGCATACGCCGTCCGAAACATGTCTCGATGATTGCTAGATGTTCCTCATTAATGACAATTCTAGGGTCTACCAAAGGCGATGTTACTCATCACTAAGGTCCCTTTGCAAGCGCACAAAAGACGCAGGGGAGGGAGCACACAGGACGACGTTAGAAACGAACGTGGACAATAAAGACAAACTAGAGATGAGAGAGGGGCATACTTTTGTGGGTGAGGTCAGCATGCTTTTTCAGGTCTCCTTTGCGTGCAAAGGTTTTTCCACAGAGTTCGCACGAATAGTCCCGCAATTCTAAAAGAGATATGCAATAAAAAAGAGTTTCAGTTTTTCTATTCCTCTCCAATGGCCTTATATTTGAAAAAAGCCGAGTTATGGACTGTTTTCCATGGACACTGAAGTTCTGCATGGCAGGGAGAAGGATGCCCGAAGGCGGCGAAGGTGACATAACAGAGCAGAGTAGAAAGTGAAAACCACACGTAGGGAAAGGACGCACGTTTGTGGACACAGTCGATGTGTTTATTCAGGGTTCCCTTCATGGTAAAACCTTTGCCACAAAACTCACACGTCCACCGTCGCACGTCTGAAAGGCAAGAAAAAAACCGTGTGTGAATCGAATTGCACACTAACGCTTATTACTTCCCAACCGCCCTCTTCAACCAAAATGTCAATTTAAAATATTTGTAACTGGTTGATATGAAGGAAATTTACAATCTATGCTTTAAAAAAATCGGTACAGCGATCTCCTGGGCATCCAAAAACTCGAAAAAAGGACACCTAACCATGCAAATGAGAAATAGGGGGACTGGATGTTCCTTAATCGCAAATTCTACCCCCCCTGTCCCGAAAGACGTATGCGCTCTGCATAACGCGTCAGCAGGTGGACATACAGAACTCAACAATTGCAATAAAGTGTACCGGAGCACACCAACTATCAATGAGAAGAGCGTGGTAAAACCAAAACACGCGAAATGTGCGTATTGCCAAAAACCGAAAAAGTCAGGGTACACTTCATTGCAAAGTGCACTTTGCTGCAACAATCCATTGTTGGCTTACACTTAGGTCACACGTTACCTTCAGAGTACATGGCATGTCAGGAGAAACACTTCCATACTACAAAAAAAATAGCCTGACGAGTCACAGCAGGTCAAAGATTACGTGCCAGACGTTGTTTTTGAAATTACGGTGTGTGTTCACCCTCTGCACTCAATATCGTGTGAAGAATGTTCGTCAGCACCCAGATTTGACCTTATAACCGCGACGGAAGCGTCTGATCCGCAAACTATGGCAGCTGGCCTATTCCATGAAGTGTTAACCGAAAATCTGAAATGCGTTTTCGATTAGAAAGGATAATTTCGGCGGATTTGTGATAGTGATTATCGTGCAGCGCAACCCTAAGGCATTCCGGTCAAGCCAGAGTGTCAGCTCTCGAATGAGCTTCTTTTCGGCCAAATGAAAAAAGACCCCTAAAATGACTACTAAAGTAGTATGAACCCCTCCCATTTATTCTGGATGCCCTTATAAATTCAAATATATTTGATAGAAAAAATGCACAAATACATTCCCTCTGTCATTAGCATAATAGCAAACTACGTCTTTTTGAAATTTCACAGGCAAGGAATTATGTTGCCCGACAATCAATATCACAACCCTTCTCAAGTAATTCTTTCTACTCAAAAAAACGTTCAAGATTTTCAGTCAACATTGCATGAGATAGGTCAGCCACTGTAGTTTCCGGGTTGGACGCTCTTGTTGCGTCCTCAAGTGTGAGGCGGGGTTGTATTCTTGCACCAACCCCCCTCTCCTACTTCATGTTCTTCACGAAGTCGGATGACCCTTATCGGAATGAGCGCCCTACAGCCGACAGCATTTGTGGGAGAGATGAAAAACTCTCCAACATCCAAAGAAGCCACGCCTATACAGGTCTCCTGGTCGGTGATGGCTGTTAACTCAATGTACCACCAACTCGTTCCTGTGACGGTACCTGCCGTATCTGATTCGATCGGATGCATTGGTGTAGGTTTACGTTATCAGGAAAGATCACCTTCCATTTCAGTCGGTCGTTGGTAGTTAAGTAAGCGAAATCTAGTCAACCGGCACACTAGCCTCGCGAGCCGACGGGTCAAGATCGCACTCAAGGTCAGCTTGCCTCCATGTTAGCCTGAACTTCGCCTTTAGATCGGCGCAGCGTTGGAGACACGAGTCGAAAGAGCAATTTCAGATGGTACATATGGGGTTTGGCCCTTCGAAATCGACATACGACTCAGTGGATAAAATACAGAACGTGACATACAACGGAACTGAAACATTTGCAGCCCCCAAACATAAAAACAAAGCCATAATCCTGCACAATCGCTAATAATGGCCATCACCTGGGTTTTTGTAGACAACATAATCTTAAGTAAAGTGGCAGCAGATAACCAAATCGCGAGCCATCGTCAGCGTCAGATTACTGCAGAATCTTCTCCAACACCAGATCAGAGATGTACGGGGTATGGGGCTGATTACACAGCTCAAAAACCAGACCCTCTGGGAGTAGCAAGCAGGGATGTTGAGTCATGCCCACCCTAGAAGACCCTGAGGGTGAAGTGGCAGGAACGGACTCCGGACACCCAGGTCCAGGAATCAACTCGCATGCTACGTACATGTGAAATGTCCACGCAAGTTCAGTCACAATTAAGCGGCCATATTGCTAGCATATCAGATGAGCAGCCCTAGAAATAACTACTCCATTGCGGTGTTGCTACCGGTGTCCGTGGAACGAGGACAGGAACAACAGCATAAGGACATCCCGGGAGCTTCAATAAAATTCCTCGGGGCGTATCAGGACTGACGGGAAACTTATGTACACCATCTGCGTGTAAGACAAGCTACCGTGCAAAGTGGAAGTGCCCACCGTATATAGACAGCAACAAAGCGATAGGTAGCCTGCAACGTCTTTTTTCTGCGTATCCTCACTGTCACTGCGCATTCAGAGTTCGTATTCTGACCGTAGGACGCTTTCGTACCTGTCAAACGCAGACAGTACCCCGATGAACAGTGCCCACAACACCCCCGGTCAGAGAAAATACGCTTTCCATGACCAGGGCACTTCACACAACAACTGGAAGACCACATTGCACCACCTAATCTCGTGGTGTGTGTGTGTGGCTCCAACCATTGGGTAAAACGGACCTATTCCACTTGATGAACGTTCACCTGGAGCGGTTTCCCTCACGGATGTTTTTCCCTGCCAAAGGCTTCATTATAAAATGGCAGGATATTGATCGGCAAACAACTCCCGTAGCAAATAGATACAAAGAACGACTGACATGGCCGCTTAGAACACGTTTGTCGTTGTCGACCAGTCAGACCCAATAAACCCATCTAAGTAACACTAAAAAACTCGCTACTAATGACATTTGATGATGATGATGATGATGATGATGATGATGATGATGATGATGATGATGATGATGATGATGATGATGATGATGATGATGATGATGATGATGATGATGATGATGATGATGATGATGATGATGATGATGATAGTCACCCTCTATTGTGAAACCCGCTCGCTCGCCGAGGAAATACTCACAGGAGCAAGCTCTTGTCTAGAAACATGAACAGACAAAAGATTACGTCACCGAGTCTACTGAGACTGTGGCATATGCAGCGTATCTGGAAGGGTTATTTTTTGCAAACACAAGGACAACAATAAAACAACGCACAGAAGAATGATGCACAGACATTCCGAAAAAAAAACAGACAAAAGGGGGCGTACTGTTGTGCACACTGTCGACATGCACACTCATCTGCACCCGCTTTGCAAAGGTTTTGCTACAAAGTTCACACTTGAACCGTCGGAGTTCTGAAATACAAGTAACAAAAAGGTAATTGATAGAGTGCTTTAAGGTAGTCTGAAGCGTTTAATAAGCAAACTATCGGGCACAGCTGACTGCATTACGAACACAAGAGGTCTACCAGTGCCATACTTGCAAAAAAAAGTCGAAAAACAGGTTGGTCTCACGAGTTACACGCCGCAAGTAATGATTACTGGCGCAACCCGGGGTGGGGGGCGGGTGAAAAAGAGCCGGTACCTTACAAGACAGATCAAGTAGCCGACAGTCACGCTTTACTACGCAACGGACTGCCCCGAAAAGGCATGATTCAGCAGGACACGGCGACCGTGGTTAGGCCTCATCTCCCTCATCGCTCTGCGGTACCAAGTGTTTGCTATCTATCTTCTTTCTTGGTGTTTTCCTGTGTGTTATAGGTAATCTCGGAAAGTACTGCATCGATTGTTCTGAAATTTTGACACAACCTTGCCTGCGCATAGCGCCGGTTTTTTTTTATGTCTACCTTTGTAATTATGCAGATAGTAGGCCTGTGATGGGAAAAGAACCGGATTTCTTCTTGCATAACAACGCCACCTGCTGACGCTCTGGCCTGCGGCCACTTGACCGGCAGCCACTCGGACACACGTGCACCCGTTGAGCCACTTGACCGACGTGCGCTCAAACACACGCGCTCACCCCGGCGGCGGCACTCACCCCACCCCCCGCAGATACTTGAACAAGTCCCACCCCTTCTGGGCCGATGCAATATGGCCCGCTAGGAGAACCACACATTGGAAAAAAAGACATGTAACTCTTGGACTCCACTTGAACTTGCCGCACAACACACATAACCGGACTGTCACCGCTTCCGATGGGATTCTCGGGTACTAACCCTTTACGCGACCCTTGTCTTGCCATTTCGACCATCACGAGCGGCACAGAGCGCTGACTTGCGTATGATGTAGCTTTAAAGTGATAGCCGACTTGCACAGCATCTGCCGCACTCACACCTCTCCCACCCGCCTGGGCCTGGTGGCAAGACGACCCTCTGAGGTGACCCCAACCCATATCGCAACAGTGGCTCTGACCCTGACAGCAGCTGATGTGAGCAAAGTCTACGCATGGTTTAAACGGGGGGTGGCAATGAGGCAGGCTCTAAAATGACAGCGCGCTAGGAGTAAGGCCACTCGTGTAAATCATGACAGTCAGAAAGAAAAATAGAGAGTAAAGGCGTAGCGCAGACAGCCAACGTAATTGCAGGTGAAGGGAAACAGTCATCTAGTAGGTGCGTACTCTTGTGGACGCCATTGACGTGTTCGTTCAACCGTCCGATCTTCACAAAGGCCTTGCCACAGAACTCGCACGTATACTCTCGCAGCGCTGAAAAAGGAAAGAGGCTTGAAAGGACAAAATACTGGACTACTTTACTCGCTCATGTTTTCGCTTCAAAATGAAGGTGAATTACAGAACTATCTTTGGGGTGATCATGCAGTATAGAATGGATGTGGATGGCGCGCAGAGGGGTGCCTTTAAGATTGCTTATCAGAAACGTCCAACCGAGGATAGGAACACAGTCTGCAGATACAATACTTCATTATCATGCAAGGCCTCAGTGACAAAAGCGGCATAGGCGAGTGATGATTAAGCCCTCCCAGAGACTCTGTCTCAGGTACATTTCGGCGGCATCACATGTCTGTTCGACAAAGAGTAAGCGATGTGCTCGCGGCGGAAATAGTCTATGGAGGCTTCACATGGTGAAAAGTGGCAGGTCTCCAGGCCGGCGTCTTCATTTGGCTATGAAGCAGAACTGTGCACCCGAAGTTCGCGCACCAGCGTCTGACCGTCACCCCGATGGAGATTATGATTAGCCAGCAATTACATGCAGACTCACGTCAAAAACAGAAAGGAAATAGGAGAAAAGGCTCGCCTTGATGTCTCACTCATCACAGGACTGTCGATTTACTCCGACCGAACGGAAGTAAAGACCGTCACTGCAGTCTAGGACCAATCGGCGGCACTCAGTACCACGTGAGTCGCACGTCTTTGGTACGATCAGAGGGTTTACTGATAAATACAGGCATGCGAGAATAATGTCAGATCAAAACAGCCAAGGCGAGTCCAAAGATCTAGAGCTTACTGTCAGTCCATTCACGTTTCCCCTCCACCCTCGGGCAGCGTGTCAGAACCCCAAGTGCTTACATTTGAAAACCACATGAAACCAAAACGTATATTTTTCTGAAGAGTAGCTTGCGGCAAATGTGCTCAGAGCAATTTCTGCCGGCACGGCTGCAAATCGGCTGAACGTTACGAACAAGGCTTCACGTCAGACTTGCTTGTTATGGCTGCGATCATGCCCGATCTAGCCGGCCTCGATGGTGTCCCGAACTGTACCTCTCCACACGTGACGATCCGCCGCAGCAGATCTGGACAGTTCAACCCATTCTCTTCGCCAACGACGCAGACCCTATTGGACACCTCCAATAGGGTAACGGTGCGCATCGGGGGCAGTAACGCTGGGCTCCTGAGGTGGACGACGAACAACATGCCCAAACCACCTCAGTCGTCTTTCTTGGACGGCCTGCGTTATCCTTGTGATGTTGTCGCAGCGAGCGCGGACCGTCTCATTTGAGACGATGTCGGTGTACTTCACTCGAAGGAGGGTCCTCAAGCAGAAGTGGTCAAATGCCTCCAGTTTTCGCTCGTCCACCAAGCGCACAGCCCAGCATTCATAACCGTAGAGAAGGACAGACCGGAAAGATGCACGGTACACGCGAATCTTAGTGGCGATGGAGAGGTCACGTCGGATCCATAGGCATATTCGAAGGCAGCATTAATTCAGGAGACAATGTCATCCTTACTCTGCCCA
Organism: Spirometra erinaceieuropaei; assembly: GCA_902702965.1. Lineage (NCBI taxonomy): Eukaryota > Metazoa > Platyhelminthes > Cestoda > Diphyllobothriidea > Diphyllobothriidae > Spirometra > Spirometra erinaceieuropaei. The sequence continues at coordinate 603,477 of CACRXP010000078.1, forward strand.
TTCGACAGCAGCCTCGCCCCGAGATATTTAAAACTGCCTACTTCAAGTTGACAGCGACCAATCCCGAGAGGTGTCTTCTCCTCGTTACACAACTACCGTCCTAGATTAAAAATGATATAACACCAAATATATGAGGTTTTATTAATCTTATTTGTTAACCTTAGCGGTGCATACGAAATACGCACAGAGGTCGTTCTAGGGAGAGAAGCTCACCCGTTAGCCTAGCAATTGGCTACCCGGCGTGTCCATCTTCCAGCTTTCGGGTCTGACGAATAAGAAGGCGCGAACCAGCGGTGACAGTGCTACCAGGGCGCGGAATGCTGCTGTCTAGCATGTCGACCGCCGCGAAGCCCGAAGACGGCACTGTGGCATGCCATCAAATAAGTTGGTTGCCACCACCGCCCCCGCGGTCAGGCTCCCGAGTCAAATCGCTGGTGGAGAAGAAATCGAATAAAGGTCCGAGAGGTTGTTGTTGATCCGCCTGTACTTAACATTCCCAAGAAACCTTACGAAAATGTCCTATTTCGACATCACCGAGGTCGGCTGGATCAAACAGGATCAGACCTGCACCAAGTGCAAGTAACTATGTTCCCTAAAACGACCGTTTGATGCGATGCATCATACATGATTCCTCAAGTTTGCAGAAAGTTCGGTTTCAAATTAGTCCCTATTGTACGAACTTATCCCATCGACCAAGTTACACGCTTCTGTTTCCTCATTCGGTGTAGCCATTCTGACAGCAAGACATCAAGAAAAAGTGTCTTGGCAAAGTCCTGTCACAGCGGTTCTCGGCAAAACCTTTACTACGCAAAATAGAAGATCATGCATGCACTGTGGGAAGCTTTTGTATTTAACTACATCCCTAAGGAAAACGGGTGTTAGAAAAGGCCGAAATAGGAGAGTAAGCAAAGTATGCATAAGAATTGAACGACACTCACGCAAATTGCGGTCGCCTTCTGGAGGGCTTGCAGGTTCCCCACAAGTAGATTCTTCTACTTCACGATCGGAGTACTGCCTGCCTGTGGGGAGGATAGATAGTTATAAGACAAGGGCGAACCGGAAGTGTTCGCCTCCGTAGGCGCTGTTAGATCCGATGCTTTAGTGGGAATAGATAAGCATGTTGTCGCATTCAAGTCCCCCGTTGGTACACTTGCGGGGGTTGTTGGTGACAGCCTTTCATTCTGCACCTCAGCCGGTAAAGGCGACGATGCTGGAGATGGCGAGGGCTGCCACTCATCTCCGCTGCTTGCCCAGTCACTTCCACTTGATCCAGACTCCTGGTAGGTAAACAGTCGCCGACGCCGACGCTATGAGTAAAACCACCCTTATGTAGAGTCAATTAGATCTTACAGGCCGATTCGGTGGTACTGATTCCGAAGTCTAAATGCAGTATAAACATACTACGGACTACACGATTACCTTGCAACGTTCAAGCGCGATCTCCCTGTTTGAAATTGTTTCTTCCTACAAAAAGGGAGGCGTTGTTGGGATTAATAATATTAATAATAGTAATAATAATAATAATGGGCAGCCTAACATTCGTGTGCATAGCAGGGGGACGCATACTAAACAAGACGCTCACCGTCACATGAGATGAGATCAGGTACTGATTCGCACAAACATTTTGAAACTAGAACGTACTACTAAGGCAATAATCACATGATGGTGCTAAAGCGCAGGGAGCAAGATTTTGCGTCATACGCCCCGACTCTATTCGATTTCATCTCCCTAGAGGATCTACTGTCTGATCACCGAGGCGATGCAGAACCCTACACTGCGCATTGCTCTCGTCTCAAACACGTCATGACGATCTCACCTCGAACACAGCGCATAGTTTAGCAATTACCAGCGGTGGTGTATCCACCTTATGAGGGCAGAGGAACTTAGTAAACTCGTGTTTTGTGAAGGTCTGCAGAAAAAAGCGTACCATGTTTGTGGTTTTCTACTCCTTAGTGACGTAGTCAACGTATTCACAAGCGTCATCCCAATGATCACCACTACAGGATGCCTACGAACCGCCGGTTCTCAAAAGGAGGAAGGCGACATTTGTGTAGCGGACTATCAAACCATGTAATAGCTTAGATCTGACATAGTAACAGCACTCAATTGTCCGCTGTTTAAGAGGTCATGACTTCACGGTAGACACCGCCTGTGCAACGTGAAGGCATGCCCCAAAAAGCTTTACAACAGCACGCGAGTCAGACTTCAAGCTCTGGGATGTTCAGTGGACAGCGACGTATTTAACATTCTGTCGTATGCATTCCAGTGCCGGTGGAAAATGAACGCAGTGAAGTCATTCATCGTCTTCCCCTTACTTATTTTTCCTATATAAGGGTTTCTGGTGGACTACGTATATTCATTACCTTCTTCTTCAGCCGACGCATCCAAATAAGTGTTCCATGTAGCTGTCCGGGATTAAGATTTGGGGTTGCTTTGGAATTTCAGAATGCAACTTAGGAAGGCTACGATTTAAAGGGCAAGTTTAGATAACTTCTCTTACTCGGATGTTTAAGGTTTGCAATCTGACCAAGTGAAACGTTGCTATTTCATATATTTTGATCGGGAGCCAACATTCAGCGATTTGTAGAACTTATATTGAAGTTGTCAAAAACGTTTAAAGGAATAAATGACTGCAGCAGAGTGTGCCACCGCAGAATCCCAACTATGTGCAAAGGTGATTTATAAGGACCTAACATTTCTGCGGAAATCTGATATGACTCCATTACGACAGCACCAGATTGGAGGTCCAGTGTTAAATACTCCCTTTTATAATTTGTCCGGATTGACGAACGCCATTCTCGCGGGACTCGAAACAGTCGGTGGTGGTGAGGAGAATGTGAGCTTATGGTCCAACTGATACAGCCTTAGTATTAATGATCGACGGAATCCTAGCTCCAAGTTAAGATCAACCTAGTTAGATGAAAACGACAACTAAGACCAGATTAGACAATCCATTGTTAACGCCCGTAATGTCTCGAGGGTTTAAGATGCGACAATGTTTATGGTAGGCCTCATCCGAGATTTCAGATCTGCAATTTTGTAAGTCCAAGCATTTTAGTGTTTTTTATGTGGAAATGTGGATGGGTAATAAACTTAGGTTGAGCGGCGGATTGCTTAGTACGAATGAGGAGGGATAGGCGGTGTGCGGCAATCACGCAGGCGCAAAACCACGACCAAGGGTGCAAAATTGGCTCTTAGTTCTGAAGAGCGGTAATTAGACGAGAGGGGAGTAAAAGACCACAAATGTATGCCATCGTGAAAATGCCAGTTAGGTAAAGGCTAAATATTCACAATAAAACAACAAAACGAGAACACAGAACGAGATACTAAAGCAAACACAGAGGGTAATACGCAGGAGAAAGAAAATTATATCTATGACTAAAGACATGCTAAATCACAGAGGACGCAAGAATGATGTATTTAACGGCCCTCTAGCGGCTAGAAGCATCTAGCCAGTGGGATTGAAGTAAGGGGCATGTATTTTGTCTTAGTTTCTATGGGCATAGGCGCCCCGAATGCATTATTCAGTAACCAGTGAGTATACTCAGCGCTTGCAGGAGTAGCCACGAAGCGAAAGCGCGACTATGTCAAGTGATTATAGTGCGCATCCACGAGATTTGCGCGTAGTTGTTTTTGGGCCAAACTGGGGAGGTTTGGCCCTTATGGGCCACATTTGAACGACACAGCACGAAGTAAGCAAATAGGTGTTGTTGCTGGGTATAGCACTTTTTTAGAAACTAAGATGCCATGAAAGAGGCAAAGGTACAACGGCATGAACGATATTCAAGGGGCTGACGGAAATGTTTTGCACGGAGTCTTGAAACTGGATTATCAAAAAGCCGTCAAAAGGGAAAGAACTGTTCTCATGTCCTCCTAACAATGTGCATAAATGGTCTCGGCGGTGTCAGATGGTAATATCCAAAACCGCCAAATCCCCAAAAGTCCGCAAGCGTAATGCAGCCGTTTTCCCAAGTGTGGAAACGCAGGTACAGGCCAAACTTGTCATTATTTGCAATAAATCCAGATTATCGCGAACTAACAACGAGATTCTATTTGAAATTCAATCATCGAGTCGAACGGCTTAACCATGCGAAAAACTATTCTACCTAATGGAAAGTCTGCAAAATAGGACTTATGACTACGGTACTAGTCGGACTATATCTTCATTCCTTTTGTATAAGCAGGCCATGATTTACATTCTCCGCAATTACTGAAGTTGATGAAGATGCCTCCAATATTTTCTTAATTACTAAAACTTACAGCTGTGGATTTACCGGGTAGTTTTATTAGTATATTTCTTGAATTAAATAAATCCTCTTTAATAGGGTTTCAGTCTATGCTGGTCGACGAAGCAAAAAACACCCTCACCCAGGGTATCCTACTAAAACGAAGGACTATATGCCGTCCGCCACCTAGGGCCTTTTTGGATACACGTGACGGGACTCTTCTGTGGTCAGATACCACGATAGGATTGACGCAGGACACGTTGCCAAGATCAGATGCAAGGAAAGGGGATGATACTGGTGGGAATGCGAAGAATACGACACCGAAAACTGGGGGTGCTCTAGTCTGCGTCTGGTGATGTACTTCTGCCAGCTCAGTTAACAAATAACATATTCGAAGAGACGGTTTCAAGACGCAAACGGGCAACGAGCTACTTAAAAAGGCCGACTCCTGTCTAATGTGCATAACAAGTTCGCCAGATTCAGTAAAAGTGAACAAGAAATTGTAATAAACAGCGAAAGTTGTATACGGAAATCGAACGCACTTGTTTGACCCCAACTAGCAGCAAAGAACCAGTGGAACTCGACATCTCGTTAAGATCGACAACTCGGATATTGTCTTTCCCGCCTTAAATGCAAACTATTAAAAGCACCTAATAACTGTCTAGTTGTCATTTTTTTTATTAATGTTCTGGGGTTAAAAGAAAGAGAAGGCACTGAAAATCTCGTTTCCTACCACGAAATAGACAAGTGCGAAGCCGACCTGCAGTTTAAAATATTGTCCAAAGAGTGTTAGTGATCCCTTCGGGATGGCAAATACAACACACCACTTAGGCCATCCACTCCAATTATGGGTGCCTGGGATGTCCTCCTGATAAGGTAGAGTGATTGCAGCGTGGGGGTGTTGTCTGTGGATGCCGTTGTGTCAACATCTATTAGCGGTCTTAGGAGGATCCTGAGCCAGTATTTCTCTGCACACCATGGTGCCCTCAGATCCAAAAACTCTCGGCTTCCCTTACGCCCGAATCAGCCTTGGCTACCTGTTTTGTCCATTTATTACTCTTAACCACGTCACTGCATGTGTTTCGACAACGTTTGTTTGTGGAACTTGTTTGCTTTCTCTATACCATTGTAAATAACCATTGTTATTTATATACGCACTTACCCACGTTTGGCACCGTGCTACTATCGAGATGATATTCTTTTTCTTCAACCAAGTACGATTCTATTCACTTATAGATGCGCACTTGGGGTTTGAGGAACTCCATAAGATGCGTGTCACTAATACTTAGTCTAAGTTGTGTTGCCGTGAGTTTTTAATTTTGTTTTACGCGTTTAATTCTCATTTTCCTGGATATTTAAAGTGTCCGCGTTGACTGCTACCGCGTGAGTCTTCGCCTCTTTGCTCTTTTAGACTTTGCTGACCTAGTTGCCTTCTTTATTCAAGTCGGAGATCTCTTTATCGCGTCCTGGTCAGCCCTCCTAGGCTATTTCATGTTAAATCACAGCTGTATTATCCGATGCAGATCATTTTGTGTTTTCAGGCCTTTGAACTGTATACTCCGTTAAAAAGCGCTGATTAGTAGAGTTACCTGAGAGGAAAATTTCTTTTCGCAATAGATTACCAGTAAATTTTTTTACTTAGGGGCTCTACAGCTAGTAATGTCCCAGTTTTTCTTCGACTACAAAGTGACGAATTGCGTCCAAGCCAGCTTGCGATATTTTAGGTGGAATTTCTGATACTTGTTGTCCGCCTGGAACTGTTATGGCTAGAACTCACAGAATCTCTTCATAATGACTCAAATTTCCTGCGCATTGTAACGAAGTCTTCTACAGACTTAGACAGCGTGATAGCTTAAAGGACGTTAACGTCTTAACAAGAGAGGAATTCGCTAAAAATTAATGATCTGCTTGCTAGGAAACCATCTAATGTCCTTCAATCCCGTTTTCCTCTCTCACCTGCTGATCTTTGGAGGTATCTTAGGCGTCTTCCTAACAAAAATAACTCATCCACACATGTTGATGTTGATTAAAATTCTTCAAATGAAAATTTATCTTTACTGCCGATGACTTCATTCCTCCCCCAGCCGACACTCCGTAACCACCATGTGTATTCTCTCCTGCATCTGTGACAACACCGGAGAGGCATCTTAAAAATTCATGTGGACCAACAACTGCCGGGTTGTATGATGTCTCCACCTTTCTCCTAAAATTATGTTATTTTCAGATAACTCCTGTTTCGACACAGCTCCTCAACATGTCTTTCATAGAGTCCAAGGTTACTGAAGTTTGGCGTATTGTAAGTATCATTCATTTCCCTAAAAATCTAGTGACTTTGATTATACATCTTTCCTTACAATTGCAGAATTTTCTGTACATCTGAAGATTGCTGAAAGAATTGCCTTAAAGTTCATAATGTCATTCTCCAAATTCTTCGACTCTTTTCCAGTGGCATATAAGGCCAAGAGTAGTACCCTGGACGCTGTTGCTCTTGTGGTCAAATTTGCTCTAAGAGATCTAGATGAGAACTGCAATGCCTGCTCACTTCAATTTCTTGACTACGCCCCTGTCTTCAAATCTGCATCGTGCCTCCTCCTTACCAAATCATCTGCGTGGGGCTCTCCTGCCCGGGCCGTTTCTTGGCTTAGAGATCACTCCTATCTGACGAGTAGCATTTACTTGCAGGAAAAGTGGATAAAAGCCACAGACCAGGCCAGACCAGTTGATCTCATTCTACAGAAGATTTGGCCGTGTAAAATACAGGGCAATATTTTTAGATGGATCAAAAGTTTCCAGTCAATCGGACAGTCCAGAGCAATTGTTGATACCCCTGCATCCCAGTGGATACCAGTAGGAAACGACGTTCCACTGGATTCGATCTTGGGACATCTCCATTTCCCCATCTATATCGACGAATGTCCTGCAGATCTTGAATGCGATGGTATCGTGTATGCAGATTATATAAAATTTGGAAAACAATCAGTTGTGCCGATGAAATGCAGAGACGGCAAGAGGTCATCGATAAATAATAAATGGACAATTTTATTGAAACACCCTTGAGGGTCCCATCATTGCTAGTTGCAAAAAGAGCATTCGCATATAAAAACGCCGTGAGCAGAGGAATAACTCCGTATAAAGAAATTAAATGAGTACGAATAATTTAACTTTTGGGGAGAAAGAAACATGCAGTTTGTGAAAGGGAAAATATGCGGGTCGAACGGGATTGGACTGCATATGGTATTTTATAAGGGATTTAAAAAGTAAATAGTCAAGGCAGGCCTTCCTTAACCGAGTGAGGTTATCCGCCTCGAAGTGGCAAGAGAGAGGAACCTAGACGCGATCGGACACAGTCCGCTTAGAGTCCAGCCGAGTATGGGACATTAAAGGTTAGATCAGTCATCAAAGCGTAGAGGGGAGAATGCGACCCTGAGGTCTGTTTGCTGATCGGCCAGACTACTAGCAGAAGGCGAGAGCAGAGGGTTCAAATCGTCAACAGACCATCGGAGTTCGAAATGAGGAGTTGATATCAAGGTCTCGGAAATCAACGACTGAGGGCAGTGGCGTCCTAACTTCCCTATGATCATGTTTCATTATTACAGAAAAAGACGTCCGGGATGGAAGAGGAAAATAAAAGTTTAATCGAGTCAGTATACTGATAAAGACGCAGCCTTCACTTTAATGTGTGTACATTATCTGAAGATCTTATATTAATTGGCAGGTTATTCCGGAAAAAGTCTATCTGGAAGAGGAAAAACGAGAGTGTATAGACCTGAAGGAAGCTGGAGGGATAATCAGGGAAGAATTTCGAAGACTATAGGGGTAAGGGCTGCAATTCGAGGAAGATTTGAACTACTAGTAACGCGAAAGAGGAGACAGAAGCCTGCTTCTAGTCTTCAAAACCACTGGAGGATGGGAAGTGCAGACATACGAGGAAGTCATAAATTAATTTCAGAAAAATAGAAATTATAGGTAACAAATCCACAAATCTGGCCAGCTTTGGTCGTAGTTCTGCTGGCGTATGGCGAGAGATCAAGATTATTTATGTAGCTTAAGCCTTAATCCTTGGTGGTGGTACACTGAGTCGTAGGTGTGCCTTGAAAGACCACTGGATGGTATAGCCTATCAGGTCCAGAGGGCACATAGCGACATTTGGACGGAGAGAATTCCATTAGCGATTTTGAGCCCAACGATGAAAGGGCAAGCAATTCAGCATGGATTTGCTCCAGACAATGAAGGGTCGTAAATTTCTTGAAAGAATATACATATTTGAAAGCATCAACATACATAAACGCTTGAGAATGTTTATCTGCTTCCGAAATATCATTTATGTAAGGCAGGAACAAAAGAGGTCCTAAAATGGTCAAATGTAGGACAACCTAAATAGCAACCTCATTGGAAAATGAAGATCCGATATAAACCTTTTGTTTACGATTAGACAGGTAGGATTTGATGAGGGCTATATGGGGACTGCGAAATTCCAGAGGTTGTATTTTAAATAAGACCCTTCTTTTTGACACTGTGGCAAAGGCTTTACTAAGATCATAGTAAATAACGACAACAGATAAATGGTCATTACGAAGATAATTCTCTTCGTTGTGACCATTTATCTCTCACCTTGTTTACTAAGTGATAGTTAAGAAAATGGTTTATCAGCTTTAGAATAGATTCAGGAGAAAAATTAATGCTTCTGAAAGGGTCATCAGACAACGGAAGAATTAAAAGGGCTGGGTCAGTTTCAATAGTGAAGTGTTTGGCAAATGCAGATGTTACTGGCAACATTTTGTTAACACTTATTTGAACGTCAATGTGTACCGCATTCAGTAGGGTAAACGAGAGCAGAGCCTGTTTTCCTAAATACATTAATTTATACTATATTGCTTAGTGCTTATGCATAATTATCCTTGCTGCTACGCCAGCACTTTCCACCAATTGTGCAGCGCTATAGTCGCTTCTGTTTGATGCCCCCCCCACCAACAGCATCAGTGCAGTGCCCTAATGGATCCTTGAGAAAGGCCATATTGGTCTGGAGTCTACAGACTCGGCTGTTAGTTTATGAACTAGGAGTCTCTATTCATTGAAAATCCTCGGCTTATTAAGTTTGAAGAGGTGGTGGGACAGTTAACGAAAACTATTAACACATTGATTAAAATGCGTCAAATCTTGCGGGGACGTTCTGCCTTGTATAAAGCATGTAAAAGGGAAAAGGAATAAAAAGCCAAACAGTGAGTTTGCATACTTTCTTAGAGATGAAACCTCCCTAAACACCGAAAATCTCTAACATGTTTTCGAATTATTCTATTAGGCAAGGAATTAGGAACAAATCATCCAACTCGCGAAAGTTCAAGGAGAAGCAGAATAAATGGATGTTCTTGGCCTTCTAAGGTGCGAAGGTATAATGATTTGTTTGACGGGTTATCAGCACCATCTGGTAACGGAATCGGAATGCGAGTTAGCACAAAACAGAAAGTTTTACTTTTTTAGTTTGCCGATTAAAAACATGTTAATCTGTGCAATGGTAAACAGGAATGCAGTGCACAACAATCAGCAGTTGTACCCGGTGTTGGAATGACCATCACTTTAACCCACATATAAGTATCCTGGTCAGCAATGTATTTATTACAACGAACGTGCAGAGGTTTTAATGGTGTGCATAATTCAATAAGGCAAACAATGGCCAAAAGCCCAACATTTCATTACTGAATTCATGCAAAAGGCGAAATAGTTGTGATTCTCTAAATTCATGCAAGATTATCACGCGCTGGACCAAGCTTCGAGGATACTCTTGGGAACTTTGACTGCATTGAAACTCAGCCCGCCTTAATAAACACACAGCCAACTATTTGCTGGCTGTTTGCCGTGTCTTTGGTATCCATTATGGATAATATTTTCAATAGCGAGGAAACCGCTCTCTCTGAAAAGCAGTCCGAGTCTGTTTATTACCTTAGTTCTACCGATTTTCGTCCATATCCCGAGGTAAACCAAAATTTGTATCGCGGACCAGCATGTGCAACCGAGTTAACTTAAAAACCAATCCTAGCGTTGACTCCTTTTTCTTAGAAAAGCCGTCTTATTCTTTATTCCCTCCTGTAACATGATGTTTGTGTCGTAGCGAAAATCCTTCGATTCTTGACGGGCGTTGCAAAATGACCTTCAGGACGTCAAAGTTTACTCTTTGAGATTTGTTTCTGGTTGGCAGTTAGGTTCACGTCATATCACGGACTTGTAAGGTTCACAAGAATATATGGGGCTTACTCTGGTAAACAGATGTCTGTCTTCCGCTGGTATAATCAGTGTTCGTGTAATACCAAGCTTGAATTTTTTTGATGAATATGGTCATCCTCCTCGTTAGCGCAAACCAAAATTATTCCCTTCCGTTTCTCTGGAGAGAGTTAGTTGGCATGCTGTTCTTGGCAGTATTTAAATTTAGACTTTCTTATTTTTCGTTAATTCGAGCCTGAAAAATACCGAAAGCCAAGGTAGCCAGAGAACGATGTGGAGCTACCCTTAATCGTTTTCCTGCCGATTTGACGTATACTTTATATACACTTGGTATACTACTTATTGATGTAATTGGGATAATTTGTTCAGACTGAATTATTATTTTAGAAGGTAGTATATCACTAGTGACTGAAGTTCACATGAGCATTCTTGAATTCCGTACGTGCTATCGGTTAACGACACGGTTTCACCTAGTTTGCAGGAAGTATAATTGAAATCAACCCTTGTATATGCGAATTTGGAAAGTGATAGTTTTGCCGGAGAAATCTACTGCTTATTTTTTTGAAAATACGGGATATCAGAAAGCTGCCAATTTGGGTATAATCTAATACCTAGGATATCTAGTAATTGCCTAGCTTCGTTCAGTATGTAAACGCAGTCATACCTTGGTAAGACCCTTAGTACTGATTTAGATATTGAAGGGAATGACCAAACAACGACGGCATACTCAACTGGCAGAGTGGGTTCGCACGCATAGTAAACATTGGGGGTAAACATACTTCAAGCGAGAGCATTCCTGTCATGTTTTGTTGCCTACGCCTAGCTTGACTGACATATCTGTCTCGAATGCAGTTCGTTAAACCCATTACCATTTTTTACATGCTAAACCTTCAGGTTACCGTAGGTTTCGCTCAGGCGAGTCGAATCTTATAATGTTAATCAGCAGAGACTTAACTACGACGAGGACTGAGCTGACAAACATCCTCTTTGTTTTGGTGCCCGTCCACGTGATATACAAATACAATATTCCTGTTTCATCCTCCTACGATTGGCAAAAGTTCCGTTTAAATTCTGTCACAGAAGGTTGGTGCATTGCTGTTCGGCCGCATATGGCGTCATCTCCGCAGCAGCAGCGACAGGGGATGTCGTAGAATAACAAATGTACCAGAATGCCGGCTGGACTTTCCTGAGGCAGTCACGCGGGTCTGACGCCATGCAACTGTCAATTGCAAAGCTGTCAGGAGGATTTTCACTACTTGATGTCCAAAATGTTTTGGGATGGTCAAAACTTATTCCGAATTCAGGTTTAGATGCAGGCATTTTTAGTCCGCCCGATTCCGTTACCATAGGACAGGATGCCTGTCGCTGCACAGTTGATAATGTTTCCTTGCGTCGCTTAATGCGCCCGTTCCGATCCTTGAATGACGATAGTCCAGACAGCTCTGTTCCATGAATGTTCGGGGTCATTTTGGGTTTCAGGAAAGTAAAGGCCATAAGGTTTACTAGATAATTATGCTATATGCCGTATCTCCGTGTGGTAAGCAAACACAGGGGGACCAAAATTTGAACGCGGGAATGTCATTCACTTATCCTAACAACAAAATTACTCTGCAGCAAAATTAGCGTGCTGTTACTTCTGCATTAGTGACACGACGTGAAATAATTGGGAGTGCCCATGAAAACAAACTATCATTTGGCTTAAGTACTCAGTTCACCAGGACCTGGAAATTGTACTACTTAGGTACAAATTCTCCAACCAAATTTAGATTATTCATCTTATGTGCATGTCATCACTAAAAGCATACCTTTGTACGACTATTTCTTTGTTTATAAATTATCGCTATCAGGCCTAGAAAGTAGCTCCATAGAATCCCTGAAGTTAAATTCGGACATTGTATTGACGCGGTTGTCTTGGCATATCTTAGCGAAACGGACACTAACTAACTTGGGTGCGACATCAAAATTTATCACTATTTTCGCATTCCAGTGGTATGGCTGCGTACATTGTGAATGTTGCATGACAAGCAGCACTGCCTTTGTCCGTACCATTAGTTTTCTCTAGTATAGAACGTACTGTTTTGCGCCTGGGCCTATGATCTACTAATGTCAATGGTGTGGCTACTGATATTAAATTGGTTTCTAAGGTCTATGTTTGCTCAAGCAGCCATCCAATGCACTTATGCACCCTCATGGCCTATATCTTTTGTTTCCTTGCTCTCTAGACGCAAGTGTCTAGGGCTCGGTTTTCGACAGCTGACCAAAACCTTTTTTACTTCATAACTTGGTGGACCGAACGAACAGCCATTTATACCAGGGGCTGATTTTCGGCTAACAGGGTAGCTCAAAACTCAGAACTTTGCTGGAATTTTAGGAACAATTTTAAGTTAGTCACAAGGGGATGCTGTGAGGTTACTTGAGGATTTTGGGTGCAGACAGGTCCCTCACAACCGCTCAGATCGTTTGCTTCAGCTTATCTCTAGTGTTTTGACTCAAAGACTAAACCATATGGCACTGGCGACAAGCTAACTTATTTGATGCCTGTTCACGGTCGCCATGTCACAGTGCAACCATCGGGCTTTGCGGCATTTTATGAGTTTGTCAGCGTGCCGGACCCCAGTCCACCGCACTGTCGCTGCTGGTCCGCGACTGCTTATTTGGCAGCCAACTTTCGCCGAAGGTCGTTCCACTGTCCGCCACCCGTAGGCGCGCCGGATAGTCAACAGCTGAGCCAACGGGGAATCTATCTTCTCGAGGAGGTGACTGTCGAATGGATAGAAGAAGGGTGACATCGTCTCCCAAGCCGGTGCTACCCGCAGGGTTTCCGCTATCCGTGGAACTTGTTCGTGATCCGTACGTGACATTCCCTTCGTCACAAAGATCCAAATCCTCTGCTGCGGGTCATTGCGCGTGGAGAGGTGCGATTTGCGATATCATCGAGACCGGAGAGACCAGGCACGATTACGGCTGTACCAAGTATATGTACATGTAGACATACGGTTTATTTCGGTAATAGGAGACAGTTTCATCCGACAAAAAGTTCATATGGGACGGGGCCTATTGATGCGAAATCTTCCTGGCGCATAGAAGGTGACAATATGTCACTGAGTCATCAAATTGCCAGCAACCGGACAGATAGGAAAGCTCAGCAAGTAACGTTTAAGTGAAGAGCGGCGTGGGTTCGACAACAGCAATGTCGCAGCAAACTGCCGTCTTCGGAGATGTAGAAAGGAACCAGTTTTAAGTGGTCCCTCAGTGTACTACTTGCGGAAAATTTACTCGAAGGTCCAACCGTCTCCTTTTTGAAACCGAAGTTCAGACAAAGCAGCCAGTTCCTTCCTTTCGCACACACCGTCACATCGGGCCTGTTCACCATCGGTCAAGGTTTTAAGAGGCATGCTTTACTTACCATTTCGCTTTCCAACACCGTCCGAAAACTTTGGCAGATTGCGCCGAAAACTTGTGCACTTTGACGACTTTCCGGCTCAGTTACAAAAGTCGTGACTGCTCCCTAAGTCAGAAATGCTGTCCGCTTGCCTGTTTCTGCCATTTGGTCTTTCAGACATCTTAATTTTACAATTTAAGACAGATTTCAATCATGATTTTTCTCTTCAGAAACCTAGAGTTCATCACGAATCAGAGCACCTGGCGCAGTCGGAGGAGGATACAGTAGAGATTGAACTAGCCTCTCAATTTTACGCCTGGCTAGGTTCACTCAGTGCCACAGAAGAGAGCGAAAACAGCCAGCATGAAAAGTAAACAAGTCTTTCTATTTTTTAAGTTTGGTGCAATCGCAGTGAGCTTTTAGCCGAATTTAGTCGTCAGGAGGCCTACTGCCTATCTATCCTCTCGAGGGCGGACGAAATTCTGACTAAGCTACGGGAACTCAAGGAGAAGTATGACTCAGTTTCCCAGAAGACCAGCAGCCTTCACGAAACCTGTGAAAGCATTCTTCAAACGCAAGTCAGTTGAAAATACTCTTCTTTACTCGCCTGCTCTTTATAAGTCATCAGTCAGTCAGTCAGCACCGCCCTTTCTCACTCTCTCGCTCTCTCTATATTTGCGCAGAATGATCTTGCTCGGAAGGCGGAAGAAATCGAACAGATCCTCAAACACTTCACCATCTTGGCCAGCATTGAGGCGGTAACTGAACTTGCTTTTGCCCCCAATCACATCTGTCTGGTTTTGATAGAAGCTCAATGCTCAAAACACCGTCCTCTCTGTAGAGCGTATGTTGCCGGTCTTCGATGCTGTGGATTCTAGTATCGAGTTTTTGGAGCGAAATGTAGCACTTTGCCATCTGTAGTTTTGCCTAACTTGACAAATTTGATAGCTCTCCTTCAAGGACTCGCCTGTCTACCTGAGTCGTTTCCGAGCTTGCCTCACCACAGCCATTCAGATGGTTAAGGATGGCGTCAAAAACATTATCCGACGCATGATAATGGAACTGGTTGAACTTGGGGTTTGTTAACGGACTCGCCGAATTCCTGATGTTTCGCCTTCTCCTAGGATGCCATCACCCCAGAAAACTCATTTATTCTCCTCTATGGTCGATTTCGGTCTCAGGGGCAAAGGATTCGGTCCCTGATGACCTTGCTCGAGAGTCGGGCGGACAAGTTTCCCGAGTAAGTACTGTGTATGTGCTGCTACCCCACAATACTCTTAGCGTAATCAGTAGTATACTGTTGTCCTGAGCCTATCTTGCTTGCTTAGGGATTTCGAAGCTTGTTTTTGAAGTCGGTCGTATTTGCTAATCTAATCTTAACATCCAGTAACTGCGAATCTATGTTTCAAATGAGTTCAAATTTTGGTTTGAACTTTGACCGTCGGTGTTGGCATTTTGGTAGTGTCGATAGACTGAGGTGTTGCACGGCTTCCTGTTTGGTTAATGACGCCCTAACCCGCCTCATCTAGCTTATGAATATTTATATAGTAACTGTGAAGGTTTCAACCAGCCCTCATCGAGGCCCACATAAATCCACGCCACTACCCACAAATTTGGCCGAAGTCCGCAGCAAGTTTGAACTTTTCTTGTTGCTACCATTGAAGGCTCCTCACCGACTGTTTAGAAGACGCACCAAACCTTGACGACATGACAGCAGTCGCCTATCCCACTCCGGGCGGCTAGGAGATAGAATTTCACGGAGATCGAGGTGGTTTCTCTTTGGTGGACGATATATTGGATCAGTAGGCGTATAGTGTACCGTTCTTGAGCCCACTTCAGACGGCCAGGATGCCAACTTTTGAATGCACGTCTTTCCGGCCACCTGAAAAATCTGCAGTGTGACAACCGGAATGTCAGTTATATTTGTGTTTTATTTGCTACTAACTGTTTATTAGTAACCAGATTGATTCTGTTTCTGCCTGACCATGTCTCGGTGGATCAAAGCAATTCCATTTCACCTGCCCACCACTCTGCCATCTTGACTCAACCTTATTTCACGTCCTCTTCGAGGTTTCGGGATGCCGTCACGGAGTGCCAGACGTTTTACCTGTCAAAGCGCGAGGCGCTTGTCCTGCCTGTGGCTCAGGCAAGCATTGCTGACTTGGTGTCCAAGTACTCTGGGAATCACTGCGAGCTCCTGCGCACCACCGCCTCCTTCATGCTGCACATGTGTGAAGATGAGATTGCACTCTTCGGTCGATTCTTCCTGCCCGATGCCACGGACGTTTTAAAGTAGGTCTCCACTCCCCCCGCCTCTCCTTTCATTC
>CACRXP010000078.1:619788-631685 GCA_902702965.1 Spirometra erinaceieuropaei
CGGGGCCTCGTAGCTCAGGTGGTTAGAGCGCTGGCTGTACTAAAGCCTGCCCCCTTACTGCGTGGGTTCGAATCCCACCGAGGCGCCGAGTTTTTCACAGTTGGGTCAATATGAATTATTCAAAATCTGCCAAAATATCAATTTGCTACTTATGTTTTTTTGGGTAGGTCGGATTGTTGCGATGTACATTTTGCGCAATTGGTGCTCTTATTGTGGTGGTTGATATGGTCGTTTCGAGTGTCATTTATTTACTGCTATTTTGTGTAACTACACTCCTCAGTTCGCGCCTTTTACTGCACGGATTTTTCTCGAATATTATTAAACTAGCTGGCCACTTTACATCAACTTTTGTTTTGTTGTTAGGGTAGTGCGCCATTTACTTTGCTTTCTTCATGGGCATTGATCTGTGCTCGCATTCCATGGTTCCGGACACTTATGTGAATCATCTATGAACATAACCACCTATCGGGGCTTGGCTGAGACCAGTAACATGCAATTTCTCCATTTTCACTAATTTGTTTGACTATGATTACTGAAAAAGCGACCGATGTATGCAGAATAGCATTACTGATAAAAACATGGGAAACGGGAGTGACCATTTCTGATTTATTCGCCGTCGTCGGCCAATCATACACAGCCCCGACGTGTGGCACACCTGAGGCTCAGTGTTTAGGATGTGTTGAACTTCAGACTAACAGGTCGCCGGTTCGAACCTCAAGGTACAACGAGACCAGTGAGTTCTGTAGCACGACCAGTGAAGAGCATGCGACTACACTATTTCCACAAGTCCCCTATTATATTGCCTTGCATCGCAGTTGAAAACTTCACTCTTGCTATACCGTGCGGGATTCATTGATTTGAGAGTGAAGAAGGCTGTTACTACTGTTTCGTTGGTTTTATACGACTACCACTTACCCTCACTGGACATCTTCCTTCCTTGCCAGCTCAATGTTGGCCAACCTTTGTCGCTGCGCCTACGACTCCCTCCGGCCCTTCCTCATCCACGCCAACCACATTGAGATCCTCACAGAACTCTGCAGCTTGCTCAAACAAGAGTTCCTCGAAACAGAGAACGTTGCTAACCGTGCGTGTTATCACTGAATTGTGCTTTTCTCCTTGTTCCACTGGGATACGTATTTGTTTAGTAAGGGTGTTATAAAGCTGCTTCTCATGTCCTTGTCTGCCTGCGCCCGTCCACTTTCTCATTCAATTTCAACTCTTTTTTTTACTGATCTCTTCCTCAACGGGGCTGTTAGTTGCTCTACAGAATCTCGGGCTGATATTAGCCGCAGAGTCTAGATTAATGAACGCGAAATTCGCCGAGGATTTTGCTGTTACACGGTGGGAGTCTGTTGAGGCACACAGAGCTCTCGACGGCATCGCACAGATACATGTCTGCAGAAACACTAGGTATTCGTCTCCCACGATTGATGTCCCCGTATGAATTTAAAAGAACTCTTCTCTCCATTTGTCCCAGACCACTCGCTTCTTGCGCCTGTGCGTGGTAGGTTTAAGAAGACTCACATTCCTACGTGTGTCGTGACACACCTGACATAAAAGCAGAATATCATATGGCGGGCATGTTTAATATAAAAGACTCGCTACTGCCTTTGTTTAAGTAGGCGTTGCTGTGTAACGTTTTTACCCGCGGTCCAGTCAAGCCTAAAAGCCATGTCTAACATTACAATCTGTCGCATTTTTCACCGATGCTCATGCTTGGTGCCGTATTGGCTTGATAACTCGTATACCAGTCGTTAATGACCGCGATTTACTCACTAGTGTCGTGCTTTTGGTGACAGCTATTCGACCCATTAACACGCCACAAACAGCGTTCACTCACGCCCTCTGCACTCCACTTCTTACTATGACCAGACCGAGTCTTAGCATCGGCTGAAGTGAGCGAAGATCAGGTCGTTTGCCAATGGACTACGGGCCGGAGGACCATGATTCAAATATCTCGTGAGGCACGCGGCTGCTAGCCCTCAAAAGAGTTTGGCCTCGTCGAATTTGCAGATGTGGCCAAATTCCGTCTAGCGGGTGGACGAACCAGTGCTGGGGGTCTTTTTTTCCTCATCGTTAATGCGTGTTCGGTTATCCGACCTAAGTGCCCCTCGGTAATTGCACCCGATCCAGCAAGCTACTGCAGATATTTCTTATCGCTGACGGTCCTTTTGGCGTCATCATTTTGCCCTTGTTGGCTGTCCCCGACCTGTGTGCAACCCTCATTCCGGTGAGGTGAGGTGGCCAACCGTTTCCGAGACACTGTTTACTTACGGTAACGCCCGTCGAAGTCAGAGTGCGATGTGGCTCTGGCTCCATTTTCACCGCTTGCGCAGGTATCCAACTCCTGATCATCCGTCAGAGGTATTGTACTCAGGAAGTTTGTGTCGCGGTTCAGCGATAGAGCATCTGTACGCAAGTGTATTTGAGACAGATTCAATCTCATTCTCTCTCACCTACATCGGTGGCAAGTCCGAGACGTGAATGTCTGACGGACCAGGCGTTTCCGTCCAACGTGTGCTACGCACAGCACTCTAGATAGACACAAGAGAACTCTGCCTCCATCACTGGCCTTTGTTGGCCCTCCCTTGGAAATCTAGCCACTTCTCTGTGCACGTAGATCATCAATGCTGACCTATCTCGTGAAATGATCAAAATTCTGAAATGTGTTTTCGATTGGAAGGGGTCACCTACTCAGGTTTGTGATATTGGCGATCATTCAGCATAGTCTCATTCACGCCAGGATGTCAACTTTTGAATGTACGTCTTTCCGGCCGCCTGCGGAATTTGCAGTGACATCCGGAATGTCAGTTTATTTTTTGTTGTATTTGCTACTAACTGTTTGTTAGTAAGCATGTTTTAACTGGGTCGCGCTTCCTTTGTTTCTGCATCCCGACTCGTCAATTCTCATCGTTCTTTGTTCACTGTTCTTTGTTGTCGCTCGCTTTTAAATCGGCCACCACACTTTGGTGTCATTCATGTGACTGTTAGTCTAGTCGCCTCTACTGTATGCCAACTTTTCAATTTATGCCCTGCTTTGTTCACTCAATCGTGCTCTGATAATGATACTGTTTATTACTATAGAACCACAAAGAATATCCGAGTTATTCCGACTGTATTATGACATAGCCTTAGACCTCGGATGCATCTACTCTGGTGAAAAAATTAGTACTGAGCCGAGAAAATCTACAGAATATTGACATTCAGTAAATGCGTTTACTTGGGTAATGCGATTTGTTGTCATTGATTTTCTAAGCTCTTATAAACAGGAATATATTTTGCAGGCGGCATACACAAAATATTTTCTTTTGTGCTAATTTACTAGCAAGTTATTCCTTCTTTACATTACATTAAAAGCGTCGGAAATCAATGATAACAATTCATATTAATTACGTTGCGGTTTCTTACAGAGTGTAGTTTTGACAAGCGGCCGGAAAGGAGCTCCTTCAAAAGCCGGCGTCCTGGCGCGGCCGTACGATAATTACTATCGCAGCTAACAAGCCCCTTCCAATGCAAAGCACATTTCAGAATTCGGGTTAATTTTTCATGGGACAGGCCAGCTTCTGTATGTTCATATAGGAATGGGCGCACACCGACTCACTGCTTTCCGAAGCAAACAATCCCCGTATGGATGACAGAGGCCACGAACACGTACCCACTTGCCAGAGAATGGAGATAGGTTGATACAGAACTGTCATCCCCCTGCCATTATAACTTGGTAGAATTTGTTTAGCCAGGTTGTTGCCTCTTCGTAACTTCTGCCGCATAGTTGGATCTCGTTTGCCTCAGGAAGCCGCTGAACCGGTGTGAACCCACATCCGATCGGCAGCGCCAGCGAATGCGAGGCACTGATCAACTCCCTGTGAGGAGGTGGCACCCCATCAGAGGAAAGTGTGTTCGTTCCTCTTTTACTTTAGTCCTTATCAGGAAGCCTAACACAGTGTCGTGTAGTGACCAGTCACACAACTAGGACAAATACCGAAGAAGGCAATGGAGTTGTAATTTTTGACTTACTGGTCACTGTCAGTTGTGTTCTTGCCCGAGACCTTCGTGCGGAAACACAAGCATGTTTGCCCGCGCTGCGCATATGGCTGGCAGATAAGGTCTACAGCACAGGATTGGAGCTCATAAGAGCCCCTGCTGACCGTGGTGCCTGCTGCGCCCCCACGCACTGCGGCAATCTTACCCACGTCCGCGCAGTTCGTCTGTTCTGACCTCTTTGAACGCGCTACCTCGCAATACCTAACAGCATTCATGATCAGAGGAAGTAATTGGTTTTAGGTGGGGGAGCGGCAGACGCAAACATTCGCGATTGCAACTGGCCGTCACTAACCTGGAATTTTTTGTTCTGTGACCTGTACCCTGATTTCCGGTCTCGACCCGACGCTCAGGACCACGGGGAGACCGCTTTGCAGTATGTGCCAGGGGAACATATTGTCAGACGCGAAACGTGGTTGCTGTTAATATTCTCTGGATTTCCTCGATGCACTACTAGTTTCTTCACCAGAATACACGCACCTGAGGTCAACGGCTATGTCAGAAGACAGTCGGAATAACTCGGTTATTCTTTGTGGTTCTATAGTAATAAACAGTAACATTAGGAGGTCACGACAGAGTTAACAAGACGGTACACAAACTGAAAAGTTGGAATACATTCGAGGTGATTAGACGAGCAGTCACGTGAATGAGACCGACGCCTGGCGGTCGACAACAAAGAACAATGAACAAAGAACGACGATAATGGACGAGTCGGATGCAGAAACATGGAAAACGTGATCCGGGTAAATTCTGGTTACTGAAATACAGTCAGTAGCAAATATAACAGGAATTTAATATTGACAGCCGGGATGTCACAGTCGTTTTCTGCATTTTCTTATACGCGCATTAAGTAGAATCTGCATAGTTTGTCTTTTGAATTACTTGATACCGTACTTTTAAATGCCCTCGCTGATCTTTTCTGCTAACTAATACCAAGCCTTTCAGTTTTGGGAGTTCCTGAAGCCTATAATTGCTGTGGGTTTTCTATCTGGGATAAGGAGGATATACTGTCATCTCATTTATACTGGCCTCTAAAGTATACATCAGGTCTTTTAGACACTCGCGTATAACTCGATAAGTCAACTTGGGCGAGATAGGCTGATTGTTTGTGTTTGATCCCCGATCTTCAGTTGTGTGCGATCAACATCTCGCCTGGGTTCTATGATGATACCGGTTCTCCGCCCTCTCTCTCTTCAGGTGCAGATTTGGAGGCCTTTTCGCAAATGTGCCATAACCTACTGGTAGACGTCCAGCAGCGTCTCATCTTCCGTTCACATGTCTACATCAAGTCACAGATTCTCGATTACTCGCCCAGCCCCGGTGATCTGGCCTATCCGGAGAAGCTGGAAATGATCGAGGTAATCATTTTCATGTTCCCAGGCTGTTTTTATGTCAGACTATGTGTTTGTGGGTAGACTGTGCCCCACAAACGGGCCACGTGGTAGGTGCGCTGAGCCAACACGGGGGGTCATACTGCACTCTGACAGGCGTTAGCAGCTTTGCGCACCCTAACAAATGCCAACATTTCGGTGTGCGGTGGCGGGCCCGGTGTGGAGTGGAACGCCAAGGTGCGGGCTCAACCGTGCCATCCACCTGTGCCCTCCCCTGCCTTCGGTCTTCTTGACATGAGGAGGACTTGAGGATCCTGTCTCATCTTATATGATGTAGCCTATCAAATATGTTCTCAATTTTGCCATCACAGTTCGACCGTGGTGCTCGACGATGGCCACCGTATGCTCCACAGTAAGGCGAAACGGGTACGGTAACTTGCGAGTGAATTAGTTTATAGTGAGAGTGGACTTGCGCAGCATCTACCGCATTCCCTCCTCCTCCTCCTCCTCCTCCCCCACCTGGAACCGGTGTCAAGACAAAGTCAAGAAAACCGGAGGCGAGGGGGGGATGCAGGTGGATGACACGGTTGAGCCCGCACCTTGGCGCTCTACCCCACATCCCCTGGCCCACACAACGAATGATCAGATTTTTGACCAACAAGAACAGTGGCGGGGGTGGCAGGGGTCCCGGTGAACGCGACGACAACCGGATCCGCCACCGCACCCAGAAATGTTGCCACTTTTTATGGTGCGCAAATGCGATAACGCCTGCCAGAATCCGATATTGCCACCGTATTGGCCCAGCGCATCTACCACGTGGTCCGTTTGGGGGGCCAAATGGGACTCTGCAGACAGCCCAGCTCCTTGTTCGAAATTGTCTTGTAGTCGAACGTAAGACTGCCGGATGACTTAAAATTGTGCTTTCATGTCCTGCCGGACTTGACTCATATAATTGTAGCCGTAGTTATTATTGTTTTTTTGTCTTCAGCAAATCGCAACCGGCCTACAGCAGTCGCAGTCGGAGGCTAGTGGAGACGCGTTGGCCGAGGGGACAGACTCGAAGACGTCCTCCACCATCGTTCAGACGCCCACAGACTTCCACGGCATGTGGTACCCCACCGTTCGTCGCGCCCTAGTCTGTGTCTCCAACCTCAGTCGCTGCCTCGATGTAAGCAGTCATTGGGTTTCTTTTGCTGCTGAAGCTCTGGTCGAGCAAGAAGTCCTGATCCATGGGAGGCGCAAGCAAGCCCTCTATGCTGTCCTTCCGGAGCGTGTTCATTTCTACCAAAGAGTTCCCTTTCGAGTGTTAGGCTGCCAAAGCCTGGAGCCGACCTCATGGCTGGCTGATGATGACCAACAAGCCAGAAATGGCCATCTCAGCCTCTCATACGTTCTTCTGTACTCCTTCCGTTTCCGGCCTGTTAGCCAGCGTCAGCCAGCCACACCCAACGGCAAATTTCTATACGGGTTAAGTTTGACGCACAAAAAAGGACCTGTTGAAATCGTGTCAGTAGCATATTTATAGTCATTTCAGTAATCCGTTAGATCAGCCATCCACACCCAACTCCGGGACGGGCAAACACCTGGACACGGGTTGACTATGGCTGATTGATGATGATGATCGACCAGCCAGGCGTGGCCATCGTACCCCCCTCCCTTGCTTTTGTCGTTACTCCTTTCAGTGAATATTCCTGGTTGCTGTGCCGTTGTCTGCAAGAGCTCTAGACCGAGCCCCAGGGACGAGTATGTCCCGTAACCCGATCCGTGAACGCACCTCCAGCACAGTTAATCCTCCCAATCGCAACTGGCAGGACAATGCTTCCGAGGCCCCACTCAGAGAGTGCATTCGAATTCCAGGTCATCCCGACTGTAGGCCGGCTGTGGCTGACTGATGATGGCTAACAAGCCAGAAATGGCCGTTCCAGTCTCCCTTGTTTTTCACCCCTCACTTTCTTACTTCCCACTGATACGAGCAAGTTACCTCTCCTCCCCCCCCCTCCCCAAAAAATCCATCGCATGGCCGAAAACAATCTTTTGGAAATGTAAAAATCACGCAACCAGTCGTCAAGCAGGTTAAACTACCTCAAGTGTGAGGCTGATGCTTGATCAGAGCGTTTGTATCCTGCACATAAAAGGTGTGTTATTGCAATACCAGCAGGGCAGTCGGTAGGCGTGAATCGACGTTCGTCGCGCTAGTCACACACATCGGAAATGTGTTCGACCTGGACGCCGACTTACTGGCCTAGACAGTGCTGACGATATCGCGCTGCTGGCCTCAAGCTTTGGTTATTTACAGTCGGTGGTGGTGTCATGGGTGAATGAAGTGGCTACTTCGGTTGGTTTATTCATAAACGCTGAGAAGACCAAAGTGTTTTCGAGATGCATCCCTGACCAGGAGAAGGTACCTCAGGGGATTAATGACTGTCAAATACCTCGGGGCAAGGCCACTGTCTCCTTAGAAAGTGCCCGTGAACCCGACGCGACATCACTATCGCCACGAATGCTCGCGCGTACCGTGCACCAGTCCGATCAGTCCTTCGTGGAGGTTGCGAGTGCTGGGCTGTGAGCGCTGAAGATGAGCGAAAACTGGAGATGTTTGACCACCACCGTTGGCGTGGACCATTCCTCGAGTGAAGTACACCGACTTCGTTTCGAATCAGACAGCCCACACCCGCCGCGACAATATCACGAGAATATCTCAGACCATCCAAGAAAGACGGCTGAGATGGTTTTGGCACCTACGCCTCACTAATCCAGTTATATTGTCTTCTACCCGGCAGCGTCGCTTACCTGGAGGCGTCGAAGAGAAGGCCAACACAAGACCTGACTTGAAGCGTTTCGTCATGACATGGAAAAAAAGGCTGCTGGACCTTAGACGTTCAGTCTCCATCGCTAGAGAAGGGAATGAGTCGAGCTATGTAGATCTACTGCCGCAAATCGTCACGCCTGAAAGTGCGCCAAGGTGGTGAGGGAACGCTGGGTGACCCACTGAGGGGTCAGTTGCGTAATTCTGTTGCGCAAGACCGATGGAGCACACTTGTCTGGGCTTTTAGCTAGCACCTGAGCTGTCAGCCTGGTAACTCATTCGGCATTTGTAAATAATACGCGATTTGTAGCTGATGAATTTTCGAGCAACGGTAGGGTGTAGGACCCCCAACTGGCTTGAGCTAGCCTGTGGATCGTGTCATACGTTGAATGGTGGTATAGGGCGCTTTACGGGCGGGACAACACACAGGACGGAGGGCACGAAGACACGGAAAATAGATAAATTTCTACCGAAAGCCTTATCATACACTGTGAGCGCGATAATAAAAAAATAAACAGAAAGCAATTTTCAAAAATAACAGACATTGAATGAAGCGCCACTGGTAAGTGTGCATTTGCTCCGGAAGGGAAGAAAATGTAAAACAACGGGCACGATGAATAATGAGTGATGTTTATGGTCACATTGAATTTTGGGGTTTATTTTTGGAGTTGCCATCTACTTGGGAGTCCTACACCCTATCGTTGCCGATTTCAGCCCAAATATTCATATGAAGTTTCCGGGCGAGCCTAAGTACTTTGCCTATAAGTTTGCGCATTATTTTCCGAGGAAATTAAGAAGGACAACAAGGTAAATATTGCTAACAGCTTATTCGGGTGAGTTCCATAAGAATGATCGGCGAGCGCCCACTACCACTGTATATTCCCGATCGAAGAACCGACAGGGCAAAGGGCTCGTGACCCAGTGGTTAGTGGCGTAGACTTCTAACTAACAGGTCGCGAGTTCGAGCCTCCGGTGTTCCACACTTCGGGGTTAGGTATGACTGGCTGACGACGGCTAATAAGCCGAAAATGGCCATTCCAGTCTCCCTTGTGTTTGTCGGTAATGCCATTCTGCCTATTCAGGTTATTTACTCATGTGGAGTGAATAGAACGTGACCACTCTCGACCATTCCTATTGAGTTGTGGTCCGTCGTGTTTTTGCAGGTAGAGTCCTTCCGGGGCCTGGCACAGAACTGTACAGCTGCCTGCATTGAGTCACTTGTGAGGGCGGAGAAACTGATATCTGCCCGGAAGTCGCCCAGTGACGGTCAGCTTTTCCTCATCAAGCACCTTCTCGTCCTGCGGGAGCAATTGACTCCTTTCAACGTGGAATTTAAGGTGAAGGAAACCAGTCTGGACTTCTCCGATCTCAAAAGTAAGTTATCCCGGAATCCTCTCCTTTTCTTTGGCATTTATGTTCTCTGCCTCTGTTTATGAACTCACCACCTCAATGCGTCGCACTGCGTGCCTCACTACCGTTCCCGAAGAGCCAGCTTTCAGCGGTTCACCGTGTTTGTCTCCTGCGTGTCGTCACTTCACTAAGATCTGGTGCTCGTGTATTCATTTCGAGACAGACTGTCTCGTTTGACACTACACATTTAACTGCAGACACTGCGTTTTTCTTCTGTCGGTCGCTTGGGCCCCAGAGTCTTCGTTGGATAGTTTATGGAAGCGTCTTTTCGTTTTTGGGCCTTCCTTAAATTCTGCATCGGATGTTTCCAGCAGCGATCTTAGGATTGCTTCGTCCGAACTCTTATCCACTGGACCCATCGTTATTGCAGCAGGACTGATATATTGAGTTGAGAACCAGCGTGCGCGTGTCGGTTGTTTGGGTCTAACTGATATCTAACCAGCTTTGTTGAGAACTGCCTCAGGCGTACCAGACTCAGCCGCAAGACCCCACTCCTCAATGAACACGTCGTGCGCGGAACCACTGATGTGACCGTCCCACCGGTTAATTTCTCCCGTGTCCGCATCGTCTGCAAGCTAGCATTCTCAGTGCTATGAACATCAAATAGAATGAAGAATTCAATCTTCAAAGAGTCGCAAGCAAACGTGCAATCCGTCGCATCTCATGCGCTAATTACTCAGGTTCGTATGTAGGCCATACGGACCTTCGTTTGAACACTACTCGTGCTAATGAACATAAACCATCTGGCCGTCGGCGTGACCCGCTGTTGTCTCATCGGTCGCACCCGAGGTACAGAGGTCGTCGCCATGGCTGACACAAAACAAGTGTGATTGTAGCGTCTAAGCTGTGGGAGTGCGAACTCAGTGCGCTACAATCACCAAGTCAAATCCCATGTTGGAAGGAGAAGACAGAAGGCACCAGAATGAGGGGGGCTTAATGTATACAGAATCCGGAGTTGTCCTCTCAGGCGGCACACTGACCACTGACGAAGCCAGGGCCTGTGTTGATTGTGTCCAGTCATGCCTGAGACTCCTTGGGACAGAGGTGGTCGCCGCTTTTGTAGGCTCATTGGCCAAGCTGAAGTGGTCTCTAATACCGCGGGGGGGGGGGTTTGCTTAGCCGAGGGTTGGCGTCCCAGTGGCTTATGGTGTTGGTTGCAGGGGTTGGCGCGTCTAAGTGACGCATGGGCAGCTGCGACACTGAGGGGACGCAATTGTGTCCGAGCTGAAGTCGGTCGAGTGGCTTCAGGTCGGCGCGACTGAAGTGGCTCGCTGCAAAAGGGTGAATGACCTTGAGGTAGCGGGATCTTGAACAATGACCTCAGACCGGTCATGATAGCTGGCCGCTACATGGTAACCTCTCGAGGCTTGGTGCTCAAGTGCGCTCATTACGCGGGTCTGCGAGCACGATTAACTGATCCCTCTCCCCCCCCCCGTCCAACCGCTACTCCAGCCGCCTGCGGTCCCACTTATCCGCTATCCGCTCTTCAGCACAGGGAGCCGTAACCGTTCTCTTCCTCTATCCTAGTCATACCTACCGTAACGCAGTGCCTACTACTCTCACGTACCAGTAGCCTATGTATTTACCCTATCGCAACCGACAGTGCTACGAGCCCCTAGTTCAGTGGTTAGAGGCATTGGAGTTTTAACCAACAGGTCGCGAGGTCAAGTCCCCAGGTGTTCACTCTTCGCAGCTGGGTATGGCTGACTGACGACAGCTAATAAACCAGAAATGGCCATTCCAGTTTCCCTTGTCTTCGTCGGTAATGCTCTTCTGCAACTCATGTAGCTTCAAACGCCTTAGTGTGGTAATTCCACTTTCCTTGTTCATCTCGTGGGGCGACGGGTTGGTGTCATCGACTTGAAAGTTCACGGTCAAAACTCGATTTCTTTCCGAAGAACCTCTTTTTCAGTATATCGTCTCGGAATACACGCTACCTATGTTCTTCGCACGCACACACAATAGAGACGTTCACCGACCGCGTTACGGGATACACCCATCTCGAGCTCCACCGACAGCCGTATAGCGGCTAGTAGTATAGGCGGTATAACATAACCGACAAAGGCAAGGGGGACTGGAGTGGCCATTTCTAGTTTATAAGTCGTCATCGGTTAAGAGAGAACCTATCGAATCAGTCGGAAGTGTTACATATTTTCGGGGTTTTTATAGCGGGCAGCCATCATGACCGGTCTGGCGTCAAGACCTCGCTGCTTCAAGGTCATTCATACCTTTGCAGTGAGCCGTTCCAGACACGCTGACCTGAAGTCACACGACCGACAGCTCGGACATACCTGCGTCCGCACAGGCGCAGT
>CACRXP010000078.1:632081-646962 GCA_902702965.1 Spirometra erinaceieuropaei
ATGCAACACACACTGACTGGACACCACTTAAGCTTGGCCCAGGAGTCTACAAAAGCGGCTGCCATCACTATCTCAGGGACTCTCAGGCCTGAGTGGGTGCAGTCAACACCAGCCCTGGCTTCGTCAGTGGCCACTACCGCCTGAGAGGACAACTCCGGTTTCTGTGCACAATAAACCCCCTCATTGTGGTGCCTTCTGTCTCTCTCTCCTTCAAACCTGGTGACGGTAGCGCACAGACCATCCACTCATTGTCGCAAGATCTTACACATCTGGTGGTGAGCGTCATTCACACTTTTCAGACTGCTAACGGACACTTAACACCTGTGTGTTTTACCGCTTCTCCCCTCAGGCGCAGCCTACCAAGCACTTCCTAAGCTGGGCTCCAAGTTTTTCGACCTGAACCGAGCCAACGCTCTCCTGCGTGTCCTCCTCGACGGTCCCGCCGTCGTGGAGGTCGATGTGGACTCTCGTCGTCAGCTGGATCACCAACTGAAGAGGACCTGTGAGGAGTTTATCGAGCAGACCGTCCGCGCACTGACTGGGCATCTGCCGGCCCTTTTGGCCAGGGTAAGTTGACTACCGCCCTCCCCCCCCGCCCAATGAATGCCACAGACGCGCTGCTACGCTTACGTCTTGCTAATGCGATCTGACGGTTAGGTGTGCCTACTCGTGAAGTGTCAATGTATGGGGGTCATACTAACGCTGCAATGGATGCGATTTATGCTGTACACTTCATACATAGCATAAATAGACCCAATGCTGCATCAACGGACATTTCACGGTCTTACAAAAACCCCATGACCACAAACTTTTTTAAAACCCGTCGATACGTTTTCTTTGAGCATGTGCATGTACGTGCATAAAATCCTCCCACTTATACCCATTTGACATCAACACGCCTTTTCCTCATATTATTTATATCTTTTAATTTTCAACTGTTTTTTAATTCCCAAATAATGCTGAAAGCACGGCGGCTACGGCTGCCTCCCTCTCCGTTCGGCCTGGGCGATTTATTATTTGATTAATTATTTGCCATGGTACGGGTCTGAACTTTCGGGACTCAGCTTTGACCGGGGTAATAGGAGGGCTTTGATGCAGGCCTTCTGCAAGCGCAAGGCTGGATTCGTTAGTCGTATGGCCACTGCCTCCACTGTTGCAAGTATCCGTTGACGTAGGGCCTTGGAGCGTCTTGCCGGCACTTTATAGATGACGCGGAATGCTTGTTTGACGTCTACCTGGTGGGCGGTGTCAACCAAGTGAACCACAATGGTGCTAGAAGTGGATTTTTCCTCACCTTTGTTTAGCCAGACAGGATGGTGCTCTCGCATCCGCTTGGATAGGCGCCTTGTTGTTCGACCAATATAACCTGCTACACAGGAGCAAGTGAACGCGTAGATGTACATTGAGGAGGTCTGAAAGGGCAGCTCCAACTTGACCTATGTTAATTTTCTTGCCAGATGAAAAATAATCGAAAACGTACGTTCGCCGACTTGAAAATCCTCTGAGTGTCTAGAAAGTTCTCATGCGGTAGCTGACCTATCTCATGAAATGCGGATTATTGCACAGCATAGTACCAAGGCTTTTGAAATTCGTCCAAAACGCCGAATTTTGAATGCGTCTCTTTCCGGTCGCTCGCCAGAACCGCACTAGTTGCAAATGACTACTCAAGTAGCATACATTCCTGTTAATTTTCAATGCCCCCTTAAATTCAAACATATTTTATGGAAAAATTACATGAAAACCTCCCTCTTATACCCATTTGACATTAACTCGCCTTTTACTCAAATTGTTTACCCGAAGAAGTCATATCTTTTAATTTTCAATTGTTTTTTAATTCCCAAATAATGCTGAAAACACGAACAGATGTGAATATTCGAAATCCAGGTATATGAAGACTAGTCGGGCACCGGAATCCAACCTGCCGTTATACTTGCTTTTAGGGTTTCCAAACGACAAGCGGTACACTTTCCCCAAAAGGAAAATCTCTTTTCAAAGGTGACATTGCATGGAGGTTATAAAATGCTGCAATGGCCACAGTTATTCTGTACACTCCATAAATGGCTTTAATAAACAGATAGACCCAAGGTTGCATTAGCAGACATTTCTCGTTCCTACAAAGATCCCATGACCACAAACATTTTTCACATTTAACGACACGTTTTCTTCGAATATAATTTAGATAAAACTGGCTTGAAATGAACCCCCCTTTTGAGTGAATGGCCTTTTGTGTCTCAAATAATTTCGATAAACACAACTGACAACACCAAATGCACAACATACTTCCCGCTCAAATTTCAACCTCGTCATTTCACGAGTTAGACCACCTACTGTATGCCTTCCGACCCTCCTGTCTCCACCCCCCTCCCCTCTGTACAGGCAAAGGAGTCGGCATCCACCAGTGCCGTCGCCGCCAAAGATGTGCTCGGACCGCCAGATCGCCTGCGCGATGAGATCTCCGCCTCCCTGCGTCTGCTCAATCCGCCTGCACCCCAGCCCGAGGGTGCACAGCGACCCCCACATTCCAACAGTCTTGCAGCCCTGCGGCGGAAACTTCTGACCTACCTGGCCAACCCAACTACCGTGAGCATAATTATGCGACCCATTGAAACCGGCGTGGTCAACAGTTGGCGCCAACTGTCGACCTTGGTGGCGCAACATTACACTGAGGAGGATCGTATGATTATCGCCTGCCCCAATGATAGTCAGGTTCGTTTGGTCTCTCATGTCAGCTGAAAAGAAAGTGAACGAAATCAACAAATGCTATACGTGTATTTTGTGTTTATGCAGTCTCATTTCGTCCGCCAGGATCGAGATGCCTTCTAGTTCGCATTGTTTTCTCGGATACTGCAAGAACACACGGAAAGACTGTGAATCCGTAGTTTAGCGAAAGGACCATTTGGCCAACGGCTGAACAAGTCTGTGATACACAACTGGCTGAAGATGTCCAATATGCCTGAAACGACTGTTTCGGTCAGTACCGATCGTGCACTTACTCCACAAAGTCGGTTAATCCGAACTTCGTGGGAGGCTAGGGGAAACTGGGAAACATCTAGAACAAGAAAATTTCTAAGTTAAGCGAATATTCTCATGTTACAATGGAAAAGTCAATTTGGCAAACACACCTTTTCGGTAATTCGTCATCAGGCCAAAACAGTTACATAGAAGTTGAAATTATGCGAAGTTACAAGGCTTATAAGTGATTCAGGGGCTATTAACACTCATCACTCCCATGCGACTCGCATGGCGAGGCGTGGTCGGCGTGTCGTGATCATTGGATCAAGGGGGCGAGGGGGAACGGGGACATAGGCTGTGAGTGATGTTTGTACGTCGGGTACGTTGTGCACACACCACTGCCATCAGGAGGTTGGGGCGGCGTTTGCCACGGAAGACAGAGCGCCTGTGTCAGAGTCTTCTGACAACATAGCACTGGATTGGCCAGCCGTATAGCCACTGCCTCGGCTGTAGCTAGCACCCGTTGGCGTAGGCCTCTGGAGAAGCTTGCTGGTGTCCGGTAGACAATCTGAAAGGCTTCTTTGGTATCGACTTGGTGATTCGTATTGACAAGATGTGCGAGAATAGAACTCGAGATCGATTTCCTTTCACTTCTGCGTAGCCAGGCCGGTATGTGTTCACGTACTCTCTTTTCCAGGCGCCTCGTTGTATGGCGCCCTCTGTTGTGAGACTGGCTCGAACTAAATGGGCCTGCCGAATTCGTGTCGGACGTCCCGACTCCCGAGTTACTGAAATCAGGCCCACACCTCTAGCAAATAGTCGGTCGTGTGACGACAGGCTTGTCTTGTGATCTAGAACAACAGGAATTTGAATTAAAAAAAGACGAAGGCACGATCACTGGGACAGTAGATTTATTTTCCTTAGCTTTCGAACTCGGATTGGAGTTCATCATTAGAGACTGCTAGAGTGCAGCAATGTGTGAACATCTGTATCGTTGTTCTGTGGAGGGGGAGGAACTACGTCCGTGACTAGGTCTGGTTTGTACCGTCTGGTCCACAATGGTCCCCGGCGTGGTGACACCGTTTGTGCGTCGCGGCGATGTGAACTGCGCCAGCTGGCTGCGTGGGCGGAGCGCGTGATAACACGCAGACAAATCAATGTGTCTATTGATAGAGTTGGTGTCCGACACCCACGCCTCCTCCAACAGTTCTCGCCCCGTGTTGTAGCTGGCTCGCGCCAATATCCGCGTGTTGGCTAGGTCGAACTCCTGGCCTTCTTCCAGCGTGTGAGTGGCGACTCGAGGTAGTGGGTCGCCTCTACGAGCGGCCCGTTTGTTCTAAAGTATTCGGGAGCTGAGACGTCGTCCTGTTTGGCCTGTGTAATGGCAAGGACAGTTATGTCAGGGGATTTAATAGATTACACCCGACTGCTCACCTGCGTCCAGCCGATCCTTCATTTTCATGATCCTGCTACGCATGGTAACCGCCGGATGATGAGCGATGTCCACGCCTAGTTCTGACGCAATGCGTTCTGTGACCTCGGACACATTCTTCATGTACGGTAGGAAGTGCCAAATTGTTGGTCTCCCTTTCGTTTGTCCGTTGTGGGTGCGTGCGTATGTAGCGGCCGATGAAACTATTTGGGTAGCCGTTCTTTGCTAATTGGTCCCGGAGATGCCGTAGTTCTTGCATCCTTCCTTCGGGCTCGATACAGTGCGTTTTTACCCGGTCGAAAAGCGCCCTCACACAGCCCTGTTTGTACACCAATGGGTGGTGACTATGATAGTTGATGACCTGGGTTGTATTGGTCGCCTTTCTGTACACTGTAGTGCTGAGTTCACCGTCAGGTGTGCGCGTGACGAGCACGTCCAGGAAGGGTAGTTTCTCTGCCTCCTCGTCTTCTCTTGTAAACTGAATGTCGGGGAAGATGCTGTTAAGCAAGTCTTGAAAACCCAGTGATCGTACCTTCGTCTTCTTTTAAACAAGAACCTGGGATGCGCATATTCTCTTCCATTCGTGAGAATTTTAATTATTCCACGCATACATTCTGCCGTAGCGTCAAGTGAGGCCGTCCGCGGCAACTTTAGGGGGTTGAACACTTGGAGGTGTTGCCACTTCGGTCGCTCATGACTTGCCCTGTCGGCCGCGTGACAACAGGCTTGCCGTACGAGCTAGGATAAAGAGGCTTTCGAATGTCATGCCGATTTATTCTGCCGCAGCATCATGTGAGGCTGCCCGCTCCAACTTTAGAAGGTTTAAAGGTTGCAAGTGTTGCTACCACGATCGCACATGACTTGTCCTGACAGCCGTCTTAAGTTGCTGTTGTTCTTCTTCTAATGCATACCGGATTTCCGCTTAGTTCTAGTACATTGTCGGTTTGTGTGGGTGTGATGGCGCTGTGGGATGCGTTGGCAGACCCTGTTGTCGACAGTCGTCGGACAACTGGGACCACTGCCACGCCCTCCATTGTTTTGGCGTTCAAAAGCCTGGTCATTTGTTGTGTGGACCAGGCGGTGCGGAGTGTAGCGCCAAGGCGAGGATCCGTCCAAGCCATCCACCTGCGGCCTCCCTCGTCTCCGGTCTTCTTGACTCTGTCTTGACCCCGGGATCAGGCGGGGAAGGAGGAGAGTATGTGGTAGATGCAGCGCAAGTCTACTGGCACTATAAACGCCTGCGCAAGTCACCGTCCCTGCTCCCACCATTTGCTGTGCGGCACACGGTGAACATCGTCGGATGCGACGGTTGAACTATCGGGTGTAATGGCGCCAACATAATGCCCGTTTGAGATGCTAATAAACTGATGACTCAGTCGATCTACTTATTCGATTCAGGTAGCAGGAACATACTTTTTTCTGCGACCAAGAGCTGCGACACCAATCATGCCGTTAAACGCCGGTTTGATAAACTTCAACTAAGATAGCTTTTATCTTAATTGACAAGTGGGCCATTGCGTATTAGCAAATTTTAGTAGGCAGGTTTGGCAAACGAGAATATTGCTCTTTAAGAACAGTTCAACATATTTTATGGTAATGGGCGCTGCCTTTGAATAATCTTTTCGATAAGCTGCTTTTCATTATTGTCCATTTATATCTGTAGTTTTTCTAAACGGCCCTGCAGCGCTTCTCGTACATTCCTTCACACAGAGTGTGATTTTCTTGTTAGTTAACAGATTTCCAGTTATCCGATGGATGCTTTTTCGTAAATGAGCTGATATTTTGAAGCAATTAGAGTCGCCTTTGTCCGCCCCCTCATCGTACCAGGTAGGAATTTATATGATGGGAGGTTGTTGTATGCCCGAGGGAGGGGAGATCTCAACACTACTATTCACCGGTTTTTTTGACTTTCTCCACGCCGCATCACATCTCCGTTGCAGTTTTGAAGTGCGCCCATCTCTTATGCCTTTAATTTTTTCTATCTAGGTCCGTCTCCTGTTTCACGTCTGATGCGCCTCACTTTCCGGCTGTGTTGGCAACATCTGGAGGCTGTGATTAGCATCGGGGCGAAATTTGTCTTTGGCCGTTCCTGCGCGGCAGTCTTCTCAGCCCTGCTGTATCTCTGTTACTTCCTGACTTTTAGTACACTCTCCTTTCTCAAAACAGCGTCCAAAAATGTTCTTTGTACCTGGTGTCTGACCTCTAGTGTGTCTCGTTACCGTCTATCGGTGGTTGGGGGCAGTGCTGTGTCATAGTACAGTGCGCGACCGATCTCATGAAATGTTCTCCGAACTTCTGGAATCAATGTTTGATTAGGAAGGATTAATAAGGCGGAATTAAAATATAAATTATCTTGCTGTATAATCCTGTAGCATTTCGGACTCATCAGGGTGTCGGCTTTTGGATGCTTTCCTTTCTGACCGTCTGCAAAAACCACACTCAATAATATGTGGCTACTTACGTAGTATGCATTTTTCGTACTGATGTTCAACTGTCTTACAAATTCAAATATATTTTATAGAAAATATGCATAAAAATGTGCCTTATTTTACTCGTTCGGTAGAAAATCACACTGTCTTCATATTTTATACCCGAAGAAAGTGTATGTTTAGGGTTTTAAACAAGTTTTCCAATTCTCGAATAATTTTGAGCCAGACCTGCCATTGCATTAGCGTTTAGCGATTCCAGTTTACAGGCTGCATGCTTTCCACGTAAGGAAAATCATATATTTCTCTATGTCTTTAAGAAGATACCACATAGAGTTCATAAAATTTTGCCATGGATCCGGACTGTGTTGTACATTTCATAAGAGGCCTTGGTAAACGGACATGTACGATATTATACATATGGACATCGCGCGGTCTTAAAAATCCCACAATTAGAAACTTTTTAAAACCTAGATATACAGCTTCTTCGGGTATAAAATATGAAGACAGCGTGATTTTCCACCGAACAAGTAAAAGGAGGCATATTTTTATGAACGTTTTCAATAAGATATATTTGAATTTGTAAGACCATCGAAAATCAGTGCGAAAAATGCATGCTACTTAAGTAGTCATTTTTTGCAGATCGCGGTTTCTGCAGGTCAGAAGGGAGTGCATCCAAAAGCCGACATCCTGATGAGTCCGAAATGCTTTAAGATTATACTGCACGATAATTAATATTTTAACTCCACCTTATTAATCCTTTCTAATCAAAATTCTTTCCGGAATGTCAGCCAACATTTCATGATATCGGTCACGCACTGTAGGTCCTTCCTTCGACATAGTCCCGTGACAGTAGGGGCTACTGTAAGCCTGTGGTTTCTGCCGCTTTATCGTACTCAAAACTGTGAAGTGCGTACTCCAGGCGCGTGTCGTTATCGTCAGTTGGCGGTTTTTGGTTATGGTAGGAAGGCTTTGTTTGGATGTTCGGAATTTATAGTCCATCCGTATCTGGGGGCGTTTGCCAAATCGTCAGCAGTCTTTCGGTGTCGGCAAACCAAATTGCACAAAAGCCCGCACAGATAACGAAATCCGGCAGTCAGCAACTCAGCTGCGTGTGATGAGCGTGGGAGCCGATAATCTTGATCGGCACACGGCGCATGGCAACTGCATACTTCAACATCTGGTCAGTCGAGCCGTGATGCACTCGGGAGTTGCCAACCTTGATAGCGGCCTGGCAACTACATCCTATAAACACCTGGGCAGTTTACTACCTCTATCTGACTCTGTCTCTGATGATGGATTTGAGTGAGAGTCCGAAACGTCCGGGCGATAAAGCTGTTGTTCCGGCAATCGTATCGCCTTCGCGACTACTGCCTGGCACTCGCGTCTTCGCTTCTATCAGTTCACATTATTTTTTGGAGATCCTCTGGGGACACTCAGAGGGCTCAGGAAATAGGTCATCAAGAGGAGGCCTCGAAATGCCCTGTTTTGGAAATGTGCAAACTCCAAGGAACTTGCAGCCATGCGAGAATCAGTAGACATACGACTTGTTTATGCGCCTCCTGGCGGGGTATTTGTTGACGATCCCATTGGATGTTTGCCTCTTTAGAGCACGTATCCCACTTAAGTCGCAGCTGGTGCCGCGAGTTATGCTAATTTATCATTTCTCATGGGAGAGGCAGCCCTTAAGCCCGAATTGCCTGTATGCGGTCCTTTTTAGCGCCTTCTCCGCCTCGAAATGTGAGTTTTTTTTTAACCGGAAATGGTAGGAGCACACCTCAAGCCACGCGTCGAGGTTTTCTCTGTCAGAAAACAGTGTGTAGTAAAAAAAGTCAAAAGTTTTAGGAAGTTACAAGGGATTTGCCTGCGTGACCTCTTCATTCAAACTCACCAGTGCGATAATCCCCGCTCACTACTTATTAGGTCTGGCGATCGTTTGGTGTGTAACCAGCTTGAAATCCGAACCGAAGCAGACCTTGTCGCTGGAACAATGGTATTATTCGCCTGAGGTCTCTTATTAACACACGAATGCATCCTCAGAGACGGCATCTGGAAGGGGAGGATGTTTGCATAAAACTTTTTCACATTCTTACCGACGAAAGCACCAAGTGAACAGCTGCAAGTTGCTGGAGTCAGTGCGTATGAGGTCTGGAAGCAGCAAAGTGTTTCGAAGGGGGTGAATAACGGTCGCCGGAACTTTCGCTCTTAGGCTAACCGGAATCGGACCTTTGTTTGTGTTCTGGGAGGAAAGGTGTTCGGATTGCAGGCCGTGTGTGAAAAGCCGTGCTGACCAGCTGGTCGTAGGTCTCTATAGCGACGGTTCCAGCCAGAGGTACCATTGTGGAAATTCTGGTTGACATTCCTGCGTCGTTGTTTTATTTTTTTATTCAGAGATATCGATAAAAACATGTGAAGTACGTCGCATCAGGCATGGATTTAGGCAAGTGGTATACTTGGGGAGAGTCGGTCACCCCCACTTCATTTTCTGGCTGCGGCCAGCGGGTCGGTGGTACAAGGCAGTTGGGGCTGTTTTGGCGTGGCCTACCAGCCATGGATCTGGTCTCCATCTTCGTGCATGGTTTTCTCAAGATCTTCCTCAGAGGACTCTGTCCATATTCCCAGTACATCTTGTGCGGAGGGACTGGCGACCTGCGTTGAGAAACGTTTGGGAAAATTTTCATGCAGCGAAAGGACACTTCGCAATTTACACAACCTTTCAATCTTTACCTTCGTTTGAGAGGCTACTGTGATGGAATTTGCTGTTATTAGACAGTGGTTCTTTCACTCGCCTCTCCGGCACAGCGCATAACAGGTCAGGGGCTGCGTTAGTTGACGTGGCACAGCCGCTATCAAAATATTCCGGTGAACATTGTACTGAGTTGATTTCAGTAGCATAGTTATATAAAACTTAGCATGCGATGGTGACAGCAGGTAGCCTCCATGCCCCAGAAAAATCGAGGACGCGAAACAGCGTCCAGTCGTCTTTTGTGTGCGAGTAATGAAAATTCAGAACTCCTTGCTATCAGCTAACATTTTCTTGATCCGCCGTCTTCAATGTCGCTCTAAAGTTTTGCTTCTTCAGTAGTGAGATGTTCTCGGAAAGGGGGCGGAAGTCTGAGGTAGAAGTTGTATCATCACACTCGATGGTAAAAAAAACCTCGTTCTCATTAAACATAGTTTGAAAGCTAAGTTTTTTTAGAGATTGAGTGCAAATCTTAGTGTCATATCGCCGTTTGCCTTTATTTGATGGTTGCTGCCCTTCCAAGGTACTTTAGTGAATATTTTGCTCTTTAAGCTATGCAAATCAAGCAGCATATAGGCATCAACGGAGTTCCACTTCAGCTATTGTGGGAGGCGGCGCAGGCTTCAGTTTTTGTTATGTCAAGTAAGCAAAATGGAACTCTAACGCATACTGGGTATTTTTACGTTCGTGGCCAATTTGCTTGTACTAAAAGATGGCTTAGTCGAGGCTTACTAGTGTCTCAGAGTGGCCAGAGTGGAGGTTGGACCCAGGAGGGAGGCCCAAATGAAAGAACTCATCACGTCCACACATTAAGCGTGAAGTGAAGCCCACATATACTCCCCACTGACCCGAATTGTTTCGAGACTCATGAGGCCTGGAGTAGTTTAGAGCCCAAATAAGGCCTTTAGAAACCGTCAGTGGTCTAAGGCAACTTTTCCGTCCCAAAACGGGCTGTTGCGGTGCAGGCTGTGCTCTTAAATGCTACACTTAGCTTGTTTATCATCTGCTTTTATCCTTTGACCATGGCAGTCGTGGGTGAAAAATGCTTCCAAAATGCCATCCTTTTGAAGATGTGCAAAATATTCTTGATCAACGAAGTAGTTTGTGGAAGTAAAACGGCCGGAAGACATTTGAAAGGGTCATTGATACTAACTTGAAGCTGAAGCTGCAGTCAAAGGGGGGTAATGGCTACTGGCGAGGCCAAAGCGTATGCTGATCGTGTTAAATCGCACCTGAGAAAGATGATGTCCGCCGTTTTTATGAACTTGTGGAAGCTATTTCAAGGATCTTGTGTGTCTAATCGGTATGCCATATCGCACGAGGTACGAACGACTGTGTTTGTCCAAATGCTCGTGTTGCAGTCGGTCAAACTGTAAGATCGCCACTTCTGGAATCGTTTGCGGTGAAGATGAACATTCCTGATTGAGCAGCGTTTTGAGCAAAGATGACCGACATCGCATTTATGGCCGTTGACGGAGTGGACGCAGATATTCTACTATAGGGCTGAGGAATAGTGGTTGTCAAAGGGGCGGCCAACTGAGCGCAGGAGGAGAATGGTAACAAGGAGGTGAGGACAGAGTAGCATTGCCGTCAAAGACAAGGACGACTGGAATGGCCATTTTTGTCTTGTTAGACATCACCAGCCAACCATACCGAACCTCGAGGCTCAAACTCGGGACCTGTCAGTCAGAAGTTCAGCGTCTTAAACACTGAGCCAGGCGCTCATCGTCCTGTCGGTTGCGATCGGATGTATTAACAGTGGTAGATGGGCGCGCACCGATCGCAGTACACCTCGAGAGAGACCCTCAAAGCCCAACGGACGAGTAAGATCCACGGCGCGATCGATACGTGCCCCTCCATCAGGAGGGAAAAAGTCATGACCGTCTTCTATCGTCTGGGGGAAAATACGTGTGGACAAACCGGGTCGTTTCGAACTGGATTTTGATAACAGTTCACAGACATGTTAGCTTAAAGTTCAAGGGAAATGTTTACTACCTTGTCGTTCTGACTCATTTTAGGACATATTCGTAGCAGTTCTTTCTAAAACTTCCCAACTATGTGTATATTAAATCATACGCGGGGACGAGTTCCAAGAATTTGAGTTTCCTTATAGAGAAGGAGAATGTCAGCGCATTCAGCCTTGCCTGTTGAGCACGAAGTTTGAATGCGTGACCTCGAATTTTGATTGCGGTCGAAAGTTCAAAAAGTCTACAAAAGTCAAGCAGCAATCCAATCCATTTACCATTCAGAATAGTCAAAAACCCAACGCACCTTTGTTTGTTTGTCGAAGGAAAGAGGGTTATATTAGGTAGGTTGCATGCACAAAGCCAACAAATTTTGCTCTTGACCATTTTTGAGACCTTTTTTGAATTCCTTCAAGGTAATTTCGGTTTTGTGGCGCCTGGAGTTTGCAGGACTGCATTGTATAATCCAACTGTGACCATAACCTGCTATGAAAATCTTCAGGAACAGTTTTACGACCGAATAGTCGGTTACAGTGGTTGCTCCGAACGTGATGCTTACTAGTGACCTTCATATATAGGGTATTTTCAAAGTCATGTAGACCTTTTGGTGAATCCGGACGTATAGAAACGATATCTGATCATTGCTCTCTGTGTTCGTCATAAATAAAATATGCGGGAAATTAGAGTTCAGGAATGCGTGAAAGTTCGCAACCAGTCTACGCTTGAGAACGCGATCACATTGCCTACATGCTGCTCACGAAATGGAGGTCTCTAAGTTGCAGCCAACAATGCCTCCTACCCTTAGAAAACCACCTTATCGACCAATCCGGATAACGTTCATTTCATCGATCTTTCGGACGGTAACAACACTTCCATTATGACAATTAATCTGAAATCGGTCGTGCCGACTTGAACCGGTGCTTTCTGGTGGGTTTAACCATTGGATTTTTCGTAACCACGCTAAAAACTGATTTATTAGAAGACATCAATCTTCGGGTAGGTCAAAGGTTTAGTCGTCTGAAGGACATAAAATCACGTCCGACCTCAGAACTATTAGGGGCCAAAAGTCGACTCCGGTCACTTTTTGACTATCACAGCAAATTCATTTTGAAAGAATATTGAATGTGCTAGCCGCTTGCTAGGTACCACCGCATCGGCCTGGCTCTACTGGTTTGGATGTTGTAGAGATGGTATTTTAATGAATACTTGATTTCGGGATTTTGATATTTTGAGGTTGTTGTTGGGCGTTGACCGCAAGCTGGATTTCACGTCGAACACAGAGAACAAGCGATCGTGCTGCGACTAAAAAAATATCGAAATTGACTTTTACATCTTTTGTACACTACGATATTGCCACATGGAAAACGAACATTACCTAAAATAAAACAGGTCCATCCTTAAGAGCAAACACCGATTAAACCAGTGGCGTGCTTAAGGTGCGTTGTAAGTACTTCTGTTTCAAAAATCCACTCGCTTGGCCTTCAAACTGGGGGGCACTGCCCAAACCTTTCAGGCAGAAACGTCGCGCCCCGATGCCATCTATGACCATACCGATGAATAACTGGTAGCATGTTCTGATCCTAGTAGACATGAAACTTATACGAGGCAACTATATAATCGTCTCGACCTTTGATTGAATCCTGGACGCCAACCATTGTTTTCTTGAGCTTGCAGTGTACTCAGATGGAATCCGATCCGGACATAAAAAAATTTTCGCTATGTCTGACTTCTATGTCATTCTGTCACCAGCCAATGACTTCCCTTCTTGGTGATGATCGGTGTCTGACACTGTTTCCCTTCTTTATAGGAGATATAGCCTATGGCTTCTCAGTAGCATATTTCGGTTCAAAGAGATACGTCTGATGACAAAAGAGATTTTCATGTTTCCCAATAGCGTCAAACCAACAGTATTCTCAGCAACTTTGCTTTAACTTGGCTGCCACGGCGCGAAAATCTTCCCCATGTCAGCACGTTTATAGGTCCCTGCAAAAACCCTGCACAATGCCGTAAAAAAACGATTTTCCAGCCCAGAGGTAATCTGTTCGAATGCGATCTTCTGGCAGATTACCTAACCATTTGTTTTATGTGGCATTGTGCAGAAATTCAAGGGTTTATTGTGTAAACCAAACTTAAAAATGTGCTTTATCTCCTAAAATTTACATATTTGACCCTCACCGTCCGAGAACTCACACCAGGATTAAAAAAGCCGGTTTTCCAAAGACATTCTGCTTGTCCACGGTAGAGGGAGCATCATTGCTGGCACATTATGGAACACTGACCTAGATATACCCATACAGACTATAATTCACAACTTTACTGCAATAGTTACAACTGGCTTTCAAGCTTAGAGTCCATGTGCGGTCTAAAATGAAAATAGTCTTGAGGGAGGGGAATTTAGAGTCAACGAAAACGTCAGATATCAAAGCCCCTTTCCCAATGCAACCGGATACCAAGTCCGAATCTCTGTCCTTTAAGTTAAAGTCATATGCGCAGGGAATGTCTTACAGACATTCCAAATTTTGAAGGGATTAGACTGCAGTCTGACCTCAGAGAACTTTTTGAATATGTTACCACGACGAAAAGTCAAGGTCACAAATTGAATCTACTCGTTAAACACGCAGGGCTGGGTGCGAGCAGGAATTAATAATCCAATAAAGTGGTTAAACCGTGGAATGTTATCCTCGCAGATGTTTTGGTATCACCGTCAATGGAGAGCTCTTAAAAGAACTTCGGCAGACTTATTTTCAAAATAAGCCAGGGCTGTTGGAAATGGTAGTCATCCCCTTGAGACTTACATCCGAATTGCCATAATTTCAGAGATCCCGTTGAAATATTTTAATTTCCCTCCCTCTTCTGTACGTTATAAACAATCTTACTTTGCAAGTAGGCGCTCAAAGGCTCACGCCTCAATAAACTGAGCTGAAACCTTGACGAAACGCCTTCACCCTATTTACTTTCACGTGTAGGTCGTTTTTATCTGGGGTAGAGTCGTTGCTCACACAAAAACGGCATGAAAAGTATAGACATAAATGTTCTAATAATGACAGAAACAGTGGGAATGCACTCGCAGTTTTCAATGGAAGTAGAAAGGGAGAGAAATAAAATCAGCAAAATAAATTACCATTTCCAAGAAAGCGGAACGATAGATAAGTCGATTAGAAGTTACGTTAAATTCTACACTGAAGTAATTCGCATAACAGCAAAAAGGAAATATGCTAATTCGTAAGATCAATGATGTATCGTTAATTTTAGTTAAAAGACAGAAAGCAAATAACCAAAGGAAAAAATCTTTAAAACATAGTGTCAAATTAAGAGCTAGGCACATACACAGCTATTTCACTATCAAGACATCAGAGTTGGACAT
>CACRXP010000078.1:651500-663898 GCA_902702965.1 Spirometra erinaceieuropaei
GCCACCCGTCCCATCCAACGTTTTATGTTAATAGCATGATACTCCCTATATTTTAGTAACATTACGTTTTACAATTTTCGCTATCTCCTGACCGCCACATATGCGCTTGCTTTAATATTACTGGTCCATTCAGTACCGTACTGGATATTGTACAATTTTGACATCGAAGGCATTCACAGACAAATTCATACCAGTGACCAATGCTTGCTGTATGTAATTACTTACCTAATTTTTTCACACTTGCCTTACACATTGTTTTTTATGACGTTATTGTAACCAAAAGGGAGTTCAAAGGCGCTCGTCTACTTTTCCCTTAATAAATTTGATCTGATATGAATTAAGTATTGTATAAGTTCTGCATGCCTATTCTAAAATTCATGCGAAAAGTTTTTCTTGCTTGCTATGAACGGACACCCACGGGTCTTGAATAAAAATTATTATTATCATGGTTATAAGTATGCGGTTCAGATAGGACGGGCCTGTATGCTGTAGTGAGAAACAGGTCCGAAACGGACATAATCAAGACAGAATTCAAATGGCAAATGAAGCCATTAAGACCAAAGTGGC
Source organism: Spirometra erinaceieuropaei (assembly GCA_902702965.1). Classification (NCBI taxonomy): domain Eukaryota; kingdom Metazoa; phylum Platyhelminthes; class Cestoda; order Diphyllobothriidea; family Diphyllobothriidae; genus Spirometra; species Spirometra erinaceieuropaei. Next base: position 652,068 of record CACRXP010000078.1, read on the forward strand.
GAGACGAGAAGAACCCAGACGCGATCGGTTACAGTCCGCTTCGATTCCATCCGTGGCGTGCGCAAGGGAGATGCGACAAAATTACTAGTAGATGGCAAATGCAAACGGTTTTGCGAAAAGCGTCGGCAGACCGTTTGGGGTTGAAATGAGGAAATGACCTCAAGGAACAGCAAATATAAACGATTGGAGGTGAGGGTTCGAAATCGCCGGGGCGGGTGAACCTGAAACGTGAGCGTGCAGAATATGGTTGCTACTGAGAAGTTAAACGTCTGCTATCTCAGCTGGTTCCATTTAGAGCGTGTAAATTCACTAGAGGAATGCCAAAAAATAACGAAATTACAAAATTGTGTATCTCCTAATTCACACATTTCTCTAGGATAACACGTATTCTCGACACACTAGCCACCCGTTTGTGGATGGTAAGCCACACAGTTCCTTGTAGTCTTTACACACGTGACTGTGTACTAATATCCCAAGGTTCTCTCTATTCACCACAATGGCTCCTTTACAGGAGACCGCGCAATGTTGCCATTTAATCAGATGAGGGTTGTTCTAAGGACCATGAAGGATATATAACATTCCAACATATGTAATGGGAATCTGAGGTTTTCAAGAGTCACGTGCCTAATCCAAAGATGAAAGGTTGTTTCGTACCCAAGAACTTCGCAGCGTTGGGTCGAAGTGTGCTTGGCTTATAGCAGAATACAAGACCGGATTTTCTATTCCTATCGCCCATGTCTTTGTAGGCACTACTTATGTGCATTTGTTGAGTTTCAGAAATGGGGATATTTCTGAGAAAAGAAAGCATGAATTTCGGCAGGTATGTAAGTCATCAATACGATTTCATCGTAACGAAGCGAACACCTACATTTTCGCATACTTCAGTTTTGTTTTGTTAGGCTACATTGTATTACCTTATTGAGTAAAACGCACGTACATTTTTAAGTTGTATCAATAAATAAGCTTTTTTGGATTTAAATAACAAAATATTAAATGCATTGATAGGTACCACAATGTATGAAGACAAAGCTTCTGCCTCCAATAAACTGACCTGATTTCGGCTCTAGTTGCTAGCCGTCTTTCGTTTTAGAAATGATAATTTACACCGTCGGTTAAACGCAAATTCCGCTTGCTGTGAATCATATTATTTCTGACGTGTGGTAGAACGTAAATATAGTTGTCTTGGCCAAAACTATTTCTCGATCCGCTATTTTCATGTTATCACTTTTTGACTGTTGGCGTTTGACTTTGGCCATGATATTTGCTTATTTTTCAAGCTGAAAATTCGAATTTTAGGCATTTGTACTGAACTTCATATGCAAAAGATTCTAAGAACTAAAGCATCTTTGTCCCCTTCAAACACTTTTCTCCAAAGTCACCAGTTTTTTGTTATCTGCGTTAATTTAATTATGAAAGAGTGTTACGAATTTTGTTAGCAAGACAGTCGACTGTTTTACTAATTGACTACTGTGTATAGGCAGCAAAAGCAACGAATAGTCATGACAATCTGTTGATGTAACTATTTGGTCTTACTGGACATTGATATTTTGTGTCGCACCAATTTGGTCGAAAATAATATTAATTTTGCTAAGACTGTGCTTATTCATTTAAACGCCATAAGGATTTTGCTGTAATTTAATCAGCGATTAGTTTTTCCAGTCTTAGTGCTTCAAGAAAGTCGCACATACCATCTTTTAAGCAACCAGAATGCCTGACTACCTCGACGTCTATGAACATTTCTTGAAAAATTTAAATATGACAAATTTATTACGAAACACCCGTTTTCTCGTAGAATTAGTGCAAACAACAGTCACTTTCCGCAGACCGATGAGATTATTTTACCATTCAATTTATATTTTAGGATGAGATGAAAACCGTTAAAACATTCGTCGCAACATCAGAGGTGGAGTCGCCGAAGAACCGCTATTGTTATATTTTTGTGACGCTGCTTTTGTGCCTAAATGGAATATTTTCAATTTGGCAATATATTCACTTTTCGTATCAGATCAAATTTTTGACCAATGAACTCATACATATTCGGAATTTTACTTTGGCTCGTATGCCAATCGAAGATGTCTGGATCCGAAGGAAACGGTCTGCAAGTCCTACATATTTATCAGGTGAAGTACATAAGCAAATTTTTCTATGCAAAATTCAAAAACCCTCATTTGTTTATCACTTGAAGAAAGTTAAAAATATATATGATATTGGAAATTTATTTACATTACATATTAACAAATTCAGCACTTTCGATTAGACCAAAATATTTATTATAAACACAGTAATGTTTATGATTTCTTTAGGTATATCAGCATTTTTGCCATTGGCTTAGAAGAATTCCTACCTACTTTTCAATAGCTAAAATGTTCGACTCAAATGGTTGGTGGAGAAAGTGTAGGTCCATTTATTCATTTTTGATTTTGCGAATCGTCACGTAACAGCAGAATATCTGTGTTTTCTCAAGAACGCAGTGCTAGTTTTGTGTGAAATAAGTGTTGAGGGAGTGCAACTTACCTGCTTTTGAGGGTGTCACCCCTTGATATTCTCAGTATCAATCATACTCATAGATTTAATATATAAACATTTTAGTTTCCGTCAACTAACACGCAAGGCACTTTAAATTTGGCATGTTCCTGAGTTTTTTTTATTTTAACGTTTTTAGATAGCAGTCAGCCGCCAGGACAAGTAAGTAAAAAGATTAAGGGGTTATTTATTTAAAAGCACTTTGATTGAATATGAACTTCTACAGCTTTTAGCGTGTAAATCGGATTTGATAGCAAATTATCAACTTCGAACAGTGAAGAGTAAGGTTTACGGCTGCAAACATAACGTTTCCTACGGAAGCTGCTTCAATGAAAAGAGATATCTAAAGACACCAGTTAGACCTCATGACATGCCTTTTTCAAAGCGAATACCTTAGTACCTTGATTTATTATTTCAATAATTTAGAAGCATTGAGAATTTGAAGTATTTTTTTAAGACATGATTGTCCCAAATCCCATTTTTTTCTTCATCGAGGACCCAACGTACATAAATCCCCATGAAATCTATGGGCCTCCCACTGGCCAGAGAATTTCGGTAACCTTCTCTGACTTTTATAATTCATTTTTAAATTCACTGAGTCATAAGATCACACCGATAATCACCCTTTTTAGAAAAGTTCATATTACTTTTGTATAACCTTAAGAGGTGCCTGTCAGGTCATTAAACGAACTGTATTTCATGTGCCAAAATAACTCCATGGTAATTAATATATAATCGATCATGTTGGTAACAAAATGGCTAATTTCCAGAAATTTTTAATTTTTATTTCTTTTTGTATCGGTTTCCAGCGAGAAGTAATGCCTGGAAGTTATGCGGATTATATTGAAGGATTCCATGCCCCACGGGCAGGAATAATTGGGCCACCAGGGCCACCGGGTCCCCCAGGTCTGCCTGGACCCAAAGTGAGTTTACAGTTTACATAATCACAATGGGCATACAACTACTAACACGACGGCAGTATGCCACTTATATGCTTTTTACTTGTTTTGTGCATTTAGCCGAAGGTCCGTCATGCATTGTGTGAATGTGGCAGTTAAGTAAACTCGTATCTAAGACATTACTAAAAGCCTTTGGGAGTGTTTCGTTCAACGTTTTAGTTTGTCGACGTCTGTTTTCAAACTGCCAGTAATCGCAGGCAGTAGGAACTGAGGCATCATTAAACCTTTCATCTGATATATAAATGCATCTTTGTTCAATGGATTTCCCCAATTTAGCAGCAGAATAAAGAGCACAAAAGTACATTTATTTTTGTGTTTGAGTCAATTTTGGTGTTGGTGACTGTCCTTACTCCATCGACAACAGCACTTTTTGTCTAACAATCTTGACTTCACATCTTGGAAAAAATTGCAACACGATACTGATAATAGAACAAATTTTTGATGACCTCTGAATATAAATGCCATCCAACTTTTCCTTTAACGTTTTTTTACACTTTTTAAGGAAGCCCTGTATTTATATTAGATTGGTACACCCATATTTTGCCGGCCACTATCGCCGCTCAATGTCAACAATAGACTATTACAAACGTCCCGGGCCTGGTCAACATTAACGTTTCACGATAAAAGATGTGAACTTTGCTTAAAAGATGTTATTTCTTGCCGTCGCTAGGGTGCGATGGGAGAAATGGGACGTCCGGGGTCGAAAGGCGACCGTGGTTTTCTTGGACCGAAGGGAGAACGAGGACGGAAGGCAGGTCTCATTTCATTAAAAAGGATTTCAAAAATACATTTCTGTGATAGAGCCCTCCACTGGATAGACAACGGAAGATACTCCTAAGCAGCGCATTCGAAAATTATCAAAACCCTATGTATTATGATAAATTTATGAACATTAAAGTTAGCTACCAGTTTTTTACATACGAACACGGATAACTTGTTGGTACACTCTTTGAAACTTAAGATTGTTAAATACCAGAAAAGCGCCTTAATTACTACACTACGTAATGAAATTAACGTTTAAGTGCTTGACATTCGTCTATTCTTGGAAAGAGATAAAAATATTCCACCTAGAAATAACTGATCAAAATTAGGTACAGCCTTCCTTACTTTTATCCAAAATCGAATATGCTTCCTAAATTTCGTAAATATTTTTGCGTGTATGGCAATTAAACTCGCGTCGTCCGGCGGGACCTCGTAGCTCAGGTGGTTAGAGCGTTGGCTGCGCTAAAGCCTTCCCCTTACTGCGTGGGTTCGAATCCCACCGAGGCGCCGAGTTTTTCACAGTTGGGTCAATATGAATAAAATAAGTGTTTCTATTTTTGGTGGTATAAAAGTTTACTAAATAAAGACAGAACCACGCTTGCTGTTTCATCTACAAATCAAGTATTCTACTTTTTCCTCTGTCAGTCAAAATCTATTAAATTATTTTAAACTAGGCAAATTCGTGTTTTCAAAATCCGATCTAGGTTGTTTCATACAAAAGTAAACCGTCCGCAACATAGCTGTGATCATTTTGACCTGGACTATCCAAAATTCATCTTCGGTATGCAGGTTTTAATAGGCAAAATGAGTACTAACTTTGCCAATAAATCAAGGAATATTTTTTGAGACTTCATCTGGTCATAGATAACGGAGCAAAAGCTCTTATTAGTAAAGTGAGGTTCAAAGCTTTTTTTGGAATTTATCAGCAAAGTTTCACTAACTTGCCTTCTTGAGTTAAATATTTCCTTTGAAGTTTGCTAGCCGAACCAACTTTACGCCAAATTATTCCCCCTTCCGCATTCGTTAAAGCCTCTGACGAAAACTGAGATTCACAATTGTAGGATAAGACGTTTGTGCGGTTTAAATGCATGACGATATCTTGTCTGCCTATGACCAAATTAATACTGAGGCTTTACTCATTTTCCTGCTTTTTTTAGGGAAAGAAGGGTGAGCTGGGGTATTTGGGACCCCGAGGGGAACCCGGGCCACCGGGACCGCCAGGAGAGAAAGGCTTGCAAGGAGAAGACGGTCCAAAGGGTTCTCGCGTAAGAACCCTCTTATTCCTATCACATAAACTGCTCATAAAGTGCAGCAGTAGTGGGGTTTAAACGTAAAAGTCCACAGAGCTCGAATGACCAGGCTTTTAGCAAAACCTTTTGAACTCTCGACACATGAATGTTTATTCTTGGTGTAAATGTTGATTGTGACATTTGAATATGATATCCGTCATTGTTGACGACTTTTTCAAGCAGATTTGCGTCCTTTTTGAGTACACCTCGTAGCTGATTCCTTGATGTTACTTGAATTGCGCCTAACATTCGAACCTCGAGTTTACTAAATGAATGCGGTTTTGTTGAGCAGACAAAAATCAATGCAGCGGCAAAGATCAAATGAACACACCGGGCGGGAGGGGGGGGGGACGAAATTGGTCTGAATTCACCTACCTACTTGTTTACCAATTTACTATTTAGAAACTGTTGCTTTATCACTGCACAAAATCATGACACAGTACCCCGCTAAGGAAAGGCTTCGCTTAAATCGTTAGTCCCCTGTAGTTTGGGATTGAAAAACACCTGCAGCCTGGTCAATTACGGCTACTACATCAATGAAGAAATTACTTACTCTGAGCGATTATTCTGTCCACGCACCATACAAGCACTTTTCTGGAATTCTCCACATATTTCCAGACATCGCATGGTTTTTCGGTTCCCCAAATGCAGCAATTGTGGTGATTAATTTTGCCGCACACAGGGAACGGCGTTTCATCGGAAATGTCAGAATGTGCACAAAAGCCTGCGATTTCTCATTTTATAATTTCGTAATGAGACCAAAACTACGATTCCTCTATAGGTCGCGAAAGAGCGGAATTCCATGGTTATGCCTACAAAGTTCAGCTTTTCTGATTTTAACACTCAACAGACTCACATCAGTGCTTTCCTGCAACTTCGACCGCGGTCTCTTTATTAATTTTGAACTTCTCGGATAGCGTCTTGTCAGTGATCAAGTGCGACTACAAGATATTTCATCCATTTACTAGATGAATGTTCGTGGAAGGCATCTTTTCATAATTATTAGTCCGTCTTTTGATGGCTGCTATTTATTAAAACACGGCACATCGGGGAGCAGCCTATTTTCCGTTCTAAGTTGGTAATTTGGGCAATCCTGCAACAAAGCAGCAGATCGGATGAAGTAAAATGTGGGAAAAAAAATAAATGGTTTGAGGAGATAGAATTGCAATATGGAGCAGTTTTTAGTGGGTTATCCTGTAGTTTGCAAAACACGAGTTGTTAAATTTTAGACCTGCTGCGGCATACTTTGAACACATTACGACTTTTATCTGTAGTCAATTTTTTTATGTACTTTTCAGATTTTCGTACGTTTTATTATTTTAACAAAACTCTCCGTCAACTGCATTAAGCCAGACTGTCGTTGCCTTTTGCAGCAGTATACTACTGCAATGAGAGGCACGTTTGACTCCACGAGACAGAATGTTGGTTATGACAACCGAAAACTTAACGAGAAATTTTGACTGCGGCATATTTATAAAAATGGCAAACCACTTCGAAAAGTTGATGAGTGAAATGAATTTTCCGCCGGCCGCGCTTTTCCGACATCAAATTTGTTCTGCCAGTCTTCGGCACAAACGCATTTAACGGGCGGAAAGTGCGCTGTTGGGTCCCAGCGCGCTAATATTTCAAAACCAGATGGAGTAACACCTGCGGTCTGCGTATTTCATCGCACTCGTTTCTTTCGTTAAGCACTTAATGTCGTGGGAAATGTATACATCCAAGACATTGATCATTAAATCGAAGATGTGAATATGTTGACATAAGTAAGTGGTTGCTTGGGCTTAAATAGATTGGGGAGCTTTTGAAGGAAAGTCCCCAGGAGGCCAATTTCAGACTTTAACAGATTGACTTAAGATACCAAAATGTGGGTAATCCATCTCCGTTTACATCTCCGATATACTGGTTCTACCGGCATCGTTAACCTAACATCAAAGCCCGTCAGTTAAGTGACCTCTAAACACAAAAATGTCTACAATATAGCGAAAAAAGACAGTACCCTACGAATAAGCAGAAAGATAATTTCTTGAGTCCTGGCAAATATAGGCGCAGGTGCTATGCCTGGTGCTCGGAAACAAAGACTGAAATTGTGTTATTGTCATAGTTACAAAATGCCTAGTTAAACAAAACAAAATAAATGCGGTCAGTTTCACGTCATTTGGTTTTTTTGACTTGTGGGTCAAAAGGTTTATGAGCATGTTCACTACTTGATCCAAAAATTTAGCTTGTCAATTTTGGGTTTGACTTAGTTATGCTATACTTCGCACTGAAATATGAAGTTCTTCACATTACCTATCGTGCTTTGAAACAGCATCATTACTTGACAGTACTATTAGTTAAATATCCTCCTGGTGAATCTCACCTAAGTGGGAGTGGCAAAGTAATAAAATTGGTTTCGCGTTGAACACTTATTTCTGCAACTCGGTCGTCGATCTGGCGTTCTGCTTATTCACGCATTCCTCTTCCTATCTCTTACTGCCCTCCTAAAATATCGTGTTTCTTTTAAAAAGTAATATCGTCATATCTGACCATGTGAGAAAATAGGCCACGTTTTCTCATTTCTCACCCACACACGAGTAACGAGTGCGTTGGAAGGCTCCGTCTAAGCATGCCATATACGTGCAAAACGGCATTTCAGGGCTCGCCAAGGTCAACTGAAGATCCACAGACGCCTTGTTGACTTGGCGCAACCAGTAGTGCTCTGGACGGGGAGAGAGAGCGTGAAGAACAGAGTCTACATTAGATGTACCATTTCAGGATACTTTAACCGATATTCTGCCATGCGTTTTCACTTCAGAAAGACTACTTAAGCAGCTCTGCCAAGTTACTTATCCGGTTGCAAAATGCCAAGGTAGCCCATTCACGTCAGGATTCCGGCAGTTGGAAGAGCTTTTTATTGACCACCTTCGTAAAATGCATTCCACAGAAAGTGACTATTTAAGCCTTTTTAAATTTTTCTAAACATTTTCGATGCTTTTATAAATTCAAGTGTACTTTGGAGAAAACACGCAGAAAATATTCGTTCTTTTGCTCTATTGGTAATGGATTAGGTTTTCTTTAAATGCTGTACTCGAAGGAAGAGTATCTTACGGTTTTGGTAATTTTCTCGATTTCCGAATACTTCTGGACCCGACCTGTCTTTACACTTGCATTCTGGATTTCCAGTTTACAAGCTATATATTTTCAGTGCAAGAAAATCCACACACTTCGATATGCTAATGGGAAGAAGTCGTAAAGTGTTATTAAATTTCGTAATGCGTGTAGATCACGCTGTCCGTATTGCAAGCAGCATGCCATTGTATTGAAAAGACCTAAAATTAGAGGCTTTTTAAAACGAGTTTCTTACTGAACGCTTGCATAAACTGTACTCTGTAAAAAATCTCTACTTATGTAGTACGTTTTTTTCCCGATTGTGTTCAATATCCCTATAAATTCAAATGCATTTTATAGGAAGCACGCGTGGATTCCGTTATACTTTTACTCATTCGTTAGCCATTTGCGACTTTCTTGATTTCCGTACTTACAAAATAGTATCTTCCGGTTTTGAAATTTTCCAATTGTGAGATTTTTAAGGTCCTAAAATATTAAATCGTACAGCATCGCACTTGCTTATTTATTAATGCTGTTGATAAAGTTAGTAAAATGGTCAGCATAAATTTCGAAGTTTATGAGCTCCATATGATCTCTTCCTGATAGCGTACAGAAATATATGATTTTTCTTGCGTTGAAAATATAAAGTTTTTAGATTGGAGACATAGGATGCAAATGGAACGCCAGGTCGGGTTCAAAATTATTCGGGTATTGAAAAAAGTTTTTGAAATCCGAAAGATACTCTCCAAGTATAAAACGTGAAAAAGACAACACATGTTTCCAGATGAATAGAACAGAAAATATTTTTATGCATGTTCCTCGTAAAATATATTTGAACAAGGGGATAAAATCAGTGGAAATAATTCATGACGTTAAGGTAGTCATTTGTTCGCGGAATGTATTTAATGATAGCAGGCAAAATGCAGTTCGTACAAAAGCCAGCATCCTGAAGTGACTGGAATATCTCAATATGAAATAACTTTATTTATGTGATCTTTGTGAATTTAAAGTACATTTTCAATTTTCATTCAACACTACATGTAGTCAGGTCGGAAGTCACAGATGGAAACATTTAGTAAGAAAAAAGGCATTGAAATGTGCAATGATTTACCGTATTAAGGACACAAGTATTACCTCAAGGTCCAGACACGCGTGTTTCGCCGATCTTATGCCGCTGCCTGACGCATCTGCGAGGGGTTCGGCTCCTCAGTGGGTCCCCCAGCTTTCCCCGTGTGTTTTCTGGTATATAAACTCCAGTGTCAACTTGCCTTGTTTAACTTCCAAGGAAATTAATGCGCGAACTTGGAGTAAATCTTTGGAAACGGGCCTTTTCAGGCACGGTCCAAAGTTTGATATGAATATTTGAACTGAAATCCATCAACTACTGCGGAATAACCGCTTAATATTCACAAACCGCCAACAGGCAGCCAGTAGTATAGAACTGGCGAGCCAAACCCCTCGCAGCTGCGTCAGGCAGCGGCATAAGATCGGCGAAACACGCGTGTCTGGACTTTTAGTTAATACCTGTGTCGTTAGTACGGTAAATCATTGCACAGTTCTATACTACTGGCTGCCTGTTGGCGGTTTGTGAATATTAAGCGGTTATTCCGCAGTAGCTTATGGATTTCAGCTCAAATATTCATATCAAACTTTGAATCGTGCCTGAAATGGCCCGTTTCGAAAGATTTACTCCAAGTTCGCGGATTAGTTTCCTCGGAAATTAAACAAGGCAAAAATAGGCACTGTTACTGCAAGCCATCAAAACTTTGTTAGAGGGGCGCTCACGGATCGTTCTTACTGAACTCACTCGTTTCGTTTTGTCTAACGGGCTCTCTCGAGCCCAACCAGCAGCCGCACAGCGGCGCATGAATTAGGCAGAATTTTATTACTGACAAAGACAAGGAAGACTGGAATGGCGGTAATAAAATTCTGCCTATATCTTGCGCCGCTGTGCGGCGGCTGGTTGGGCTTGAGAGAGAGAGCCGGTAAAGAAAAACGGAGGGAGTGAGTTTCGTAAGATCGATCGGTGAGCGCCCCTCTACCATTGTATATTCCAGATCAAAACCGAGAGGAAAACAGGCTCGTGGCCCAATGGTCAAAGGCGTTGGACTTCTAACTATTAGGTTGCGAGTTCGAACATCAGGTGTTCCACAGTTCAGGCTTGGGTATGACTGGCCGACGACGGCTAATAAGCCAAAAGTGGCCATTCTAGTCCCTCTTGCCTTTGTCGGCAATAACATTCCATCAAAACTTTGTTTTCTTCACGAAATGCCTCAGAACATTAGCCATAGATTCGAAAAAGACATAATTCAGACGTTCCAAGTGTAACTGCACACAACTACCGGACGACAAGTTCAGTGCCGGCCCTACGAAGAGACAGAAAGATAACGTCTTGCGCCTGATTAACGAAGATGCTTAGGCAAATATAAGTACAGGTCAGGAGGGTTGAGATACCCTCCTGTGTATTGTCGCCAGTCTACTCGTAGTGAGGAGGTCATTATTTCCGTGTCCAACCGTTTTGTCATTCGCTTGCAGAAAACCATTATTTCTTATACTCCCTCTGTTCTTTTTACACATTTTCGCCTTCAAACTAGCCGAACAACGTAATAGGGTTAAATTTGAAAGATTTTTGTTGGGCATTTATCAAACCAGGAGCAGCGCTGTGATTTATGATTTGGGTATTCCTGTGGAAATCATCAGGCCTGCTTCAAACTGCGCTAAACAATCGAAACGTCCTGGATACTCGACAGTCAGCGTGGAATCGCATGTGGTTGTTTTTGGCAGCCTGCCGTCTTCCAATGTGGGAAGAATTGCCAGATCGTAGACATTTGATGGGATCAATCCCAGACGGGACAGCGCTTGGAATCCATCAGGCACAATCTGACGGAGTTTGCGGATTCCGGACAGGGAAAAAAGAAACGCGTCCCCTTAATATCTTCTGCTCGAATTGTTTACTTCGATCAAGGAAAAAATTATTTACGGAAGTTTGCATGTGTTCTGCACACACGGGCAGGAAACATACCCGAACGGGAGCCGTACCCCACCCGACTTTCTGTCTAGTTAGACTGTACCACGCCAGGAAAGATCATCTGCGTTGGCGCGACTGTGCCAATTACCGCAGAAATGTTCCCATCAGCGTGGCCAACGATCTGTAGGTGGGAAAGGCCAACATGTCCAAATGCCCACGGCCCCCTTATAGCCAGCAGTGAAT
>CACRXP010000078.1:675554-707712 GCA_902702965.1 Spirometra erinaceieuropaei
ACCACCACCACCATCAATACTACAAGCGCGCCCAAGTAAACCTTCCCAATCGAAAACGCATTTCAGAATTTCAGCCAACATTTCATGAGATCGGTCACTCGCTGTACTCCTTGAGCTGAATCTAATGCCTCCTCTTATTTACTTCATAAAGGGTACACCAGGTAGTCCCGGAGCACCTGGTGTCAAGGGCGAGGCGGGGGAGCCAGGACCGTTTGGTCTGCCCGGTCCACCAGTAAGTAAATTTTACCACTTTTTTGTATCCAATCCTGTGTCGACGCATTCACACAAGGCAGAAGTATACCCTTCCACCGGACCAAGATAATTGCCTTAGGGCTAGCCTCTTTCTCCTCCAAAATACAGCGCTTACTTTGGCAACCGTTTCACGCAATGTTAAATCCTTAGGAAATTATTCTACATGCTTTACCCTGATTCAGTCATGGAACAAGGAAATGGTGAAAACAGTCCGAAGTTGAATTAAGGTAGTTTAAACTAGTGTCAGACTAACTGTCAAAATACCTCTCAAGCGAGTTATTTATTCCACTTTACCAGAACAAAATTCTCATACAAGTATTTTATTATTGAATATAATCAACTTAAATAGACATCGTATAAACAATAATGCGCCTATGATGCATAAGATCTTCATAGTTTTTGGCAACGACACTGAAGTCTGCTTTCAATAAATCGGTCCTGCAGGGGAATGCGAACTGTCAAGTTTTACATCCAATTGACACAGTAATCATGTCCTATTTTTTTCTAGGGTTCTCCGGGCGAAGTTCTCACCGTTGATGGGAAAGTGGTAAGGACGAGTTACTGCCTTTACTTGATACGTTTCTTTGAATCATTCGAAGTGATCTCAAAAACGCTTCCCAATTTCAGTTAACAGGACCGCCTGGAAAACCTGGACCACCGGTAAGATTTTTAACCCGCCTTTAAACAAGGATCTGATAACTGCGTTTCGATGAGGTCTGTAGTGAAGGCGAGCTATTAAGCACGCCTGCAGTTAAAAGTTTATGCTACTTGCCTGGGTTAAACTGGACCATTCCAAGCCAAGCAGTTTCACGTTGGTGATGGCCCCCTCTGCTGTTCTCTAGCGTAGAAACTCAGGTTTTTTCCAGTGTGTGTCGGCATACAGAAACCACTGCATTAAATACACTCAAAGTTTCAAAGTCGCTTGAATTTACAATTAATTATATCGCTATCATAGTTAAAAGAGAGTAATATAATATCAGTAGGGTGCCTAAAACTTGACATCGAGGTTTACGGGCCACTTCGAGGATAGCGAAGTAATAAGACGAATGCTAGCTCTTTTCGCCAAAAACCGAAAGCTCTCATTTTCACCCGGCCGCACGAAACTCTACACGTAGCGCAGTTTTAAAATGGAACTAGGGTGGTTGCAGCATATAATTCAGCCTAGACAGGATAATAAATTCGAGATCACTGGCTACGTCACTTTGTACCACGTCGACTTTTCTGATCAGACAGAATCGACAGTCTATATAGGCCATAATTCGTAAGACGCAGACTGTTGTTCTCACGCGGTTTCCGCGAAACAGGCCCACCGTGGAGGAAGTGCGCATTCCCGAATCGTAGCACACGTTCCGCCAACCGCTGTTTTGCATATAGCAAGCGGATGGTTTTCGTGAGAAGGTAGTCGTTGTAGACGAAACTGCTTCTTCGCTTAATGTACCCTTAGCATGAAGTGTGCTCGCCTGGCGTCATGCAGCTTGACGCGAACGTGGCTATTTCCGGGTTTGACAAACTTATCGACACATGCCGACACTTAGAGAATTGCTAAAAAGACTTAAGCGGATTCCGGACACGTCAGGAAGGGAGGCGGATAAATAATGGTCGCAGCTTTGAGATTCGTGGTGTATATCTGGACTGCGGCAGAAAACAAAAGAGGCTTCCGGTCGGGAAAGAACCGTTTCTGTGTACGAATGGTTGTAAACTGTTCTCATGTAATAGCACACAAAGATGGCTGCAATGAGGAAACGACCGCAATTCACCCGACCTCCAATATGCCCACTAAAAGATAAAATCAATCCGGCTAAATCGTGTGGTCTCGATCTCAGTTTCGACCACATTTTCCCTCGAATTGTCTTTGCTTTATGTATTTTCTTGTTAAAACTTTTTTATCGCGTTCTGGTAACTTTCTGACTGCTTTAGTGACAGGAGTTTCCTGAAGTCGGACGTTAATTTGGGCCGCTTCGGCCAAAAATTCTCAGCAGTGGAGCTGATTAGCATTCAGGCAGTTCTGACGCTATTCCAAAACCACACCTCTTATGTACTTCGCATCCCAGAGGGAAAACTGAAATTTCTTGAAATATTTTATAATGCCCGACTCCATTGTGTCTTAATCTACCGATTTTTAACCATTTGAAAGTCGATAGACACGTAAAAAGCAGCAACATTGTAACTTTTACCGTCGAAACCGACAAGGAATTGCAAGTAATTCGCTGTGTCTTCATCTTTTCTGTAAGGAAAAATCTTTAGAAATCATACAGTCAGTAAACTGCAATCATACCACAAGACAGACGAGCACATTGTAAGTGTATTCAAGAATACACAGCTCCCAGCTATACGGACCTTCTCCAAGCCAAACATGTAACTATTTATTTTTACTTTAGGGCTATAAAGGCGATAAAGGCGAGTCTGTAAAGGTAAATTTTGTCTCTTCTTAAGGCCTAAACTTTATTCATGCCTGTTGAGTTAATTTGGCCTCCATAGCAACGAACATGCTCCTTACTTTTTTGCTATTTAAATTAGAAACTGTGCTATTGTACTCTATCTTAATTTTTTAGTTTTATTTCGACATACCCTCTTAAATGTTTTTACGGTAGTTTTATGTTTATGTAGTGCACAGTAAAGATGCGGCGTCACTATATCTCATCCAAAATGCCCTCTTAGAGAGGGAAAAATTTCGCCTTCAGTGCGATGGGCCGGTGATGTTCACTAACAAGAAGAACGAAATGTGCCAGTATGGAGGCGCAGAAGAGAGAGCTTGCCAGTCTGTTCGATTAGTGAGAAAGGGGTACAATAGAAGCAAACAAGCGAGTTCCAGTTTGCAGTTCAGAAGATGATGCGATCACTGGAACAAGAAACTCACTCGTCAGACGTTTAGGACTCTCACTGGAACACATCATCAGAGACAGCCGCAGATGAAATTAGTGGAGGCACAAATACTGCGGTATTTATAGTGCGCAGCTGCCATGGGACCACGTGCGTAATATTATTAACAGCTCTCGCGATCACGACGTGGAAAAGGTTCGAGCAGGCAACAATCCCGTGGACAACGGGCCAAATTACCGAGTAATCATCACGCCAACATCCAACACGGATGATGAAATTGCGGCAATCAACGACTTGGACGCGGGCTGACGAGCCATCATTGCCTCATTTACGACCCCAGCGGTGATTGTGAGAGCTGTTAATTATATTACGCACGTGGTCCCATGGCAGCTGCGTACTATAAATACTGCAGTATTTGTGCCTCCACTACTTTCGTCTGCGGCCGTCTGTGATGATGTGTTCCAGTGAGAATCCGAAACGTCAGGCAAATAAACTTCTTGTTCCAGCGATCGCATCTTCTTTTTCTAAAGAGGCACAAATTCTTAAACTATTGTAAGTCAAACATAAGACTACACTGTTAGCTAAAGCTCTGTAAAACTGCAGAGCACGTTTACATCTGGAGCAACAGAATGCCACTGACAAATGCGTCAACGCTTGCTGGTAGACCCGCAATTATTGTTGTTGACTGGTCAAATTACTGTCAGGAAGCCCGCTCCGCAATGGTATCTATAACTTTCTCTGATGACGAGATCGAGCAAAAATCCGAAACGTCAGGCCAACAAAATTCTTATTCCAGTGACCGCATCTTCTTTTTCTTCTTCTTCTTCTTCTTGTTCTTGTTCTTCTTCTTCTTCTTCTTCTTCTTCTTGTTCTTCTTCTTCTTCTTCTTCTTCTTCTTCTTCTGATGATGAGATCTATTTCCAGGAGAGGAAGCTCAATGGAGCATTGGAAAACCCAGTACATTCCTGGTCGTCTTATAGATAGAGATGCATTTGCCGAAGGAAACAATGGCGATTCAGTACAAAATTATCTGAACCATGACTGACGCACTGATGGTCCAAAGGTCTTTATATTGTGTCAGCATGCCGATGTTAGGTACTTCTACATACACAGTCGAGATACAACGACGTTGATCCCAATCATTGGATGAGAAGTAGAAACAGGTTAAATAATACATTCTGACGAATTTTAAATCTGATTCCAATTTTTGATCAGTATACTTATAAGGGTAGGAATCATACTATAGTAGAACATTGATGGTAGGAAACACGCTTTAGTAGTACGGTGAAAACTATATACAGCCCTACTGAGCTTACTGTACGTTTTTCATATCTTCAATAATGAGATAAAAAGTAATATCCTTTGGATGCCATGAATTTAACCAATAAACTTTAAACGCAATTGTAGGGAGAAAAGGGTGACCTCGGTCCTCCCGGAATATCGGTACGTTTTGCACGTATAACTTGGAGAAAAATGTGACCGGAGATAAGCTTAAGTCGCAAAGAAACAAAATTACGCTAATGAATTTTTTTGCCTTAAACAGTGCAGTTCTTTGCAAACACAGTATCTGGCCCATTTTATGAATTCCTACGCAAGGTTCTGACATGCGTTCAAATCAGAAAAGATGACTTAGGTGAAGATGCAATTATGATTACTGTATAGCGTAATTTCAGAATATTTCAGTCGAACCGGGATGCCGGACTTTAAATAAGCTTTTTGACCGCCCGAAAAAATAAACTTTTTACAAAATACCTTCTTACGTAATACACGTCTTCACCACTGATTTTCGGTGGTCTTATAAAGTGAAATATATTTTATGAAAGGTATGCGCAAAAAATTTCTCCCTTCCACGCACCTGGTAGAAAATAATTTTTGCTTTTAGCTGCATACTGGAAGAAAGGGTATTTTAAGATTTGGAAACTTTTTAAATTTGCCAATAATTCAGAGCACAACTTGAGACTGCACCTGCGCATAAGATCTTCAAACATAATTTCCGTGAAAGAAGAATCATACCTTTCCCCATGCCATTAAGAACGCATTGTGTATGGCTCATAAACTTCTACAATGATTGTAGATCCTGTTGCCTACCTCATAAGCAGCACTAATAAATGCACCCGCAGGATGCTATTTGAGTGGGCGCTTCACGATCAAACAAAACCTACCAAGTAATATGCTTTTGAACTAAAGGATGTCCTTCATTAAAGAATGCCATTTGAGAGAAAAGTAATTTGTCACAGTACATGTACACGGAAGAATTTTTATGTAATTTTTTTATATAGAAATACCTAAATTCTTAAGGGTTCCGAAAATCAATGGGGGGAGGGGTATGGATCCTCAGTATCACTGTTGGCTAAATTCCAGGGGATTCTACTTCCCGTGGCCTAACGTCGACCAAAACCCTAACCTTAAACCTTGCCTTCCAGCCTAGGCTCAAATACGCACTTAACCTTAAGTTAATTCTAACTCTCACACCCCCAGAATTTGGGTGAAGGCCACCTGTAATAGGCGGAGTCCAAAGTACTGTGTTAAACCGTCATTTGTGATCGAATGTAGTTTTTACAGGCAGTCGGCAGTCTGGCGTGACCGATATTATTTTTGATAACTTTGCCCGATAGTCACTATTGCAACCCCATCCATCAGGATTTGGGTTAACGCTTCATCCGCCATCTGTAAATAACACAATTACCAGTAATTTGCTCACTCCTCGCTTCCGTGGATATTGCTCTTCATGCTTCTGAATGTAAAGAAGTTCTCGATTTATCCATAGCCTCGTTTACTTATTCGAACTTTCCATTTAAGTCAAAGATGCCCGTATTCAGTCCACGCTCCGCATGGATTGATGAACGCCGAGGGATTATTCAGCTTTTGTCATGCGCATTCGGTATCGACAGTTGGTGTGTTAACTCATGAAATGTTTGCCGAAATTTCGAAATGCGAATCCAACTCGACAAAACTACTTAAGTAGCTTTGTAATATTAATTGCCATACAGCGTAATCCCAAGATATTTCAGTTGTTTGGGGATTTCGGCTTTTGAGTGAACTTATTTCTGACCGCCTGCAAAACCGAAACTCTAAAAAATGACTTCATATATAGTAGCAATGTTTCTCGCTGATTTTCGATGCTCTTATAAATTTAAATGTATTTCATAGAAAACATGCATAAAATGTTTATTCCTTCACTCATTTGGTAGAAAAAGTACAGTTGATGCCATAAGGTGTTAACCGAAATCATGAAATGTATTGTAGATTCGAAAGGATTATTTATGCAGGGTTGAAATGTTAATTATCGTGCAGTCTAACCCCAATACATTTTGGTCACGGCAAGATGTCGGCGCTTGGGTGGGGTTCATTCTAACAGCCTGTAAAAACTACACACTGTAGACAAGGACTTCTTGTTTAGCACTAGGTTTCGTATTGGGTTTGACGGATGATAATTATTTTACAACAGTGGTTAAGTAACTGACTCAAAGCAAAAACACATTGCAGAATTTCCCTTGATATTTCATGAGATAAAACATCTGCTCTGGCTCCTAAAATATCACAATACTTTCGAGAAAACCTCCGCAATCTAAAATCCACCCATCCCGCTTCCCCAAAATAAAGAAAACACTACGCGTTAAAAAAGGAAGAAGTTGGCCCGTAAGTTACAATTTCCTAACTGAGAGAATGCGTATATTACCGGCATCCAAAAGTTCAGAAAACGACCGTATAAATAAGTCATTTAGTAAAGGCGAAATATGACGGTGCATTAAGATGCGAAAATAATAGCAACTATGCAGAAGGGGACAATAGGCATAGACAAGAGAGATTGAGATTACTATTTTAGGCTTGTTAGCCGTTATTCCTCAATCCTACTCGTCCCACATTTGAGGGACGCCTTATGCGCCCAAGCACTACGGCAGGGGTTCATTGCCTTATCAGCTTCGATCGGCACTATTAAAAAATGAAAGTGGGCGCCCATCGATCGGGTAGGGCAATCATTTTTTCCGTTTCGCATCTAGGGCTCTGTCCAGATCCCCACCAGCAGCCTTACAATGGTCAGTAGTATATGCAGAATGAGACTGCCGACAAAGACTAGAAAGACTTTAATGGCCATTTCTGGCATACTCACCGTCATTCGTCAGCCCTGCGAACCTCAGTTTTGGGAGGACTCTAGGCTTGAACCCGCGCCATTTTGGTTATTAGCGCATTGCTCTAACCACTGAGCCACAGGCTTGTGGGCGACAAACTGTTCGGATTATTTCTTTGTATGTACTGCTTTGATATTTTGGTCAAGTACAGTAATGGTCAACTTGTTCGCAATGATTGGCCATTGCAATAGTTAAGAACGAAAGACAACTTCACGCTCATTAGAGAGCTGCCCTTTTATCTGTGTCAGTTTCTTCTGATAACGACTAAAATAATTTTAACGGGGTTGAGTTCACGGCAGCTGACAGAAATAAAAATTATTTAATAACAGTAGGCGCGGAATACGGCTGTTGTCTGAAAAGTTTGATTGTAATGGTAAACGTTATACGATTCAAGCCTATTTTGAGCAACGTTCAGGAATATTATCATGCAAAAGTTTGGTGTCCGTTCAACGTCGACGAATGGCGTCTTAGCCGAAGACATCCTTGGCAATATCGATGTCTTTGTGTTCATACTTTCTCTCTCCAAAGTTTACGGCCATACAGCCCACTCACCACGCATTTTAAACTACAGCAGATTGTGACCTCGCAATCCGATGACGCAAGGGGACCGTGACCTGCGTTTATTTAGATCCCGAACAGCGGCACTTTGCTGATCATTTTCTTATTTCTAGGCGTCAGCTCTGCGAATTGTTAACTTCACGGAAGCCGACAGTAAAATTTTGCTTTTAACTGCAAAATGTCAGAGGCAAATTTCTGCACTGATAAGCGCGGCTCGAACGATCCCGTTTTAGGGACTGCTTCTGCGCCTTTTTGACTTAACTCTCTCTTCCAACTGTCGAAAGGCTAAAAGTACTTGATCATTTCCACCATTTTGCTCCATATGTAAGACCTGAAGAAAATGCTCCGTCGAATTTGAAATTCTGCGTCCCCTGAGCGACTGAATGCTTGGATTTTAACTTTCGATAGGCTTTCCATCTAAAGAACATCCATCATATTCCCCCGAATTTGTTACAGCTACCTAACCGTCTGGTCCGCCTTGCAACTTCATAGCCATCAGTTAACTTGGTCCACACTTGAGTCACGTGCGGCAAATCGCAAAAGGCGCCGACTTAAGGTATTTAGCCTGCCGTTAGTTAATTAGCAAAGAAAGCATGTGTTCTGCGTTCCGATCGCTTGGACGTTCGAATTCCAACGAAGAAAATTGTTCGCTCTACTTAGAGAATTTATGGTGGGCTGATTCTACTGCAGTAAATTGTTTGCGAGTCTAGAAACCTGCAGCTGGATTCCTTTTACTAATTTTGTTCAGATTTAGGGTTTTGAATAATGCCCGGATCAAAAAGTTTCCAATTTTAAAGCAGTTACTTACTCCTGGTTTTTCCAAGATATTCGGTTTATAGGTGTTTATTAGTCAGTTTTTTTGAACTGCCGTTTCGTTTCTGTCAAAATTGTGCTCTGACAAGTAAAAATGAAGGAGAAAAAAATCGAATAATGTGTTTCTAAAGGAGTTAGGCCTGGACGGATATTTATCCATTCCAATCCATTGGGGTTGTAACGTGCAGACCTAAGTTGTATCAATGGAGGCAGGTAGAGTCTGTCCGCAGCGATCTTTCCAAAAGCAAGGTTATTTTATTTTACCTCCAACTCAAACATTCCTATCTGCCCTGAAAATAGTTGCCCCCAAAGAATCAACCTTAGGTTGGCGTACTATTTCTTGGGGAGATCACGAGACTCAATTAGGGTAAGCGTTAGGACCGTGATGTAAGTTGGGACATGGGAGTAAGATGGATTTCGACTGAAGCATCCATACCGACTTTTGGATGAGGACTGATAAGCTTTATGACGAAAAATCCACCCCAATTGGGCACATAAGTGTTTAAGAAAATGAAGAGGCATAGTCATGAAACTGGAATATTTGCCAGAAGGAACATTCAGAACCGAAAATCTGCGGCTGTATAAAGTTGTTGAAACACGATCTGGGTTCTTCTGCCTGAAAGGCGTGTTTGTGGCACAGCAAATCAATCTGCATTCATTTTTAGTGTATAGGGTGCACTTTCAAAACAAAGCATTCATTATCACCCGACTACAGAAGCGAGAGCGTTATTTTTGATCTATCTAAAAATGTTCCCAAACAAAATTTTCTCGATTGTTTAAGTTGGACCGTCCTGGTGATAACCAAAAACCTCCTATTGAAAAACGGTCCTTCCAAAAGATTAACTAGGGAGAGAATATTCTTTGGGAAACTGGAATATTCATTGTGGGAATGTTTCAGCCCGGTTTTCCAGCTTGTCGTGAGACAATGGGTGATGGATTGTGATTAATACGTATTGGCACAGACGTTGGCCAATAGAAGAATACTTTGTTAGGCTCAGTTAAAAAGTCAGTTGTTTTTATACACCCATAGTCCGACTACAAGCTAAGAAACCAGCCTCAAAAATTTAGACAATAACTGTTTCAGTTTTTCATGGAATTTCTTCTTCCTATGTATATGCTGAATCAAATATGGTAGGTTCTTTGGGAGAAGCAAGAACTTTATATTTTAAATTTGGAAAGGTGTAGTTTGGTAGTTCCACCTGTTGGACACACTACTGTTGGGGTTGGGATTAGGGGTTAGGGTTAGGAGTTATGGTTGAGGGTTACGTTTAGGAGTTAAGGGTTATGATTAGGGCTCAAGGTTAGGGGTGAGGGTTAAGGGTTAGGGTCAGGAGTTAGGGTGGAGGATTTGGGGTTGAAGTTAGGGATTAAGGGCTAGCGCAACAACTTCTCAACCATTAAAACCACAACTAAGCACTCCGAATAGTTTCTCTTTTTCAAACAACTACTTGGCGTCGTCGCCTGTACGTTCTCCGGCTCCACCTGTAAAAACCCCTATTACCACCGGTCTCGTATTTGAGGTTACAGGGATTTGTTTGCTTCAGGTGGGGCTACAAAACCACATCCAAGATTAAATTTTCGACGTCGGTTCTCCGTGTCGCCGTCAGACTCGAGTAAATGTACAAAAACACATTACCTACCGGGCATGCTTTTGCATGGGACAACACTCGCATCGTCGGCGTCTGCCCTACCAAAAAAAGCCGAGAATTTCTTGAACACATGCAATCGGAGGATTCATACACTAATCAGCCTGCTGAATTAGACGCCATGTACAAAAATCTCAAGAAAAGGTGGAAAAGACGAGAACCAATCGATACATAATAAGCTTTTCGGCGGACACATACTGGCAGAATCGTTGGAGAAGAATTGATTTTTAGGCCCGTTTGTAATTTTGACTGTTTTTTTGTACATTTTCTCGAGTCTGACGACGACATGGGGAAGGGATGTCGAAAATGTACAAATAAAGTTCTTATTTATCCTAAGGAACCTAAATCGTCAAATATATATATATATATATATATATATATATATATTATGATAATGGACGCTCACCGATCAGGTTGGTTACGAAACATGCTCGTTCCGTTGGGCCCTGGGGCTCATACTAGAACCCTCGCAGGCAGTAGCACAGCGCCTAGTGGTAGATGCAGATAAGGTGTCACCGACAATATATATTTATACATATATATTATGTAAGCCACTCACTATGGGTGCAAATAACGATACGCAGACAGCTGTTTCATGACCTGTACCGATAGTCAGTACGTCCTGGGCCTTATGAATTGAGAAATATAAACATTTCAAGGAGGCATGTGACCCTCACTGTTGCCCTTGGGATCCACTTGACCCCATATATTCATATATCCAGGGCGTTGAGCTTCTAGCCAGCAATGCATGGTATAAAACCTCAGTGATTGCAAACCTGGAGTGTAGTATGGCTAATTGATAGCGGCACATAAGCTCGAAATGGTCATTCAAACATCCCTTGTTCTTGTCGGTAATGTCATTCTGCCTGCATTAGCAGCTGCTGTGTGGGTGCTGATAGGGATCCAGAATAAGTTTCATGGTGCAACCGTAACCCGAGCGGTCTGTGCCCCTTTACCATATGCAAAAGCCTAAATGCCTCTGCTTCTTCTAGTTGAAAACATTTTTTTTCATGATAGCGAGAAGACATAACTGGTCCTCCCCTAATTGAATTTCGATTATTTTCAAAAGCATGCATGATTTTTGAGTCGATATAACTGTACTCCGATGGCTCATTCATCAGAAACCTGTGGATATTTTTCTCCTTTGAGCCAGAAATAAATGAAAATATGTTTACTCGCCTTCGCAAGCTGACAGTAATTGCGGCGGTCAGCTGTGTCATGATTTATTACACTCTAACCGATGGGTAAATTTGGCGTTTTATACAAAATAAGACAATATTGCCTAACAGCACATGCAATTTTGGAGTCCTTTTTCCCATACTCACCACCGCCAAACTTCAAACGCCCTAGATATGTCCTAATTTTATATTTGATAGTCAATCTGTCACCTAAACTTATCTGAATTTAACCTTTACATAAAAACTCGCAAAAGATTTGTCCACAAATTTCCCCTCATTTTTCCACGAGTGTCGCTTTTGAATGGGGTCAAACTAAATTGGCAGACAGGGGATTTATATTTCCGTCCGAAATTATTTGTGGTCCACCCGTGGACCGAGCCAGATAGGTCCCGCCTCCGCGACGTTCCTTGAGGACCTTTTGACTCAGTGATAAAATGTCAATTTGTCCGTGAGCCCACAGTCACTTACTGTGACGGAGAATGCTATTGGTATTCCACGGGGGCACGACCAGATTACGCATACTTGGCGGCGAGTTCTGAAGTCAGCGAGGCCTTTTTTGCTGTTAATTAATCATAAGAACGCCAGACCAGGGCAGTTCGCACTCCCTCATACGGAGGCAAAAGGCCGATCTGGCGGGGCAGGAATAACCAGGAATTCCACAGATGGAACGATTGTTTTGTGCCCCCTTCGAATAGGCCAAAAAGATAAGCACTTTTCTCTCCTGCGTAATGCCTTATCGCCTGCTTTTTTTCTTTTGTGCTCCATGTCCTTGCTGTCGCCGCTTCCCCCTCCCCACAAACCAGGAGAAGGGAGCCAAGGGCCAGATGGGTCCAATCGGAATGCCAGTAAGTCACCGTGCAAATATTCCTGCCGCGGTTGATTATGATGAGGCCGATGACCTTGAACGCTCAGACACCCTAAAAGCCTCCCCCCACTCCGCAGTTTTGGCTCTCATATGCCCGATGTAAGGCAGAAGCACTCGAGGCAGTAAAGAGGAGGGCAGAAATAAACATTTACATTTACACACACAATGAATGAACATCAATAGCCGACTGTCTGCGGTTATCATCTGCAATGCGGCTGGAGCTTTTTGAATCTCTGCCACTGCCTTGTCGGCAGTGACAGATGAGGCCGCAAATGAACGTTTTCAGGCTTCCAAAAGTTCCTGATCCTTGAACGGGCGTGGGGAGGGTCTGGGGTTGTGGGTTTCGTGTGCGCGGGGGGGTGGGTGGCGCACACCGGTGCGTTGACAGTAGCTAATTAGCACTAACTGCATCCGGGCCTAAAAGGTGCGCTAGAGCGTGCGGCATACTGCAGGCCGGGGGTTGGGGCAGGGTGTTGAACAATGACCGGATGAATGGATCTAGCGCTGGGCGGTGGGAGAGCGTGGGGCAGTTATGCAGTTCTGAACGCCTGCCTGCCTGCCTGGCAGCGTGGGTACCGCAGACCGCACAGAAGTAAACGGTCGGTAAAGTAGCCTATTTTTAGATATTGGCATCATCACTTAGCACAAGGCACCAGTTCATTTCGATAGCTCCTGCCTGCAAGAAAGTCTGGACTTGCTTTTAGTATATCCAGGCACTGTGGCTGCAAGACAATCAGTCATTCATAAGGAAGTAGTACTCAAGCCAGAATGCGAGCACGTCAATTCCAATAGCCATCCGTGAGTGATTTAAATTTGAACACCAAAATCGCTTTAGATGTGCGTACATAGTGCTGGAGAAAGGATAACCACATGTGGGACTTAGTTTGCTGCGATTCTGTTGTGGTAGTATTCGGTATACAAGTTTATAAGCGTAGTTTGGATCTTCGGCGTATAAAATATCTCTTTCAGCTATACAAAGGAGTGGGCGAACCATGTTTCCTTTTTGTTGTTCTTTCTCAATTTGGCGTGAATTATTATCAGAGAATGCACATTAGTGTGTGACGTTTCTCAAGCACTCACTGGCCGCACACACGGAAACTACAATTGAGTAAACTGGGGTTTCTACACCAAACGATCTCCTAGAACACAGATCATAGAAAAAACCACCAGGATAAAAACATTTCACTACTGAAGGCACTAATAAACGCTGATAGTTTGCCTATTCTAAGGTCTTGGCGGGAGAGTAGTTTCCAATTATCCTGTCAGTTCTCCGTTTCATTAGTGAGGTTCGAGAATCATTAGAGCCTAAAAACCTACTATTTTAGTGGATTTTTAAGTATTGGCTTCAACCATTAGTTGTAATCCAATAGTCATTAAAAAGGGGAAGTCACTAATTATTCAACAGAATAAAGTGTTCAACTAAATGAATTATTTTAGGGACCCCCGGGACCCCAGGGACCTGATGGTCTTCCCGGATTGGTTGGACCCCCAGGATTAAAGGTAAGTGCTTTGTTGAAATTTACCGATTAAGCCAAGGACATGTCATTTCGGTCACTGGCTTGTTTTATATCAAATCATCTTTCATAACATTTCGAATATATTCAACTTATTTTATCCTAAAATTCGCTCACTTATCAGTTTATTTAACAGTGCATAGTAGTGGGTGCCAAGCGCTAAAATTCATTGAGAAGACCATAACGCGCCTGAGCTTTGGCAATAATTTTTGTGCGAAATGGAACCGATTGTCTCAACGACCACCTTTTTGCATTCAAATTGTACTTATCCTCAAACAATTCTATTTTTCGCTGAAAAATTCGGCAGAATTTCCATTCGCTTTTTATTTTTATAAGTTTGATGATAATCAAAGGTGTCTTTTAAGTCTCTTCATGTCTTAAATAAAAACTAAAAATGGCTTGATCTTTTCAGGGAGTACCCGGTCCAAAGGGAGAGATGGTGAGTTCATTCGGGCCTTTTTTATTTCTAAGCATGACAGGCTTAGACCTTTAGGTATTTTAAGCTGTGGCCTTTAACAATAAATGCCAATTATGGAAATTTCAAATAGCTGCGAATAAGTGCCTGCTCCCAGCATATTTGTCAAAATTAGATAAGACGGGGGCATTGCATAGTAGGTCTCTTATACCATTAGGAGACTACGTTTGACTTAACGAATTAGAAAATCTTACGTCAAATTACTTTAGAATATGATTGGCGGATTGGATTTTTCACAACTTTGGACCAGAAAAAACCAAGAACTGCTTGTTTGACTGCAAACAGAACATACGTCCTCAAATACGGTTGAAAAACATGCCAATGAGGCGGAATATCCTGGGAATTCATGCTTCAGCAAGGCACAATTCAGCAAGATCGTTTATGCTCTATAATTTGGGTTAAAACTTAGATTCCAATTACTTATAATAGCATACGATATTATTTGTTTTGTTTCCCGGAAGAGATACTACTTCATCCTTATTATCACACTCAAGAATTTTTGATGCGTTTACCTTAGGCGAATTAACCACTATCTAACTCGCCTTAGCCATATAAGTACTGATTATCAAATTTACTGGTGTATTTTTAAATATTCTCCTTCTTCGTTTTCTGCAACATCCGTTTATTCACAGTGAAGTCATAGGGTGCTACAAATACATTTTTTCTCCGTTTTATGGTAACTTCATAGCTGACACTCGAAATTGTTCACATTGTTTTTAGTAGAAACTAGGAAGAAAGAGAAAAACCCTTAGGATGCATTACATCTAATCAGATCTTCGTGTTAATACACAATGATCCGTCATTACTGCAAATCTTATTTTTGTAGGGAATTCCCGGACCTCGTGGACATCCTGGGGAAAGGGTAGGTTGACTTGGTCTTCCCCATGGTTCCGATGATGTCGTTTTCGTTGACGAACATTTTGTTTATATTGCACCATCTTCCATTGGCCGAAGGTTTTGCTAATGTTGCCGTCCTTATTTCGTTAAATTAGTTTGCAAAGTCCGTCTTCTCAACGGGAGTTTTTGACTCCCAGTCGTATGATTATGTTACAAGACCTCGGTGAGGTTTGGTTCTGCAGCTCTACTGGTTGATACCATACGGTCAGCTAACTACAACAATCTCAGTAGGTGCAAGTACGCTGACTTTGCATAGCACGTGTTGGCGCCTTCCTTACTACTTTAATCCAGTGACTGTCTGTGTCTCGGGTGGAGGGGAAGTGCTTATACGCCAGCCTCCGTTGCACCCGATATCAGTTCACACGCGTTTTTTTGCGTGTGCATCGAGCCCTGCCTACAGCTTCTTTAGTATCTTAAATCAGCGAGTGGTTAAGTATGCTTGCTAATGGAATTGTTCGGACGGTGTCGAGCTCCGTTGGTTTTACTATAATGGCCATGTACTGCGAGTTAGCAGGCGGTTCCCTCTGTGGCTTTCCAGTTGTGATTGCGCCTGCCTTATCCAGCCTAATCCAGCGAGTGGCTTTGTCGGGGGGAGTATGTACACGCCACCCTGCGCGGGTTTTGAGCTCCGCTTGTTCTCTCTTTCGCCTCCTTATCCAGCGAGTGGCTAAGTTAGGTATGCTAACTAGAATGACTTTAGGAAGCTAGCCATGTGTTATCAATCAAATGGGGCTGCCAGACCGAACCTCGGCCATTCGTCTTATACTACTGACTCTCGGTTGACAGATGGTGAATATTCCACGACTGTTCCGCTATGACTGACAAATTTCAGCTCAACTATTCACATAACCTCTTGGATTGCACGTTAGAGGGTTTGTGCTGAAAACTGTACTCCAATATTTTACGCAAATGTCCGTGAAATTAAAAAAAACCTTGCATACAGTGAGTGGCCGATCTCATGACATGTTGGCTGAAATTTTTAAATGCATTTTCGATTAGGAGGGATTACTCAAGCGCAGTTGTAAAATTGGTTATCTTGCAGCATAATACTATAATATGTCGGACTCGGCAGGATGTCAGCTTTTGAACCCACTGTTTTTCAGTCTCCTGTAGAAACCGTACTCGGTGAAAAATGACTACTTAATTGACATGCATTTTTCCCATTGATTTTTGATGGTCTTGCAAATTCAAACATATCTTAAAGAAACCCCAAACTTACTATGCATTTTTTCAGTCGCTCGATAGAGAATCACGTCATCTTTATATTTTATACTCGAAGAAGAAGTATAATTAGCTTTTCAAAAGTTTTTTGATTCCCAAATAATTTGGAATATGATCAGTCGTTACATGAACGCTTCGTGATTTCAGTCTACAAGGTGCATGCGTCCAGCTTGAAGAAGATCGCATATTCTCCTATGCCTTTAAAAAACTATCATATAGAGTCTATATAATTTTGCAATGGATGTGGATTATGTTGTTAATTTCACGAGGGTGGCTAAGTTAGATGTGTTAACTAAAACGGTTTTAGGAAGCTAACTATATCTTATCTATCAAGTGAGACTGCAGGACCAAACCTCATCAAGATTTTTACAAGTCAGAATTTGAAATATTATAGACTGACTGGAAAACATCATTCATCCAAGGTTCACCTTTTTGTTCAAAATCCTAGCGTGTGATTGTGCCGAAAAATGTATCTGTTTGAAAAAGGAGTTTTCGCCGCGCGCGAAATACCGTAGCGTGAACAATTGCAGCCGTGGAGCTCAGAAATAACGGTTTACTTGCTGGCGTTGAGGTACTTACCTGCGAAACTAATGGAATCTTTAAAAGCATCGAAAATTAGATTATTGTCATATTATTGTACGCCATAATTGGTCGCCTCTTCCTCTGATAATACCCTGCACGAAAATCTCGAACATTCGACTGAATTCACGAGCACACCTCAAGAGAATTCGGACGTCTGATGGCGGGCGTCGAAGCCCATTCAGACTGCAAAATCAGGCCGTTTATGTCTTCGCGACAAGACTTAACATGATTGTTGGCAGATTATGAATGTATGTGTTTAAAGGTGCGAAGTCCAGTAAAAGCTGTAATTTAGTGACTTTGATAAATTTTTTGACAACTTTCCAGTTACTTTAAATGCCTGTTCAGACCAAATGAGCAAGGAATAGATTGTCAATGTCAGCTCCCTTTTCACATTTATACCATGGAATGAATGATTTAGGTAAATTTTAGCATTGCCGCTGCCAGCGTCAGCGGTTAAATAATAATTCCAGTCAACACTTCTGAAGTGCAAAATTTCGTTACAAAAGGACAATTCTAAGAATTCATAGATGTTTTAGCAGATTTTGAATAATTCATATTGACCCAACTGTGAAAAACTCGGCACCTCGGTGGGATTCGAACCCACGCAGTAAGGGTAAGGCTGTAGTACTGCCGACGCTCTAACCACCCGAGCTACGAGGCCCCGCCGGACGACTCGAGTTTAATGACATTTGGGTCAAGTTACTCGCCCAACCTACTGCAACGTCTGGAATCTTCCAAATCTGATACAGTAAGTTGACTGCCCAAGCAGGATTTCCCAAATAATTCACCTAGTATCCACCTGATGACTACCAGGCTCACGTCGCCCGGCGGGGTCTGTTAGCTCAAGTGATTAGAGTGTTGGCTGTACTAAAGCCTTCCCATTACTGTATGGGTTCGAATCCCACCGAGGTGCCGAGTTTTTCACAGTTGCATCAATATGAATTATTCAAAATCTGCTAAAACATCTATGAATTGCGTGAGCCTGGTAGTCATCTACTGGATTCTAGGTGAATCACTTAGGAAATCCTGCCCGGGCAGTCAACTTACTGTATCAGATTTGGTGGATTCCGGACATTGCAGTAGGTTGGGCGGGAAACTTAACCCAACTGTGATTAAACTTGCGTCGTCCGGCGGGGCCTAGTAGCTGACGTGGTTAGAGCGTTGACTGCACTAAAACCTTCGCCTTAATGCATGGCTTCGAATCCCATCGAGGCGCTGAGTTTTTCACGGTAACGTCAATATGAATTTTAAAAATATTTAGTCAGTACTTTTGCATGCGCCGTGGATCTGACTTAGAATTTCGGATGGCAGGATTGAGTAGGGTGGCCTCCCGACTGCGCGATGGACTTTTCCCACTTTATGTGGCCCCTGCGCCTGCGTTCGCCAATTTCAAGAACTGGCTATTCGGACGTGCATTGTTCACACGCTAGCCTGCCTGACGATTTTTATAGATCCCGCTTCCCGCCAAAAAAACTGCGCAGAAAAAGGGCGTACCGCCTGTTTTCAAACAGTTGCAAACGTACATGACGCGGCGCATACATTATAGCGTTAGTACGTTGGAGTTCTCAAAGTGATTTTGATACAGCCTACATGATTACTGCGACGCATTAAGAGATTATCGGAACTTACCTCGTTGAGATCAGCTAAGTGTTCATTGTGCTCCTTCAAAGTGATGCACTGCTTAAGCCCAGCGGACATCCGCACATAGGCCACAAATTATAAACGCAGGCAATATCGGTTTTAAAAACCAAGTATATACCACTTACAATGAGCGACTGATCTCATGAAATTTTAACCAAGATTTTAAAGTACGTTTTTGATTAGGAAGGATTACTTAATGACGCTGTAAAACCCGACTTATTTGTGGCATAGTCCCGTGATATTTCAGACACGTCTGAGTGTTTTCTTTTGAATACACTTCCTTTTGGCTACTTGCAAAAAACCCCACTTGATAAAAAACTTGCCAATTAATTAGTGAGAATTCTCCTGTCGATTTCGATGCCCTTATAAATTCAAAAATAACCTCTATGAGGCATGCACAAAAGTGTTTTTTCATGTACTCTTTTGGCAGCAAATAACGTCTGTTTCAAATTTTATACTTAAAGATAGGGTTCCTTTGATTTTAAAAAGGCGTATAAGTATGAGATTTTGTAAGGTCGTGCAATGTCCAGTCAAATATCACCTTATCTGTCTGTTCAATAATGCTTCTCATTGAATATGAAACATGGTCAAAATTCGTTGCAATATTTTATGAAACACATACAGTATTTTCCTTATGACATAAGGGTTTGCATATTTGTCCTTACGCGGAAAGTATACAGCTTGAAGACTGAAAATCTAAAATAAAAATGCTGCAGCAAATCGAGTCTGATATTATTCGGAAATTAAAAAGTTTTTTAAGCGAAAAGTTGTCCTTACTCTACACAATAAACATACGAATTAGCGTTTTAATGGAGACTGTCTATAAAAATTTTGAATTTGCAAGGACATCGAAACTCAATATAGAAAATGGACATTAATTAGGTATTAATTTTTACCGAGCGTAATTTCTGCGAATGGCTAAAAAATTGGCATTAAAAGACCAACACCCTGACGTTTCTGAAAGATTGTGCGATTATACCACAAATAAGTCAGTTTTTACAGCGTCACTTAATTAATCCTTCCCAATCGATAACGCATTTCAGTATTTCGGTTAAAATTTCGTGAGATCACTCAGTGACTGTTACGGCATTCACGAAGGGAAGCACTCTTTTAAAGCAGACATTTCACCCATTAACACGTTCGGTATCATCAGTACAGCCCCATTACTCTCTGACTTGATTTGCCAGCTGGTTAAAAAGAACTACTAGTCGTCGACCTACCATTGCCTTTCCCGCTGAAGAAACGTGCCGAGGGTATCAGTCAGCTGGTCGGTCGGTCATAATGAATGCGCTTCTCGTGTTCTTTCTTCTTCTGCTCTGCTTTATGTTAAACCCCTATGGTGCTGGCGACTTCGGTAGTTCCGTATGAAAATCTAAACTGTCGTTTCTCCCTACCAACGGAATAACGTAAATCTGTATGTAGTCTATTTACAGATAGCGTACGATGCCGAAGACACTTGGCGGTCTACTCATAAAAATGCAAATCCGCCGGCCATTTTTTCTCGATCCTTCTAGATGCTATTTCGTCTGCGCCTTCTGGCAGTTATCCTGGCCGTTGATTACTTCATTCTCTTTCCCGTATTCTCGACCAAGTTCGATTTGGTCAATGCTAGAGGTGTTCTTTTATTTCACTCTAAACCATCTCCCCCTTCCACAGGGGGGGTGCGAATCTACGCAAAATACTAATTTATGTACTTTTCTACCAAGCAATGCCCACTGTACTCTCAGTAAATCATCCCTTGCCTACACGCACCCCTGAATTAAATCAATAACTTGTTCAGACTTTTAATCGCTCTTTAATGATTCCAGGGACGCAGAGGGAAGCAAGGTGATCAAGGTATGCCGGTAAGTGAGCAGTTTTAATCTGCCATTCTTCAAAAATTCCTTTTTTCTCTCTAGATGTCTTGCTTTTGATTGGGTTTTTTCCCCGTAGTTTTAGTTCTTAGCGTACAAATGGCAAAGGCGACAGTAGCAACCTATAATAGTTAACTGGAGACCTGATGTCATGCAGGAATGGAGTAGGACAAAAGTCTGATCTGGTTGAAATATCGAAGGGTTTAGGGGAAAGGAAAAAGATCATATTTCCAACAGCAAGTTTTCCTCTCAAGAAATATTTGCATGAGCATAGCACACCTGCCGTACTCAAGTAGTTAAAAGTTCCCCCCTGAGCTATATCATACACAAGTTCTCAAGGGCTGTTAATTAAAAGACAAAAAATAGTACTTTATATGCAGGTTCAAGGCATGACTTCACCTCTGGTTATCTTTAGATCTTCATATGTAAATAAGTTCTTTGTGCTTGTTGGGCTCTGTGTCGGTAGCAAACGGCAGCCATAGCTAGAGCACTTTTCTTGCATAGTTATGCGCCGTTCAAATGGACTGAGGGAGTATGGCTCTATTTACTTGATTTTGCAAGCAAAACAGAGTGGGTAGCTGGACAAATTATATTAAAATTTGCAGAAGTGACTATTAGAGGTGTTTGCAGATGGGCCAGCGGAGCACAGATGTAAAGGATCCATAGGCCGCGGAGGTAGCCGTGCAGTTACTAGTAGTATAGGCGTAATGAAGTCACCGACAGAGCCAAGAGAGACGAAATGGCAATTTCTGGCTCGTAAGCCATCATCAGCCAGTCATACCCAAACCAAGTTGTGCGACCCCTTGAGGCTCGAACTCGGGCTCCGTTGGTCACAGGCTCAACACTCTAACCACTCAGTTACCGGCTCGTTGTCATTATGCCGTGAGGCCGCCTAAGGGACTCAAGATAGAACCCCGAGGCGCAGATGGACGAGAATATCCCGAAGCGCGTTAGGCGGGCATCTCTCTGCCATTGTTAGTGCCCATCGCGCTATCGAAATGACAACAAGTCTGTGAGCTGGTAGTTGGAGAGCTGGACCTCTGACTAGCAGAACACGAGTTCGCGCCTTGGGGGTTGCAGACCCGGGATTGGGTACGGCTGGCTGATGACGGCTAAAAAGTCAGAAACGGCCATTGCAGTCTCGTTCCTGCCTTTGTCGGTAACGTCACTCTTACCATTAGCCGCTCTGTCATTAGCTGCGGGGTTCTAGATCGGGCTCCATGGCACAAAGGCGCGAGTGTTCCCCGAAACCAGTCGGCGGGCACCTCTACCCCATACGCCATAAAGTCCTCTACATGTGCTGGAATAGCACGTCACTGTACCAAGTGATCATAAAGGTGTAACAAATCCCTTCCTCGCGGTTCTATCCAGCATTATTTTTTAGACCAAATAAGATCGAATTACTTTGGAAAGAGAATACAGATTCTGCCATATTGTCCGCACCTGCCGACAGTTAGGCTTAAATTTGAAGAAAACCAGTTGAGCCGTTTCCAAGTAGCTGGGACCATGTGAGACGGTCGACTCCGCCTGGTTTCCCTGGAAGCAACAAATAACTTCAAATCTGGGACCACTGGAATTTTGCACCAAATCCCACAACGACATGGAACCAAAAAACCCGAGGATGACACTTGACAAGCGTTAAACCTCCTCTAGTCCCGAACTTTTCGAGCTAATATCCTGCCACCAGCCAGTGAAGTGGAATTTCGTCTAAAAGCCTGCGAAGAGTGATGCAAAAATAACATTTTAAAGTCGAGCAGGCCGAAATTTACGGTTGCGAAACATTACGGGTTCAATAAAGAATGCAGTCAGGAAAGTTAACATACAGTAGGTGGACTAACTCATGAAATGTCAATCAAAATTCCGAAAGGCGTTTTCATTTCGAAAAGATTAATTAAGTAGAGTTGTAAAACTGATCCTCATAATTAGAAACTATTTTAAAATCAAAACATACCTTTCCTTCGAGTATAAACTTGGAAGGAGACGTACTTTTCTACCGAATGAGCAAAGGGATGAATATTTTTATGCATTTTCTCCATGAAATATAGTTGAATATTTAAGACCATGGAAAGTCAAGGAGAAAAATGCATGCTACACAAGTAGTCGTTTTTCACAGAGTACATTTTTTATGCAGCCGAAAAGAAATTAGTTCAAAATCCGGCATTCTAAGGTAATTGAATTATTATAGAATGGGACTGCATCACGATTAGTTTTACAACACTACTTAATTAATCTTTTCGAAGAGAAAACGCATTTCGGATTTTCGATTGACATTTCGTGAGTTAGCCCACCTACTGTATGTTGTCAACTGGGTATGTTGTATTATTTCGGCTCCTGCCTACCCTCATATGGCTAAATAACAAAATATTACTATATGTTACACTGAGCAAGATTAAACAACTTTCCTTTTAACAATTGGTGTTAATAATTCTTTCAGTTATAGTTATGTTAAGAGAGGGAATAGAAAGGATGCTGGATAGCGAACGATTAGCAAATATGGCTAACCGTTTAAAATAAATGCGCATATTTAAGACACCCTGGTCATGTGATGTTCTTCAAAGTCCAATCCCACCTGGAACCTTTTCGCTTCCCCCACGGAGGTCACGCTCTCTGTAAGTGAGCACAAAAAGACACCCAAGAAGGTGCAACAACTGCTCGGTTCCATGTGGGTTTCGCCCGCATACCTCCCATGAAGCCTTTAATTAGCCCACTTTGTTCTGTTGCCCACTCACCCCACCTCCCCCCCCTCCTACGTCACCGTCTCCAGGGTTTCTCCTACCTCCGTTACGGTTCTCTGGAGGCCTGCATGGACGATAGCGGCAAATACGTGCCCCAATGCTTCATGTCGCCGTGGCATCAGCAGCAGCAGCCGCAGCAGCATGGTCCGGAACGTCAGCCCGGGGGCGATGAGGTGATGCATCAGGCGCTGATGCGCAGCCAGAGGGAGCGACGTCTGGTGCAGCACTCGCCCTACGAGCCAGTTCGTCCGCGTTACACCTGGAATGCCGGTCAGAGCCAGGAGCCTCGACAGCATCCGCAGCAGCAGCAGCGACAGGAGAGTCCAACGCTTCAGCAAACTCATATGCGGTTTCGACCATAAAAGGTGCGTAGATCAGCAGCCCTGATGTCCCCTCCCTCCCTTCGTCCCTCCCCTCCCTGACGCCAGACCGTATGAGTGGCCTGTAGGCCATTAAACGTGCTAATGAAGGAGGGGGGAAGTTACGCAGGTCCTCACTGAGTCATCCATCAGAATGCCACCCAAAAGCTATGTGATGTACCAACTTTACGGCCTAAACATATTCGCGAAATGCCAAAACCTATGGTAGTGAAGAATTTTTTCAAGCGATTGTGCTGCTTTTCCTAAAGCCAGTCTTACTTTTTTTTCACAGTTAGTTCAACAGATCTGGGAATCGGGCCCTATTCCGGCTGCGTTCTACGTCGGTGCCTTCTCATTACCTCGCCGAACAACTCTGACAACCAAACCATCACAACGAGACAGTTGTTGCCATCGCAGTTCATCCCGTGTTTACACACATATTTTGACGTCCATCAACCCGACAGACGAGATCTCGCCGCATTTTTCATGCTGCATTTTGGAACTTTTTTGTCTATCGCACTGCTGATTTTCGTATTTGGTGAAAAATCTAATAGCAGTGTTTATGCATGCTGTTACAAGATTTTTCTTGAAAGGAGGACTCAAATGGTGGTCGTCTGCTTAGGGAGGGATCTGTTAGTTTAAACATAACACTGCAATAACTTCAACATAGAATGATAGCGGGTCTCTGCGGTAGACAAAACACCTTTGATACCTTCCTTTGCATTGTCGCCTAATGATCGGCGACACTTTTGTCATCGATGTCATTGAAAAATATTCATCCCTCGAGCGTCTTTAGGAAATAAAGCAGATCATTTAAACCGAATGAGACGATTCAGGCGAGATAGCATTTTAGGATACACACTTAATAAGCGTTGGACAGCAAATACATTGCGCAAAATGCTCTAAAATGATTAAGAAAGAAAATATCACCTGGAGGATCCAGTAGTTATGCTTATTGCACGGCATATTACCCAGACAGAATATATTTACGGGGGCTTGGTGGTTTAGGAGTAAGTCAACTTACAGCCGAAATCTGGATGTTAGGCTCCAAAAAGATGACTGGTTAAATATCCCATGTGCTTTTCGCTTCGTTTCCGATGGCTGCATTAACAAGGTAACACTTTTCTGGTGAGATGAGGTGAAATTTCAGTTTTATACTGGAATTATGGGAAACTACGTCTTCATCAAATGTCCCTTTCAAAGGAAGAAAATAATTCGGTTTTGAAAGGTTTGTTACGTTTTGAACTGCTGAACGCGACCGGTGGTTACATTAATTTGTATGGTTTTTTTACGAAACAGCTGATACACTGGTTCATTTATTTAGGTATATGTCGCATATTTTGAAAGATCCATTAAACGACCTGCGAATAATGAAGCATGTGGTTAATTTTACCAGCGTTTCGGGGCCTCTCAAAACCTGATAATTTCCCTGTGATGCATAAAAATTAAAGATCACTTCAATTATTGTAGAAAACAGAATTGCCAGCATATTCTCTCGCGAAACTATGGTAGTAGAAGCACAGTCATCAAACCTTCGCGAAATGAAAGGCATACGACCTAAGCAGTCTTTTGTTCATGGAGCAGGTGTCAAGAAAACTTCTTATTCAAAGGGTGACTCCAAAATACCTAAACAGTCTTTTCCATCTGAGAGCTATTTGGAAACCGTATATAAATGTTTCATGCCCTTTGCCACATACTGCGTGTGATATTCTGGGTGGTTCCCGTTTAAAAGCACGCCACCTCTTTTCATGTTCAATTAGCAATTAATTCCAGTTAGAAGAAACACAGGGGATTTGAAAATTTTGTTGTGTCAACGAGGCATAAATGTCATGGATGAATGTTTTGATTTTATATTTTAAAGTCACTAGAAAGCAGTGTTATAAATTTCCTAAGTAGTCGTCTACTAGAGATTTCGGTCACATTAGATATCCAGTTTAACTAGTTTTCTTCCATTTGAACTGTGGAACCTCACACCCGTAAGTAGTATATCGAGTTATAAAGCATATGGACAGTACTACGTACAAAATTCCAAGTTGAACCAATATTACATGTAAGACTAGCGGTACTGCTGCGTAAGCTGGAGTCTGATAATTTTTTAGTTCCTCAGTCTCTAGAGAATGCTTACAAATCGCTCTTCCTCTTGTTAGTGAAGGTCGTCTCTGAACGCATGCATGTGCTGGACGCAGAAGTGCCTGTGGACCCAGTGCAACAAAAAAAAAGATTTCCACACTTAACAGTAAATGCCTTCAGCAGTACTGTCGAGCAGTCCAAGTTATGCGAACGCAAACAAGAATTACCCGGGGGCGTTGATTGACGTTGGCAAACAGGGAGATTCGTTTTTTTTTTCGACTCCCGAACGCCCCTACCCCCCTCAGTCCCGATTGATTGCTGATCGCGCTCTCCAGTAGGCAACTGGCATTCTCGCCTGTGGAATGCGCCGCATTGCTGCGGACAAAAATGCCATTGAATAGTGGCCTTTGTGCGCTGCCCACTAAATGACTAGCTGGCGCAACTCTTCAGCAAACTAGTAAATATCGCTGGGGAGCTGGTGGAATTCCGACAGCATTCCGGGCTGGGCTGAAAAATATAGAGAACTGGCCAATAATTAATTCGCCCATCTGTTAGTGGGCTTTCGAAAGGAGTGTCAGGCAGCTCATTTCAGTAGAACTGACGTCAGTGTTTCCCGGAGAGATAAAGGGCGCTGAAGCATGCGGTCGGAGTGGTTTTTACCTGCAAATGCACTGTACACAGAGTTTTATGTAATTTGCACCCAAGACTAGGACGTTTCGCCAACCGTAAATCACGTTTCATAGATTTAAAGCCAGCAGAAACGGCCAGTACTGCTTGCACTAACTCATCTTGAAACGGCTTACCAAGTGCTTTCGCTTCATAACACGAGTCAGGAGAGGCCGGAATTCTCGCTAGAGGTGACAACCGCGTGAGCCAGGAGCTGCTTGAGTCATGGTTTACTGGCCCCCAGTCCATTAACAAGTGCAATGAACTTCCCCCTCCATATTCGGTGCTGAGACTTCGCCTTGGCGGAGTAATTAGCCATGCGGGTGGCGCACAAGTGAACACTTTTCCCAACTCCAGGGTCGTTGGATCAGATGGTCAAGCAATTATCACACCATCCATTCTCAAAGCTGAAACTTCGCCTAGGCGGAGTAATTAGCCACCCGGGGAGGGAACAGGTGAACCCTTTTCCCAACACCAGGATCGGTGCGCCCGAGGATCGAGTAATCATCACGCCAAAATCCGAGTCACGTGATGAAATTGCAGCAATTAACGACACGAATGTCGGCCATCACGCAACGTGCAACGATTCCTGATGAAGGGGGATGGGAGCCGTGAATATTCATAGGTATGCGGTAGCATGGTAACTGCATCCTATAAATACTGCAGCCCCTTGTGCATGAACCACCCTTATCTGCTTATGTCTCTGATGATGGATTCGAGCAGGAATCCGAAACGTCAGGCTAATAAATCTCTTGTCCCAGCGATCGTGTCTCCTTCTTCAATACTGCTTCCTGGGACTCGTCTCTTTGCTTCTTTTGGTCACGTACCCAAACTGCGCTTTTACGAAATGTTGCCTGGACAATGGATGCTGGAATTTGAACTTTCCCCCATAATGCAGGATTTCATACGTTACATTCCAGGGTGACTTGAGTTATAGTTAAACCTAGGACACGTCTACCGTACATGAGATCCTTATTCTCGTGTTCAACACCTTTAATTTCTTCTAAGAATATTGTCAGTTCCAAAATGCAGTTCTGTTCAATGATCTTCAAATTGATAAGAAATAGAAGCAATTGCTGGATCAAGAGCTTTACTCGCCTGGTGTTCCGGATTCCCGTTCGAACCCATCATCAGAGATAGTGAATCGTTTCGCTTGTATCTTCTTCGTTTGTATCGACCTTGAAATTCTATCTGATTTAAGCAAGTATTGTTGTCCAGGCATTGGCTGTTCTCAAATCGGACAGCCACCTCACATAATCTAGGCTTCAGTTGGTACACCGGCTCGGACAGTGTGTATGTGTGTGTGAGAGAGAGAGCGAGAGAGACTGAGATTGATGGTCTCGACGCATATTCCTGACTATAAACAATATGACGCTTTTGAGGCCATCACGGTGTGCTGAAGCCCGTAGCTTGAAAGGCTGTCAACTGAAAGGATTACTCAGACCCCCCAAGCACGCTCAGTGTGTGTTTTTGTGGGGTTTCCGACTGATGGACTGAGGGTCAAACCGAAATGGCTCCCTTATGTGGCCTCTTTGGCACTCCTTTCAATGGTGTACGAGCCGGTTTGCTAACACGTGCTAAAGTTGCGAATTTTTTCCGTGTCAGATACCTGCGCTCGATCGCGTCTCGACACCGGACTCAGGTGAGTGGGAGAAGTGAGATTTCAGTAGGTGCTGCGTAAGTCTATCATAACTATAATCGAAAGCACTCGCAAATCACCATATCTATTCTCCCTCCATACTGTTAAGTACACGATTGACATCGCTGGGAACAACAGTCGAACCCTCAACTATGCATTATAGGACGTGATATTGTCGGTGCTATCGGTTCGTCTGGTGACCTCCTTCTTTCTGATCTTTAGTGTCGCACAGACTGTCGGTTGGTGTTTTTTGATTGCCAGAACACTTACTCATTACAAGCTTGTTTTGAGTTAGGAAAACTGACGGTCATTTTATGGTAAAAAGATGCCGGCAACGGTAGGCTGTAGGACCGATACCGTCTTAGCGTTTCGTTCTAATAGTTTGTTGTTGTTATAATGTTACTGACTGTATTTCAGTAACGTTTGTTTTTATTGTATAATTATCCCAAGTCCACTGAATGAGAATGTTGGCTTTCCCTCAGAAATTGAGATTGCACCAATAGTCTACATCGCAATAATGCAGAGACTGACTACGGCACAACACATTTAGTAAGGTGAACAATTTGTCCATCTTCCCGGTTTCGAAAAATTCTGTAGCTGTTTGATGTTTCCATTTTCCAATTTTTAATATAGTTTGCTTCCAAGTAACAAACAGGGAGTTCAGAGGTTCAACACCTACATCTCCCTACACTGACCTGAACTGAACTTGAGATAACATGTGGACCGTTTCATATATTAAATGATTGTAGAGGGTTTTACGGGTGGGGTAACGCACAAGATGAAGAGCGGGCGGAATGTAAAAAGACAGGAAATAAATTTCCGCCGGATGTCTTACTGTATGTAGTCATGTGGCAAGGAAAGTATGCGCGATAATCTAAAAAATAGACAGAGAGCAGATTTTGAATAAACCACCGCTGGGACGTTGACATTCATTCAGGAAAACAAGGAAATTTCAACTAATGGGAATGACGACTTACAAGTAACGTTTGCAGTCATACGGAATGTTGGTTTACATGTTTGGGGTGCCAGCTTCATGGGATCTTACACCCTACCGCTGCCAAGATGCTCGGTGTTAATGGGTAAGTTAATCGGGAGGACATATGTGTCTTGAAGAAGTTCAAAAATTATACGTCCTGGCTTGTTCACCGAAGACATCTAAGATATTTTGTGGAGCCAAGGAAGCTCTGGGCTGGAAAAAATAGCAAGGTGATTTCAGGGTCATGTGTTTGGCGTTCTGCCCACTGGACTTATTTCATGTATTCTAAGTACCGTCACACTGCCGGATGATGACATAAAAATTAAATCGCAAAACCTGTCTTTTTTGTGTCTTTCACGCACCACTTACATCTAGACACCACCTGTGCGAATATTATCCGATCGCCTTGTTCCAACCTTTTCTTAAGAAGTCTGAAAAAGGTAGCACGTCAGCCAGAAGACTTGAAAAATCTCTAGTGGAAAACTCCCGTGCTCAGCTTTGAGAACACATTTTGAACTAGATTCGGAGGACTAATGTTTGAGAGTATATTAAAGGATTATTTTATCGAAAATCACATATGACTATCCAAATCACTGCACTCAGTAGTCCACTCAATCCCTCGCCCCAGTTTTAAAGTTGAAACCAGGGGACAGACAGCAACCACTCCAAAGTAATTTGCGACAGACATTTGTCTTAGAGCTTGTGAGAACTGGATAAATTACCATTAAGTCTCGATCGTCAGAGCATAATCATACTATTTTCGGAATTCACAGAATTCCTAACTCTCGAACGTTTTTGATATTTTATTATTGTTATGCAATGATAAAAGTGTAGCCAGGTCGTTCTTCAGCAATTTCCGGTGATAAGGAACATATTTATTAGTACAGTTTGAATCTTTGTAACGGTCGCTCTCCTTCGCTTCCGTTTGAAAACTGTTAACTTCTTAAATACCCTGCTTTTTCGGTTCTGAATTAAAGCATCGCATCTGTTCTCGTAGTGTTGATTAAAGCCGTCCTTGGTTGCGTAACGCCAGCGAGGCTTGCACGCTTTCGTTTTCCACGGACTTCCTAACTCGGGAAATTCTTAGTCGTGAATAATTCGTGGAAGGCAAACCGCCGCCTGTTCAAACAGGCGGCCATTTTGACACGAATGCGCATGCAGTCACGTGACATCAGCACCAAAATTTCATCGATCGATGACGTGCGGCATTGCGTTCGACAGCCGCGATGGCCAAGGACCAAACAATGTAAGCGTGCCCGTCTTGTCCTGGTATTTCCCCGTTTCTGAATTTCTTTGAGCAAACGGTTTCAAGCCAACCAATCAACCCCGCATACTTCTTTTATTTTCTCTAAATTATTACCTCTACATCCGACACTGAAGCGTGTATGAACGGGTGATTGAAATAAAACGAATGACGCCAAGGCGAATACGGAAGAAACAATAAGGATTTAATTTGATTCGACACTATTCAATCAACCCCCGCATGAACATTAAGGTCCGGAATTTTTGCAGAGACGACTAAAATCCTTTTACTTAACGGGATTTTCTCTCTTTAAAACCACTACCCCTGTGTAAAAAATGCAATCGGGCTTTCGTATAAGTCTTTTTCACGTCAATAAGACGTCAGATTTCTGTTGCCAGTGGGACTAGCGGTTTTTACAGAACAGAACGTTAACATGTCTGATCACCTTAAAAACTCCAGCTTGAAAATATCGCCCGTCGTAAATCATTCAGTGTGCAACCATAAGGTTCCTGAAGTATGCCATCGCTCTCGCTTTGTTTTACGTCATATAAAGCTTATAAAACGTTTAAAAATGAAAGGTTTTATTAGTTGCTGATGTTTCTGGCTTGAGCTGCCCGTGGAAACCGATCTATGTTCATCACATTCTTTTGTTATGATGAAAGTAACACCATGACACCTATGAAAGCAATTTTATTTTAAACATGTTGCCTTGAACATACACTGGCAAGTCCACATTTCATGCGGTTGGTAATGCTTGATATAAGGGACCTTAAGGAGATATTCAGGGAGGTATAAACGGACACCTTCTCTTGACCGAATCTTCGAACACGTCGTTCGTGGCTAATAGT
The DNA here is from genome assembly GCA_902702965.1 of Spirometra erinaceieuropaei. Taxonomy (NCBI): domain Eukaryota; kingdom Metazoa; phylum Platyhelminthes; class Cestoda; order Diphyllobothriidea; family Diphyllobothriidae; genus Spirometra; species Spirometra erinaceieuropaei. The sequence continues at coordinate 706,536 of CACRXP010000078.1, forward strand.
TGATATCAATCAACAACCAGTCTGTAGAAATCTGCAAGTGTAAGGCCTGTGAAAATCTCCATTTGTTGATTTGGAAGAACTCCAGTCCGGCTAGAAATGTTTTGCAGAATGGTCGCTTTCCCTAGGTGATTCTAGCGTTTCATTCTCCTAGAAGATTTTCAGGTCGGCTCCGGTTGGCAAGGGACCTGCCGCGGCGCATCATGAATAAACCGTGAACACTGTCATGTCAGCAACCACGCTTTTTCCTTGTCGAAGGTTGACAGAGAAACGAACCGATTCCACAGAAGCCCTTCTAGACCTCCGTCTGTATCCGCCTCCAAGCGCACCTCACCAGCTCTTGCTCTTGGTACTGACGGTCTTCATCGTGTTCGATGGGCAATCTGTCATGTCAGGGTCTACGCTTGCAACATTTAAGATATGAACATCATAGTTTGCGCAAGATGTCTACGCAGATCCTAACCAATCATTAGCATGAACATTTTAGGAAGGATTTCTACTTTGCTCCTTCGGCTACCAGCAGAAATAGTTTTCCCTTGACTGAAAGACGAGATGGAGCTGTTAGCTATAGAAGGTGAGACGAGCACAGACGGCAGCCTAGAAATTTTATGCTAAAAGGGCCTTAAAATCGCACACAGATTAGGAAAGAATTGATCCTGGAACTCGCATCTTCGCTTGTATAACGGAATTATCCTACAAAAGATATTTTGTGATGCAAACTGTCGCCAGACCAAATTTACACGGTCAAAAATATACGACTGGCACAAAAAACTAGTCGCGAGATGTCACCATTCGAACATTGTAAATTATCACCTACTAAAAGCTGCGTTCTTGGGTGCTGCAAGTGCCCTGACCAGAAGCAATGGATCCTCCTCATCTGCCCTGTTAATTCCTTCCTCATACGCGTACGCTTGTTTGTGAGTTTGCCTCGAGGCATCGCACGCTAGTTGCGACGAAGTTCAATGATTATTCACTAGGAAGGCCAACAAACACGGGACATCTGTGGTACCTCAATTCCTCTAAACCATTGAAGCAGAAAGACAATATGGCGCCCTCCTGAACTCGTTTGTATCGCTTAGCTCAATAAACGGCGTACCCAGCGACCTTCTTCTTCCTCTTCCCTCCGTTCGCACTCGCAACGTGTAGATGAGGATTACAGTCTGTCTACCTGACTTCCTCC
>CACRXP010000078.1:707805-767960 GCA_902702965.1 Spirometra erinaceieuropaei
GCCACATGCCTCTCGGTCCTTTCATCTGAAGACGGACTGTTATCCACTATTCGAAAGGTCTTGGTTGTGACGGCTAGACTCCGAAGAGCCTCTCTTTTTTGCTACGAAAGTAGAGATGAGGTTTGTACACAGGCGTAGGAACCTGGTAACAGGGGTGGCCTTACGTGTCCGATTAGGACACGGGAATAGGAACCATTCCTGGAATGGCAGGGCAATCTTTATTACTGAGAGGATTTCCTATTCTCGTATCCTGTCGAGATGAGCCAGCGTTGCCCCACAATAACTGCATGAGCAAAAACTAATCGGACTTAGAGTCTAGAGTATCATAGTAATGACCCTATGGCTTCGTTCACCTAACACACCCTGATTGGTTGATCTCTTGTGCAAGCACGTGAACACAGGTCATCTGTTAATACGGGCCCTGAAAGTTCGTTAAACACAGGGGAGGGTCTAGGTGGAGGGGTCTCCACTATGAGGAGATTTTGGTACTCGTCTCTTCCTACGCCAATGCCATACACTTGACAGACTCTCGCATGTGTGACCTTCGAAAACATACCGTAGAGCTGTGATTCGCAGTGCGGGTGTCTTTGAATGTTTGCTTTATTCCAGCTGTTCCACTAGCAGTCTGTTGGAACGATCCAACAAAATCTTTTCTGTTTTGGTGGATGGACGCTCACCGATCGCGTTATGGAACACATTCGTCCCGTTGTGCCTTGGGGTTTCCTCTCGAGCCTCGCCAACGACCGTACAGTGACGCGTAATATAGGCAGAATAGCACGATTGGGAAACGTCCTTACGCCATTGTATGTAGCCCATCACAGCCGGCAGGATAAAGAGCCCGTGTCGCAGTGGTTAAAGGCGTTGGACTTCTAACTAACAGGTCGTAGACTCGAGCCCCAGGCATTACACGCATCTCGGAGTTGGGTAAGGGTTGACTGACGACGGCTAAGAGGTCGGAACTGACCATCCAACTCTGTTTTGTCTTTGCCGGTCTGCCTGCCCACCATCAATCGCGTTCATAAATGCCAAATGTCCGCTAGGACAGCTGGTGACTCCCTGCACCTAGCATCGAAAACGTTCCCTAGTAATGGCAGCCGCTCAGCAGAGAAGTTATCTTGCAAGCATACGCAAACGGTAAGTTCCTCTCACGCATGCACGCTTCAGTTATCCGGTGAGGTGGGACTGTGAGTCGTATTTCTTCTTCTTTTTCTTCTTCTTCTTCTTCTTCTTCTTCTTTTTCCTCCTCCTCCTAGCCCATAATCTTAACACGGCCGCATTAAATTTAACACGGACATGGCCACGATTGTCATCGTAACCGGTGAGTTTTGCGTCAGTCATATTGAAAGGACTGCGGTCGTGACATTTTAACTGCTTACAGAGGTATCTCACGTAGAAACAGATGCAGTCTTTGCAGTCCAGTCTTCGTTATTTCTGTGGATTCGAAAATTCGTTCTCTCGAAACCCTCCTGCAGTCAAATGGAGTATCACCAGTAGCCTAAAAGTTCGCTTGACTTCGACGCCGCGTTCACTGTCTATAGGACGGGCCAAAAGGTCGCTCAAAGGGATGTTTACATTAATTTCTGTAGGATAACAAATAATCAAGCTATAAAATAATAATATATACGGGAAAATTTTAGCTGTATTTAGGGGTATTGCGTTTAACCTACGGATTGGGACAAAAAACGACAAAGATTAATTGCTGTACAGACTCACGAAAGGTAACGTCCTCTCCAGCAGAGAATTGTTATAAAAAGAGGGTCTCTATGGGTAATTTCCAAAAGCTCCAAACCGGTCCGTAATGGTACTGTTTGTCGTCCGGGTGAATGGATGTCCGTTAAAGTTTGACTGATAAGTAATTCCCGGGTGTTTATGGCACTTGACTAAAAAGGGTTGAGACACGCAAAGGTGATTTATGAACCGTTGACGTCAAACGGCCAAGAAATCGGTACGCGCGTTGCCCAAATCAAAAGCGGTTGTTTCGTGCATTTAAGCAAAATCAAACAAGAGTACAAAAAAGTTTAGGGGCATAAGAACACGTAAAGAGAAAAATCGAAGATGTACCTACGTTTCTCAAACCGTCTTTCAAAGCTGCACATTGACTGCTAATCGGATAGAATTTTTACTACTACTAACGCAAGTTTTAATTCTGGCAAAAACACCCACTTAAAGGCGAGAAGCTGTGAGACAGGGCATCACTTGTTTTTACGAGACAGTTGATAGCGAGCACTTCTCGCCACATTCCCTAGTACATGTTCAAAAAAGCAGGACTATCCAGTAGGCAGTCAGTCTAGAGGAAGGGAGAGTGATGGTACACTACGAACTACTTAACTTTCAACATTTAGGAATCGAAGCCTGACACATGGGGTTAGAAGCGTAGCCCATTGTGACAATGTACAAAGCTTTCATACAAAGGTGTGTAGCTCACTTCTTCAGAACAACATACTGACGGCCACCACTTGGTCAGCGTGGGAGGACCCACGTAAAGTAAAGGGAATTGACGGCAGGTAAAAAGGAGCCGTTCACCGGTCTCAGATTTTCAAGAAAGCATTTTGACCTTGACTACAGTCGAACTTAGGTACCCTGCCTTGGACAAATTACGCTTGACCCTCCTAGTAACGGCAAGCTAACATTTGAATTCACGCTCCCTGACGTCTATAGGTTTCTTCGGTCTTTTTGAAGGAATGTCAAGGTTTACAAAGCCTAACGCCTACATAAATGACCTGCGCGACGTTTACCAGCTTACCTAGGATGCGTCGCAATGAATTATAGCTTGCCCGCATTCATTGGTGTTCGAACTATACTAATCCTTTTTTGGGTCGGATCGTATTTCGTTGCCGTACCAGCAGTAGGCAAGCCCCAGTCTAACTCCAATCCCTAACCTTAACCCCAAACCCCTGACCCTAACCCCTAATTCCCGAATAGGTACGGCTACAAAATAAGATCTGCCTATTTTTGTTATAGTCCCATATCTTTCTTCTAAGATAAAATTAGTCCTCATTTGTCTGCAAAAGGCTTTTCAATGTTGTGGTTCAAAGAGAATTACAGTTATCCCACGCCGTGGGTGCAAAAGTGATTTCGTCAAATTCTTTAAATGAGCGATAGGAACCGTCCTCACTTCCAGATATTACCCTCGTCCTCGCCTTGGATACGCCACAATGAATTATAGCTTGCCCGCATTCATTAGTGTTCGAACTATACTAATCCCTTTTTGGGTCGTATCGTATTTTGTAGCCGTACCAGCAGTAGACAAGCCCAAGTCTAACCCCAATCCCTAACCTTAACCCCAAACGGTTAGCTCTAACCCCAAACCGCTAGCCCTAACCCCTAACCCTAACCCCTAGCCTCTAATTCCTAACAAGTACGGCTACAAAATAAGATCTCGCCAGTTTTTGTTAAGTCCAATATCTTTCTTCTAAGATAGAATAAGTTTTCATTTGTCAGCAAAAGGCTTTTCGAAGTTGTGGTTTAAAGAGAATCACGGTTATCCTGCACACGGATACTAAAGGGCTTCCGTCGAAGTCTTAAAGCGAGCGATAGGAACCGTCCTCACTTCCAGATAGTACCCTAGTCCTCGCTTAATTTTAGAACACCGAATGAAATCACCGGAGGATTCTGCAATCTGGGTCCAGAGGCTCCGCCGCTGGAGGAGTTCGTCAAGGCAAAGGCTCTGTTGCAGTCCATGCACTCCGGCGGTCGAGCTCATCATGACAGTATTGACACGGACGGCAAGCAAAGTAGCCTGTACGAGCATCTGGTCAGTTTGGTGAAGTACATTCTGGAATACCAGCCCAGTCATTCTCTGGACCACTTTGAGAGCCTGAGTCTGCTTGTGAAGAGGGAGCGAGGTGCGGGCACTGGTGGCTCCGAAATGGCTGCAGGCCTTAAGGAGGAGTCTATGGAGGCCAAGGCACTGACAGTTCAACCTTGCACAGACGAGGTGACCAACGCTATGGCCGAGCGGACGCTTTTGAAGGTGAGATATGCTGTACAAGTGCCTTGTGTGTAATGTACAGTCTGAGTCTACCCCACATCGGCTAGTGGGCGTTTGAGAAAGAGAAGATGATGATTTCTCTTTTGCCGGAACCACATATACCATTTTCAAAGCATTCCAGTTCTTGCACAACTTGCTTTCAGTGGCAGTAACAACGAGTAGAGAGCGGTGCTTCCACAAGTGAACCCTAAATTATCCATGAAGAAGTTAATTTTCCCTGTTTCAAGCGTGCACTTAGAACTTTTGCCCATGGTATCAATTCAAAAGTTGATGCATTATAGCCACGTTGTGGGTACTAGCTAAATTCCTAGTTACGTGTTTCGATGGGGACGCTGAGAGGCACGCCGATGAGCCGGATAAAACACGTGTTGAGAGAATGACAAACCAATCAAGACATAATACTGACTACCTGTATACAGAATGCTAATATCCCTCGGGTACTTCGCTGAAGCTCATGAATTCAACCTTGAATATTTATATCAGCTTTTAGAACTAAGAGTTGCGAAAATTCCCATTGTAAAATTCAAAAGGCAATTTGGCGAGCATACGTTTGCTTTCGATAAATTCTCTTCAGGCCTGTACATTTATATGGCTATTGAAGTAATGAAGATAGGGGCAAATAGATAATTAATCTGTAGCTTTGGGTCCTATGCGCGCAGAAGAATTTCGTGCAGGCCCCACAGTTACCATGGCTCAAAGCCACCAAGCCAGCCACCCGCATGTAATTACATTCGCCGGGACCCACCTTCTCCCTGGCGCCGACTGGAATTATGGTGTTTCACCCTCCCCCTCCCCTACCCTCCCCTCTCCAAACCCAAGCTACAGAGTAATTATCTATTTGCCCCTATCTTTTGCATTCATTACTTCAATAGCCATATAAATGTACAGGCCTGAAGAGAATTTATCGAAAGCAAACGTATGCTCGCCAAATTGCCTTTTGAATTTTAGAACTAAGTTAAAAAGTCTAGTGTCCAAGACGTCACGACAGTTTCATGCATTAGTTTCTAATGAAATTAAAAAGCTTAGCATAAGTGCATATTTTGTTTACTAGATTGCATTATCAAGGGATGATAGCGTTTTTTAAGAAGCGGCCAACAAGAAGTGCCTTGCACTTGGAAAACTGACAGACTGCTAAAAAAATCCCCATTTACTTTGGCATTTTTATGACATTCGAATTCGACCTATTTGTAGAGTTTAACTACCAGTCGCCCCCAGAGGGCCTCCATCTATAAGGGGTTGCATTGACAGATTTCAATGTTGCAACGTCTTCTAGACGAGCGACGGATCGATATGACTGTCTGCGGGTCTCGGCCAGTCTTCCGAACTGGAGTAACCGTTGGGCGCCTTTTGGTGCCAGGCCGATCTGCCATACTTATTCAAACTGCTTTCAAACCTCTGCCTTTCTCCAGAGTATAAGCATGCGCCTTGGGATGCTGCATTAGTCGGCAACATAGTTAGTTGGTCCTGGCAGAGTTAGGAGTCGATTTTCCGTGCCCAAAACAGCCTTAATTCCTGTTCAGAATCTGATAGGCGGTACCAAATTGATTTCCAGCTTTCAGCTGAACTTTGATGCGCATATCTCGGTTGAGCTATACAACTTCTGTATTGCGTTCTGTTGCAGCGGCGTCACTTTTGATACGCGATCGAGCATTGACCAACTACTTTTCTCTGCTACCCAGTATGAGGACCGCCGTTAGGAATTGATGTGGCCGTAAAGGTCACTGACAACCATACGACAATGTGTAATGGGACATTGAGACCAAATGAAAGCGGATACTCAGTATGTACTGTGTATATAATCCCATGTAGTTATTTCTGACCATAATTCAATAGGCCCATTGGTGAATCGTGGACGGCAAACGTGGGCCAGATGTGGTTATGTAGTCACATCTGAAGTAAACAAACCCCAGCCACCTGTAATATGGGACCGGTGATAATAGGGGATTTTACAAGTGGGGCCGGGGAACGCACAGACGACGAGGTCAGGTAATTGTGTGCAAACAAAATGCTATTGGGAATGCGCGGTTGTACTTTAAGTGGCTGAGAAATAGTTGTGCTAGCCCCTAACCGCACTCCCAAACCTTACCCATAGCCGCAGCCCTAAACCCTCACCCTGAAACATCCAAAGCGAAAGTTATAAGGAGACGGTTGGCCGAAAGTCAGGAAGGACCACTGGCATTGGGCCGAAAAAGGTAGACAAGGCATCAAAGAACAAGGCCATCAACAGAACACACACTGCAACTCGCAGCAACACTATGCCAACGTAATCACACCAACTCAGAATAATTAAGTTGGTCAACAGTATTGTGCTCACCGGGTGCGGATACATAACCACATTTTACCAGAAAGGTGTGCTGTGCAGGCTTAATCTGTTTTGTCCGAGTTCATACACACACCTCGTGGAGATTTCCAAATTCAATGTAATAGGGAGTAGATGACGTACCTCGACAGGGTAAAACTCTGATTGACTTTCAGCGAAACGGTGTGTGGGCATCGTGCCCGCCTAGCACGCACCGCGCTACCATTCCCAAATTCTGTACTCCTGTGTGACCCAAGGACACTGCCTAAACGTTTATTGAGATTACGTGAATTCCGATGTTTTGTGAGCCGGTTTTTCACGATTCCGACTACACAGCAGAGTGTGCCAGTGGTCTTGTAGCGGACAGCCATCATGACCGGTCTGGCGTCATTGTTCAAGACCTCGCTGCCTCAAGGTCATTCAACCCTTGCAGAGAGCCGTTCCAGACGCGCTGACCTGAAGCCGCTAGACCGACTTCAGCTCGAACATGCTTGCGTACCCACAGCAGCGCGGTCACCCATGCGCCACTTGAACGCGCTTCCCCCTGCAACCGCGACAAAAGCCACTGGGACACCACCCCTCGCAAATGTAACACACGCTGACTGGACACCTATTTAGCTTGGCCCATGAGCCTACAAAAGCGGCCGCCACTGGTGTCCAAGGGCTCTCAAGCATGACTAGACGCAGTCAACACCAGCCCTGGCTTCGCCAGTGGCCACTGCTGCCTGAAAGGACAATTCTGGGTTCTGTGCACAATAAACCCCCCATTCTGGTGTTATCTGTCTTCTCCTTCCAGCATGGGATTCGACCTGGTGGTTGTAGCGCTCAGAGCACTTATTCTCACTACAGTCTCGGCAAGCGACCCATTTCCGAGACCTTTTCTCAATCAAGGGACTATGTTCCAGATTAAGGTTGGTCGAAGAGAGAGAATCAAGTCTAAAACAATAGATTCTTAGATTATGCAGCACGTTACAGAAGTCGCGTGTCATACTTCCGCCTGTACTGTTCAGCACATACTACCCTTCGTCGAGCATTTCCTATTCTTCCTTAAGTCTCAGGCTCACAGTTTCAAGCTCATTTCCGTGTTTTTCGAAAGTAATAACATGCAAATGTAGCTGAGGCAGTAATCTTATATAATTGTCGATCTGTCGTGTCGTAGACCTTGTGGCCCCCTAAATAGAACATGCAAATAGGAACGCTCCGTCCAAGTAATAAAGGTGGATCTGTGCATAATTCTGGGAAGAGCAAATACTCTCGCGTCCCAACTCCGATAATAACCCTTATCTAAAACCAAACCGATGTTCTAATCTTGACCCTGATCCTACTCCGGAACCTTAACTCTGCGGTTTACAGTAGCCCCACCTTAACCCTAAACTTGATCCTGACTTAGCTTACGGTTAACATGAGGTACGACCTAACCTTAATTTCACTGGCAGTCGACTCAATGCCAACTGTATTGCAGGCGGTCCCTATTCTCATATCCTGTTAAAGAGGCCATGTGAGTCGGTCCTACCCTAGACTCCGGCTTAATTGCTTTAGTTCGGGCGTCACCTTCATACTTTGAGGAATGACAATCACTGATCTCACATAGAGCATTGGTTCCACTTATCTCAGGGTCTAAGTAACAAAGCTGAAATCGGTCGCATACCTACAAGCTCAGTGAAGACGGAAACGGCCCTACGATATCGTTCGAACTCCCCTGTTCTTGGGTTATTCTTTGACCAACAGATCACAACGAAACAAAGATGCTATGCGCCGTTGATCCATGGTCCAGCAGAGAACACTAAACCTTCAGTTTTAACGTATTTCTGTCCACTGTCGTGGGTTTATCCAAAACCTTTCGCGTTTTATGCCAATTTGATCCTTACTACCACGTGTTTTACTCTAAAGCACCCTGAGCACGTATGGGATCAGCCTCCAATCGTCGGAGGACCACCGCTGCGTCCTTTTGAGGGCAACTTCGAGGATGATGAGGAGGCAGCCGCACTGCCAAACCTTTCCAACCATGCCCTCCTTATCGAACAAGCGGGAATAGGTACAAAATTCATTTCATTACCTTTTCTCATGCTTATCATCTGTGCTCGTCTCGGCGAGGCCACTTTACTTATACGATAGTGGCTACTTAAATCGTATCAGTCGGCATTATTTTGATCATAACTGATTGTCTGCTTATCAGTTGTAGTTTACACAGCCACCGGCTAATTGATGCAGTAAAAAGAAAATTTTAACTAAGTATATTTTTGAAGGAGTCGGACGGGAGGAGCTAATGCGCGTATGGCTGGCACTTAGACTACTGCACAAAAAACTGCCCAGTGTAACCGCGCTTCGCTTTTGGGGAAAGATCTTCGGTATCAAAGCAAACTACTACATTGCCGAAGCGGAATTTGAAGCCGAGTCTGAGCCAGATGAAGAAGTGCCTGGACCCTGGGATAAATGGCGCCTCCCAAAGCCTCCTAAGAACAAGGGCGATCAGGACCCAACGGATTTTCAAGGTAGGAACATAAAAAAGTATCATCAAGCAACTCTCCCTTCCAACCTCCTCAATACGCAACTGCGGTCGAATTTTCCATGAATATTTAAGATAACTTCACTTTGCTTTGGTTACTTCCGGAATTTAATTTTAGGAGGTGGTTGGTAATGACGACAGTCTTAGTATTATTTTTGCTTGTAGGGCACATCTGGCGTTTTTCTTCTACTAACCTGAAATTGTAGCGAATGATAGTGTAGTGAGAGAAACCACAGGAGCCGCGCTTTATGACAGCCTCTGCGAGGATCCTCTAATAGTCTAGATGGTTCATTTGTTGGTATCTGTTGCTGCAACACTGTGTCCGTCTGGCGCATGTTTGCAGCGCACAATTGGCGGTTGGCTCGTCTGATATTTTGAGGATCTGTTTGGTGCTGTCATCTCTTTGGACCAATCACTGGCGTCGTGGGTCTCTGGCGCGAGTTCGACCAATCACAACCATGCAAATCGGCCAATCAGCTCTAAGGTTGACGCGAAAATTACTCTCAGCCACGACATTCGATCGCGCGTCTCGTGTCAGCTTTCCGACCCGAGCAAAAACAATCCTTTTCTACAGAACGAAATGGTCTTGCGACTGTTGTCTATCCTTGATAATAAACTATTTTGACGTTCCTTATAAGTATTTTTTTAGTTTCACCTTTCATATTACTGCTGCTGGGGCATACGGGAAATAACTGCGCTTTTGTCACCAGGCAGATGGTTTCACAGCAGCTCGGGATGACTCTCGCTATTGTAGGTCGCACAGGCGCTCCGGAAATGAGATTTTTGGTAGAACTGTTTAAAAAAGAAGGCATTCTACCAGACTACTGTTCGATACCGCCGTCAGTTACTGAGGCAGTCTATCCCGTCACATTCTTTTCGAAGTTCCTATTTTGCATGAGAGTCTAGACGACGTGATGGAAATTAGAAGGTGTCCATGACCCCTTTATTTCTTTCCTGAGCATTTTCGGCAAAACCCTCATCTTCCACTTCACCTTGCTTCCACAGTGGATCTTTTGGATGACGAGGAGATTGCCAAACTGCCGCTGGAGAAGCGTGTTCTGATCAAATTACCGAAGAACAAATGGAAGCCTCCCAGTCCTTATCCGTGGGAACCGCGAGGACGTGGCATGAATCGTTGGGATTACTACATCTGCACAGAACTCGGTGATGGCAAGTGGATGCGTCTTCCCATTACAAAGCCAGTACACATTGAAATGGCACGTCAAAGCGTCTACATCTTCACTGGCGATCCAAACACGCCTATCGGCCACCTCCCAGGTGGGCTGGGCCTATTCCCAGGCCTAGAAGCCCACTACTTGCGGGCACAGATTGCGCGGATCAGTTCGGCCTGTACTGTCTCGCCGGCCGGCGTCTACGAGGTGGACGAGGAAGACGAGGTGGAGGAGGGGGTAAGGTGTTCGTGTCAGTGGAGTCTTGCCCTATTTTATTTGTTCTCTAAATGAACTGATTGGACTTTTTTGCAACAGGAAAAACCGGAATCTCTGCTCCTGGCAGAGGAATATGAGCCGCTGGAATTCACCGAGCTCCTCGACCTAGCCAATTGGGTTCACCACAGACCCTACCTCTACGGCATTGGTCGGATAAACTGGATGAGCACGAAGAAGGCCGCGAAGGCCTACAAGGCCCTGATGGCTGAAGAGGAGGGTGAGGAGGCCGAGCCGGAGGACGAAGAGGAGATGGCGGAGGAGGGTGAAGAAGAGGAGGAAGAGGAGCCGGAGGAGGGTCCGGATTTGCTCACGCCTGTCGAGGAGGATCAACCAATGCGCCCAATCGGTAACATTGGTCTCTCTAGGATTGGCTCGCCGGGTGAATTCCTGGCGCCGGCCTGGCGCGTACGTCCATCCACCGTCTTGCTGCCTGCAAACTGCGCTGTCGCCGTGCTTAGCAATGTTCGCTGGCCGGGAGCGTACGCAATGGCTCGTAAGGAGTAAGTGCGCTTTTGACAGTCAAGATAACGCACGCACGAAGTCAGTATGTTGGATCACATCCGATTCTTGCACTAAAGCGGACCCGTTAACGGTGGGCAAATGGGTCTAAGGCCCTCTTCGTCAGGTAGGAGCCGAAGTTTTGGTGGCTCAATTGGATGCTGTTTGCTGATAGTTTAGCCATTACTACACTACGAGGGCCTTTGCAGGATCAAAACTGAAATTCTTAGGCAAAATGGATAGCTCTTATTTTACTAGAAGGAATACCTGGGATACAGGGGCGCTCATCAACTAACCGGCCACACCCGACCCCGAGTCTAGGTGACCTGGGATTCGAGCACGGAAGACTGGGTCATTGCTCTTTAGGTAGTTCAAAATTGTAGTGCCTGGTTTTGATTTCGAATAACAGCTACTGTAGGAGAAACATTCATCGATCAGGTTAGGGGATATGGTTGACCCGTTACGACTTGGGGCTCAAGCTAAAGCCCTCTCAGAGAATGATGTTGGATCCGTTTCCGATGCCTACCGCCAGAGCATGGGGCCACAGTAGATGGCATTCCTTATGAAATATTAATTGAAATTGTAAAATAAGATGTCAGTTAGGTGACATTGCTTAACAATAGTTGTAACATTTATCACCAAAATAAGGAAGTATTTTAGCCAGACCTGGATGCCGGCTTCTAAATGTGTCTTTCCGATCCCAGGCAGAAAATCACATTCTCTAGAAAAATAATGCATAAGCAGTGTGCGATGTTTCCAGTGTGTTCGATACTCTTGTCATTCAGAATACATCATGTAGAAAACATGCACGAAAATGTAATTTATTGCGCTTATTTCATAGTCTATTACGTCTTTGGATTTTGGACCTAAAGAAAAGGTTGTCCTCGGTCTTAAAAAACCTTGAATTATGAGGTTTTTTAGGACCGCTAAATTCTTGTTTAGACGAAGTCACATCTGCCGTTACTAACGCTCCATTTTATGTATTCAACGCGGTCCATATAAATTGCAAAATTTTGTGAGCACCATATGGGACCTTTTTAGTAAGATAGAGGAATGTATTACTTTTTTAAACATAAAGTGTGCAGCTTCTAAATTGAAAACCCTGCATCCAAATGTAGCGGCAGGCTGGGTCCAAAGCTATCCGGAATAAAAAAATTTTAAAATTAAAACATCGGTTTTACAAGTAGATTGTACCTCGAAGAAAATGCAATGTAATACTAAACAGTGCAAGGAAGGATGTTTTTGGGCATACTTTCTGCAAGTTATGTTTGGATTTATAAGGACGTCGGAAATCAATGGAAAAAATCACGCTATCTAACGACCGGTAAGAAGTGCAATCAGAAGCCGACATTCTAGCGTGACGGAGTAATTTATATGATAATTAATATTAAAACTCCACCTAAGTAACTCTTTCTCACCAAGATTCTATTTTAGTTATGCAGTCGACATTTTATCAGATACGTCACATGAGACCTCAAAGAGATTGGTGTGAACTGATTCCATAAAAAACTTGGCTTACTAAATCAGAGGACGTCACACCATTAAACATCAAGCATCGTTGCATTGCATAGCATTCAAAAGCATACCTTCAACTCTCTTTTGCGGATGATGACATCTCAGAAGACCCATCGTCCCGTCTCAAGAAAGGTGGTTTCTGACTCCTTATTAATGCTTACGTAAACTATGAGATGGCTGATTTGAGCAGATATTCGAACAGTACATTGGTCGTTGGTTTCAACCGCTGCCGCTGTTGAAATGGGTGAAATTAGACCGCTCAATCGAATATTTCAGGCTTATTGAAAATAAAGAAAACCTGTTGTGTGTATGCAGACTTCTGGTAGTGAAATTCAAATAAATTTTGGCAGGGTATCAACATTCTGAGTGAAACGAACTAATATGCTCGCATAGGGAACAAAGGATACGCTAAAAACCCCGCAATCTCTTTGGAAACTCGTATTTTATCCCAGACTTAATGGAAATTTGAGGAAACGAACTGGTCAACAGACGCTTCGGAAAAACTGTGTAAAGCGAATTAAGCGCGAGTCTCCGTGGTTTGTACTTTTGAAGTACGATAACTCGTTTATTCGCCCAAACATGCATACTGTCGATCTGATTGACGAGTAACGTAAATGTCGACCAATACCTAACTGTCTGCCTATGACACGGCGCACCTGTCAACCAAACGCACCTCCACGCTATTGTAATTAACCACTTTAACTTCATAAAATGTTGCATCGAAGTGCCTAAACGCATAGTTTTGTTTTAGGCTTGTTTGCAATGTCAAGACATCATCACATTTATTTTTTGGTAATTTATTTTTCACTTTGAAATTACGGAAGATAAAAAAGAACAAATAAATTAATTGAGACGTGCGCTGCAATGGCACAGACGCCAGAATATTTCGCCTATTACCTGTACTGTTCGATTTCTACAAACACCAACCACTCAGTCTTTCTCTCCCAGAACTTTTGTGAACATCTACATCGGCTGGGGCAACAAGGTGCTCGGTGCCAGCTACATGCCCATCCGTTCAGCCAATCCGGCTAAGGAGTTTGACGAAGAGGCCACGCCACTGCAGGAGGCGGTGGATCCGACACCACTGCAGGAGGAAGAACTGCGTCTGATGAAAGAGGCCAAGCGCCTGGCAGCAGAGGCTAAAGCCGAAGAAGGCGAGGAGGAGGAAGAGGGAGACGAAGACTGAGACCGGGTCATAGGTTACTTTGTCTTAGGACCATCGACTAAGTGTATAGTTCAGCGCGTTCATGTTTTACTTAATAAATTCTACTCACAAATGCTAAGTAGACAGTTTTTAATTTTTTTACGGCCTATTACCGTTCCAGTTCCTTCACCCTCTCTGATTGTTGTAGTCTATCCACTTCTTTCAGAGCATTTCCTGCCTTTTTCTCCCACTCGATCTTTTTATAAACCTACTTTTATCTTTCTCCATACCCGAATCTCCTTCTGTCCGACTCTCTATTTAATTATTTTTAAATTTCCTTCACTACCTTTACATAATCCACTCGTTTCTATACCCCATATCCTCCTCCCCTTCATTCTCCTCCTCTTCCTACTCCTACTCCTTCTTCTTCTTCTTCTTCTTCTTCTTCTTCTTCTTCTCCTTACTCTGCCCGATGATGACGTGATCCCTCGTATTCGAGCTCTCAGTCACAGCGGTTAAATCGCCTGTGCTGGTGATTGGTGCAACAGCAGCTCGGCAGTTAAGTTCCATGACACCGTCACCGGTCAGTATGCTCCTCGCTAGAGAGAACTTCCAAAACTGGATGATACTGGCGTTTCTCTGGGCTCTTTTTCACGTGGTACATGAACTGCCCATCCTCTAGTAAACGTCTGACAGTCCAATGATGGCCAGTTCAGTGCATCATTCCCAAAAAATTCCGGATACATACAAGTTTCAGGAACCAGGTTGGAAACGGTAATTCAGTCAGTATGATTTACGCTCGTATTCATTATCGTTGCCACATCAGGCATGCAATATTTAAAATAAATACTTAATCAACCACTGTGGCTGACTTTACATCCAGTGTGAACACCCGGTGACGAAGGTACCTTCTATTAGTCCAGAAATTGGCGAATCCCTTGGCGTGCCTTCCATTCGATCACAAATTTGTAGCTCAGGTGATTACAGCGTCAACAGTAGTTAAGCCTTGCTTTTGCCACCGTAGGTTTGAATCACATCTACGCAGCCGAGAGTTTCACAGTCGTGTCAGTTGAATTAAGAACATGCTATCCTTTAGCACTTTGCGTGGCCGAGTTGGTAAGATTAAGTAAAGCAGTGATTTTCGTCGTTCTTCTATTGCTCAAGCCAGAAGGACTGCTGGGTACTTCATGGAAATCTCCAGTTCTGGCTGTTTTTTCTATCGCCAGGATATGTCTTCACGTGGTGACTCATTTCTTTTTATTCACTGTTTGAAACGCCGCTGTCTTCTACGTACCCATTAACTCGAAGGATGCCCTGAGCAAATAAGCCTTGTCACAACTGCCACTGCTATCAAAATAACCGACGAGGATTAATGCGTAGGCGCACTTAGAAATAGAACACGGAGACGCCTGTACCACGGTGAGGATGGTGATATCAGGCAAAGTAGCATGACTGACAAAAGACAAGAGAGACTGAAATGGCCATTTCTGTCTTATTAGCCATAATCAGCCAGCCGTACACATCCCCGAAGTGTGGACCACCTGAGGCTCAATTGCGTGACCTGTTGGTTAGAAGTCCAATGCCTCTAACCACTGAGCCACTGTCCTGACGGTTGTGCCCGGTTAAACGATCGGTGAGCGTCCCTCTGCCATTGTGCATTCCAAATCTCTACCAACAGGACAACGAGCCCGTGGCGCGGTGGGTACACACGTTGGACTTCTAGCGAACAAGTAAGGAGGTCGAACCCGAGGTTTTCCCCTCTTCGAGGTTGTGTATGGCTAGCTGACGACGGCTAAAATGCCAGAAACGGCCACTCCAGTATCTCTCGCACTTGTTGGCAATAACATTCTACCTTTACCATCCGCCGCTGTGCGACTGCTGGTTGGGCTCGAGAGAGAGCCAGAAGGCACAACAGGAGGAGTGACTTCCGTAGAAACGATCGGTGAGCGTTCCTCTACCATGATAATATCAGTTTTGCCAGTAATTCAGATGGATGTAACAATAAGCGAAGTCTGTGTAGAACACTGAGGCAGCTGGCATTCCTGCCATATGTTTTTTGTATTACTTCGATAAGGTGCGGAACAGACCGAGCAATCTGAAATATGCCAACTAGGAGCGTGTAAACGGACGAAAAATAGGTAATCTATGGTTACTGATTAAACAAGGCCAGTATGCAGGAGACACACTCAACCTCTACCCTTACTCCGACTGGAACGCACTGCCTAACCTAACCCTCACTTTAAGTCCCATCCTAGCCCTGATCGCAGCCCTAATCCTAAACCCAATCCTCACTTGCAGCATCATTTTCACATCGTGATTGAGTGATGAGCAGAGCTGCCCACATATTAAAACCGAAACATGAGGCAGGACCGCCCGCAGTACCAGAATGTTGGCAATGATGACTTCTAAGGAAATGAGACCCGTGCTCCCACATGCATATTGCGTGACCGATCTCATTAAATGTTGGCCGAATTTCTGAAATGCGTTTTCAGATAGGAAGGAATACCTAGGTGGCATTGTAATATTGATTATTATGCGACATAATCCTATAGTATTTAGGACTTGTCAGAATGACTACTTTTGAATGAACTTCTTTTTGACCTCCTGCGGGAACCAAACTCCGCAAAAATTGACTACTTAAGTGGCATGCATTATTTCGCATTGATTTTCGATGGTCTTGCAAATTCAAATGTATTTTATAGAAAACATGCACAAAATATTCTTTCTTTCGATAATTTGGTAGAAAACCACATTGTCTTTATATGTTAAATCCTAACAAAGTTTATT
The DNA here is from genome assembly GCA_902702965.1 of Spirometra erinaceieuropaei. NCBI lineage: Eukaryota > Metazoa > Platyhelminthes > Cestoda > Diphyllobothriidea > Diphyllobothriidae > Spirometra > Spirometra erinaceieuropaei. Next base: position 723,994 of record CACRXP010000078.1, read on the forward strand.
ATTTGGTTTTGAAAAAGGTTTTATGATTCCCAAATAATTTTGTGGTTGATTTGTCGTTGCATTAGCGTTTATCCATTTTAGACTAGAAGGTGCATGCTTTCCGAATAAGGAAAATCATATATTCCTCTATGTCTTTAAGAGGATATCGGTCACAGTTCATTATGTTTTGCAGAGGATGCGGACTGTGTTGTACATTTCATAAGGAGCATTGGCAAATGGACAGGTAAGATGCTGTATGGTTGAGCATTGTACGGTCTTAAAGTCTCATAATTAGAATCTTTTATACTTATACTTATTTATACTCCTTCTTCGAGCATATAGAGATGACGTGATTCTCTATCAACCGACTGAAGAAACGCATATTTTGTTTGTAATTCCTCTAAAATACATTTGAATTTGCAAGACCATCGAAAATCAATGCGAAATAATGCATGCCACTTAAGTTGTCAATTTTTTCTGAGTTTGGTTCCTGCAGGAGGTCGAAAAGAAGTTCATTCAAAAGTCGACGTTCTGGTGAGTCCTAAATACTATAAGATTACGTGGCATAATAGTCAATCTTACAACGCCACCTAAGTATTCCTTCCTAACCGAAAACGCATTTCAGAATTTCGGCCAACACTTCATGAGATCGGTCACGCACTGCATATATAAGAAGAAGAAATATATTTACCGCAAGCTTGTTGCGGTACATAAAAGGCAATTTAGTACAGAATAATTCCACCCATTAACTATAGCGTAAGAAGACCTGTAGAACGGGAGTGGTGATAAAAGTGGTCTTCTGGGCAATGAAACATGGTGTTCTTAAGTGTATAAAAGTGAAAAAAATCAACTCTGCGCTGCACGTTTCTTTTACTGCATAACAGGGCAGGTTTGTGGTCAGATTGTTCAAGAGAGGAGTACGATTATCCGTGAAATGACGAAAACGATGTTGTAGAAAGACTTCTCTCCGAATGTTCTAGCTGTCTCGTGAATAAGACAACGTCCTGGGTGTTTAGGTCAAGACAGTACTCAGGACGCATGTTTTGACGGCGAATTGTTGATTTAGGAGGTTTAACCGGTAGGAGACGACTCCACGACAAGCTCACTTGAAGAGTCAGCTTCCTGACCGGAATCTCGGTGCCCCGCCCAAGAGGCTACCAGCATTACCTGCGCCAACTGTGTGAGTTAGTCAGTGTTGTTTTTTTAACTTGCAGTATAAATAGCAGTCCAGTAATTCGCCTGGATTTGCGATGCCAGGCTCGACAAGAGCATTGAGTATGTGGGAGTTAGTTGCGAACTGGAAGTTGGGTGATCTCCTGTCATGCATTACCTGTACATTCAGACTAATCATTTTGTTCGAGATTATCTTTTTTTAGATTTGTCGGCGAAATTGGGAGGGATAATAGTGAAACAGTTGATCAGAAGAAGAAGAAGAAGCGGTTGCTGGAACAAGGGCTTTATTCGTCTGATGTATCGGATTCTCACTTGAACACATCATCAGAGACAGTGGCAGAAATGGGTAACGGTCTGCTACTGTCTCTGATGATGGGTTCAAGTGAGAATCCGAAACGTCAGGCGAATAAAGCCCTTGTTCCAGCGACCGCTTCTTCTTCTGATCAACTAGTGAAACGGTTGTAGGAGTTTTGCAGCTTGACAAGCAAATCTTAAAAATGCTGTATTGAAGTTGGAGGTGTTCCTACAAAGAGCCGGGCGGCAGATGCGATGGACCAACTTGGAGTCCACACCAGGACAAAACAGGCGCACCTATAACAAATGTCACATATGGGGGTGTGGTGGTACGCCTAGGCGTCTTATAAAACCCTGCCAGGGGATTGGCTATTTGGGCAACATGTAGATAAAATTTAATGAAGTGCGCATTCCGCGCAGTCCAAAAAACGAAAAAATGTACGCACAAACATCATGTTGGCTAGGCAACATAAACATGTAGCAAAGATAGGACCGCCATAGAAACAAAAGGAAATGATAATCGTGATGAAAATACAGTAAAATAGTATTACTGACAAAGACAATTGAGACTAACATGGACATTTCTGGCTTATTAACCATCGGCAGCCAGTCATGCGTAACCCCGAATTGTGGAACACCTGGGGCTTGATCCCGCGACCTATTAGCTAGAAGTCCAAATCCTCTAACCTCTGAGCCACGCGCTCGTTGTCCTGTCGTTTTCGACCGGAAATGCACAATGGTAGAGGGGCGCTCACCGATCGTTCTTACGGAACTCACTCGTCCTGCTGTGCCTTACGGGCGCTCTCTCGAGCCCCAGGTATTCCACACCTCGGGGTTGGGTATGACTGGCTGACGACGGCTACTAAGCCAGATACGGTCACTCCAGTCTCTCTTGTTTACGCCGGTAATACCCTTCTGCCTATGTCATGTCCCGCTGTTTAGCTATTAGTCGGGCTCGAGAGAGAACCGTTCCGTTTCTATAAACCACATTAAAAATAAGTGAGCACCCCTTACCTTGTTATGATAGCCGGTGCCTAAGAAGGCATTTTACCTTGATGTCTATTACTTGATCATACTTCTTACAGACAACCTCCGGATAGCTGAGTGACTGGAAGTATCGTCCAAACTCAACCAATCGCCTGATAGGCGGCGGAACCATTCTGCAAAAAGTGTCAGTCAGTCACCAACCCCCTCCACGCCAAACACATATACCTGGTCCCGCCTCCGGTCTTATTGACTCTGTCCTGACATCGGTCCCTGTTGGATGAGGAGGAGGGAGTGCGATAGATGCAGCGCAAGTCTGCTGTCGCTGAAAACTAACTCACGTGCAAGTCACCGTCTCTGCGCCCGCTATGCTTTTGGGCAGACGGTGGATATCTTCAAAGTCGACGATTTAACTGCTGTTGATGGTGGAAACTGTAGCATACCCACTGTAGCAACTCGGTTGCAAAACTAACCAACTTCCGGTGTCCGGAAGCGGGTAATTATGTATACTCCCCTTAAATTTAATGGCGCTGTACACCAAGTGCCGCAACTTTCGCATGATGACCTGCATCTGTAGGAGGTCGTAATTTAGCCACGCCATGACACATTGGATTCAGCTGCCACTATAAATTGCGCATTGGCGACCGAGAGCACTTTATGCAAATAAGGTCAGTTTCTGAAGGAGAAAAATGATCGCTGAATCTGCTAGCAGACCGCTGCCTGGGGATAGGCCTGTCAGCAGTTTTGACAAGTTGTTTTTCAACAAATCATCAGTGGAAAGTCGACACTCGCATGGATGCGGTTATATTTTCTTTCTTACAGTAGATGTGCTAACTCATGAAATGGTAACTGAAATTCTGAAATGCGTTTTCATTTCAAAAAGATTAATAAAGTAGGGTTGTAAACGTGATCCTTGAGCAGCATACTTCTATAATAATCCAGTTACCTCAAGATGCCGGCTTTCGAACGAACCTCTTTCCTGCTGCATGTAAAATCCATACTCTGCAAAAAATGACTACTTAAGTAGCATGCATTTTTCTCACTTATTTTCGATTCACTTAAAAATTCAATTATACTTCGGAGAAAGCATGCATATAAATATTCATCCTTGAGCTCATTCGGTTGAAAATTACGTTTACTTTCCATTTTATACTCGAAGAAAGCGTATAATTCGGGTTTTTAAAAGTTTCTAATTGTGAGATTTTTTAATACCGCGTTTGACGATGTGGCCTGTAAAGTTAATAGTATGGCTCAAATCCGCTGGCGAATTTTATGAGCCCCATATGGTCTCCTCTTAATACCGCAGAGAAATGTATGGTTTTTCCTACGCGGAAGATATACGGCTTGTAGTTTGTAAACCCTGATTGCAAGTGTAATGGCAGGTTGAGTTCAAAATTATTCGGGAATTAAAAAAGTTTTTTGAAACCTGAATAATATCACTCCTTCGAGTATAAAATTGGAAGTAGACGTAATTTTCTACTTTTATGCATGTCTCCCATGAAATATAATTAAATTAAAGGGCATCGAAAACCAATGAGAAACATACATGCTACATAAGCAGTTTAGTTTATGCACGCGGCCGGAAAGAAGTTCGTTCGAAAGCCGGCATCCTGAGGCCACTGAATTATTATAGAATTATGCCGCACGATGACTTGTTTTACAACCCGACTTGATTACGCTTTTCGAAACGAAAACCTATTTCGGAATTTCGATTGACATTTCACGAGTTAGCCCACCTACTGTATGTTAGCAGTCTTGACAGGTTGTTTTCCAACAAATCACCGGTGAAAAGTCGACACTTGCATAGGTGCAGCACGCAAAGTCTCTGTTTACGGCTCACAGGAACAGACGCGGCTTCCCAGCAGACCGCTTTTCGTAGGGATAACCATATTTATCAATATGGTTGGTGGCTACTAATGGATTTCAGCCCAAATATTCATATCAAATCTCGGACCGTGCCAGAAAAGGTCCGTCCCGAAGAAGTTACTCAAAGTTCGCGCATTTAGCAAGTCTAAGCTACAACCGTTATGCTCTATTGCATCTCATGCCTCAAGCTTAGATAGGCCATGCTCGGGTAAGCTATGTCGGAACAAACGAATAACAAATCACAGCGGACTATTGGAGGCGGGGGCATTACTTGTGATAGTAAATAAGGGAGTCTAAAGACTTACGCAGTCAGCGGACGCGTAGAGAGACAGACGGGGCGTCTGATGGCGAAATAAGGCTCTAACCAACGACTATAAGCTTTAATTAATTTCGCATATTTTTTCATCATGTACGGCCAAGCTGGGAGCGCTACGACCTAACACAACTCAGTGTTACACTCCACCACCTCTCGCTTGGCGATTTCTTCTAGTGGCAAAGCCTCTTCTTTCGTTAATTTTTTACCGTTAAAAAGTCAATCCAGCGATGCATGCCGTTGATAACAGGAAACTCCACGAACGTTCGCCTGAGAGCGACTCACAGAATGAAAACACTATAGATTGCACGTCAGAACCGACGAGGACAAGAGCAGCCCTAAGTGATAGTTTTGGACTGAACGCAAAACAGATTCCAGTATGGAGAAAAAAGGTATAATGACCTCAGAAATTAACCGGCAAACCTGGAGTGAGTCCTTCGCAATAAACCATTTCAAGCTCGGTCTGAAGGTTGGTATGCATATTTGAGCTGAACGTCATCGGCTTCTGCGGAACAGACTGCGTAGTATTTGCAAACTGTCCGTCAACAGTATGACAGTTTGGCCGTCGTCGCCGACGATGTCCACCACGTGTCCCACAACAGAGCGAGAGCAGGGACGGTAACTTGCGCGTGAATTGGTTTATACTAAGGGTAGACTTGCGCAGCCCCTGTCACACTTCACCTGAAGACGGTTTCAAAACAGACTCAAGAAGCCCTAGGGCGGGAGAGGACGCACGTGTCTAACACGTTGCAAACCTGCGCCTAAGCCCTCTGGTCCTCAGCGGAGACTGACCGAGATATTTTACCACATGACCGGAGGCAACCATCAGGCGTCAGGTAATGAAACCAAAAGACCCGCTGCCACGGCTAGAAACGTCTGGAGTAGTTTATCGGATCTGGTGCAGTTGCGGACAAAGCAACTACGTCGGAGAAACCGGAAGACAGCTCCGAACGCGGATGGCCGAACACGCTGCAGCGGTGCGGAGAAATGACGCTAGCTCTCAAGTTGTGGCTCATTCGACGAGATCAGGCCACACATTCAAATTCGACGAGGCCGGAATTCTCGCTAGAGGTGACAACCGCGTGAGCCGTGAGCTGCTTGAGTCATGGTTTACTGGCCCCCATTCCATTAACAAGTGCAATGACCTTCCCCTTCCATACTCTATGCTGAGACTTCGCCTAGGCGGAGTAATTAACCACGCGGGAAGCGCACAGGTGAACACTTTTCCCACCACCAGGGTCGGTGCGTCAGATGATCGAGCAATCATCACACCAACATCCAACGCACGTGATGAAATTGCAGCAGTTAACGACGCGAATGTCGGCTATCACACCAAGTGCGACGATCCCGGATGAAGGGGGGAACCGTGAATGTTCATAGGTATGCGGTAGCATGGCGACTGCATCCTATAAATACTGCAGTCCCTTGTGCCTGTACCCCCCGTATCTGCTATTCTCTCTGATGATGGGTTCGAGTAGGAATCCGAAACGTCAGGCTAATAAAGAACTTGTCCCAGCGATCGTGTCTCCTTCTTTAAGATTGCTTCCTGGGACTCGTCTCTTCGCTTCTATTGGAAATATTTTACCACAACACAAATGGAAGGGGCCGCTCGGATATCAAATGGCCCGGAGTGAACCAACAACTGAACATGCCGCCACACCCCCGATGATGGCGTTTGATTTGGCTGGGCATTGCCAGTAACGATCTGGGCGCTGTATTGGTCCATTGTATCCACAGCGTGACCCTTTTTAGGGGGTAATCAGTCAGCAGTACATAAATACTGACTGATTCACAACTGGAGATTGGACACAGCCGCGGTGGCTGGACTTGCAAAATGTTCCCAAATGCCAACGTCACACAGACACGTGCACACCCAGACACTGAGTATTCCTGATTCGGAGCTGACGTCAGTGAGAATTGCCACAGGGGTCACAGCTAGACCTATAGTTTTGAGCAGGATCGAGTCATCGTCTCCGTTGACTGCCCTCGAAGTCACGACCATTAGCGCCTCCTTATAAACTCCAACGAGTAAGAATTATTGCCCCGAAGAAGGACCGCGTGGATTCGTATCGACCTCTGCTCACCCGCCATGCACTAGTGAGGTTCGAAAATGCAATATCTAGAGTTCACTTGAATGCATGGCTTTAAAGAACACGTTGTCTTGGCACGAGTGTATTTGAAGGCAAGGGACAAAATTATTTTTTAAAAACCGACCACAGGTGAGGGGGGTTTTGATGTGACTGTGTGGGACATGTTGAAAGCCATTGCCAGAATAAATGGCCTAACCATGGACAATATACTGACTTCGCCTGTCGTACGATACAACGACAATGTGGAAGGTGGGGGAGTCGAGGTGCGTGTGTTTGTGTGTGTGTGCAACTCGACAGGAAATAACACCAAATCCGAAAGGACGTCTGAATGCAAATTGGAAGAATGAGATCATTGAATGATAAGACGTTGGAGAGCGTAGTTTAGGGTCTGAAAGGCAAACAATGAGCTGATAAAAGTCGGACATTAAAGGGATGGATGAATGAATGAAATCGGCCACAAGTAAATGCACTCAAAATCGTCATTTGCGCATGCTGAAAACGCATGCCCGATGGAAAAGGGTGATGTGCAATTTGTTTCATTATACGAAGGACTTCTCAGAGTGGTTTGCTTCCTGTTTTTACAGAAGCTTTTTGAGTTTACTGTAAATTCAGTCGGAGGGAGGTAAAGCGACTGACTGTCAAAGCTTCATACAAGGCCAGATTTAAAATCGCATCTTCGTAAGTACCTTCTTAAGCAGTACAAGCGATTCTACACATTTTACAAAGTGCGAATCCACACAATTCGAGTGTTGAACCTACTAAAGTAATCGGATTGTTACGTAAACGACAGTAAAACTGCAATTTAGCACAGTCTTGTCCTAGCAATATCTGATTTCGCACCACAAATAAGTCATACTTCAGCTTTTTAATTTCTTTAGGAATTGGTTTGCGAAACTGAAAAAAAGTTTTTGTTACGAATGCTTCTCAGGCTCAGTTCGGAACCGACTGAGTAATAATCACAAACTGCCAATGGGTTATGAGCGGTAAACCAGTGTCACGTGATTCATCATACTGACAACACGAGTGCCAGCAAAAAGCCAGGCAAGTGCTTCAATCTCTGCTCTAAGCATACATTTTGAAGCTAAAGAGTATACATGAAAGCAAATGGAGGTTACTGGTGACCCTTTTTACGAGCCAAAAGCATCGCAGCTGCGCCACGCAAGAGAAGATTAGCCTTTTGCTGGTGCTCGTGCTGTGGCCATCGTACATTACGCAACATTAGGCTCCACACTGTCGTTTAAAGGGGGGGAAATATGAATTAGTGTAAAAGGGACATTCACCTGTTGATTACGGTACGGAAACCCGGCTCGTACCATTCGATCGTTTCACATGTGCGTTGCGTTCATCAGTCTACTCCAGCAACGAGACCAAACATGGCCGTTATGCCAGGTGAAGTGATCACACAGGACCTGGCAGCAAGCCCTGGGAAAGTGCTCCACCGTTGAGCCATTAGGTCTCGGCCTGTCACCCACGGTCGAGGAAACGCAAAGTCACCCCTCCGTGGTTGTCTTTTCGATACTGTTAAAGTGCTCTCCAGGACACGCGACCTAAACTCCAAGGCCAAACGGTACGGCCGGGGCTTAGCACCGCAATCACGTGACGTAGATTGCTGTCGGTGACAGCCACCGGGGTGAAAATACCGTGACTCCGGTGTCACAGCACGCCTCGATAGACGACCAATTTACCCAGCGCCAAGTCTGCTCCTGCCTTGTATTGCGGCACGTTCAACTAGCGACAGCAAATACGCCAGAGCATACCAACCGTTCCTACCAATCGATTATCGATTTTTGCCTCTTGAACGCTTGCTGTCCTCCAGGTCTCTGAAGTAAGGTAAAATGCCCGCTTTCGTCTTCTCGTAGTCGAGTAAAATCGCTGTTAACTACTCACTTGCGAATATAAGCATGATCGACAGTAAGAGCGATAGGGCGTCAACCAGACTTGCGGAGGTAACGATTTTTGTTCAGTGAATAGTCGAATCCGCTGATCTTCGCTGCTTTGTTTAGCTGACGACGCCGGGCAAACCAGAAATGGCTATCCACCCCTTTGTCCTTGACAATACTTCGCTTCCGTGCAACCAAATAGATTTTCGAAAGACCCTTGGAAGCCAATACATCAAGGTTCATACAGATAGTTAGGTATTTTAAAGGAGTTCTCACAACTCGCTACGTCATCATGAAAGAAAGCAGTTTTTAGAGGTTTCCTTGATTGCTGGAATGCGGGTTCGAATGGTCTATAGTTGCAGACTCGTAATCAGACTCATTATACGAGGAAAGATGAGAAGGCGAGAGATAGAAAGACCCAACGGGCTGCAATTGTGATTTGGCCACACGTTGCTTGATTAACGAACTACCACATGACAAGACCGGGAGGTCTACTGTCATGTCAGGAGGCACCTGTAGTGGTTTACCGAATCATGTGCACTTGGGACAGAACAACTGGGTTGTAAAAACAGGAAAACTGACGTGGACGCGGATAGCTGAACATGCATTAACAGTGAGGATAAATGACGTTAATTTCTAAGTCGTTGCTCTCTCGGCGTGATTCGGCCACATCTTCAAGCTAGGTGACGTCGGGACCCTGGCACGAAAGGCTAATTGCATGAGTCGAGGGTTTCTTGTGCCCCGATCCTCTGATGTACGCTCAACCACCGAGTTCGCTGACCTCCTTTCAAATAAAGTGTTCATAATCTCTGAATTAATTAACACTGCGCCGCGAGACGATACCAAGTAGCATATTTTCACTAAATGCTGTTGACAAAGACGTAGTATTTAACGACTAGGATTTAGCCGGCCAATTAATTGTGCCCATTAAAAAAACTGCCATGAATGCCCGTCATTAGTGGCTGGAACGTGGTCTGACAATCAGAAAACGTGCGGCCACATGGTAACCGCTTAATAAGAACGCTGGAATCCCAGTATTTGGCTACCTATCCTGGTGTCTGTCTCTGATGAGGGGTTCGGGTGTGAATCCGAAACCACTACCCAATAAAGCCTTATTCCATCGACGGCACGCACGTTGTCCTCGTTAGTAACTGAAACTTGCTTTTTCGTCTATGCTGACGAGATCGTCAGCAATGATGACTTTGGAAGTTGAGCGAAGAGTGAAATCTCCTGTACGTTTGGGAATCACAAAGCATGTGCTAATCTGGTCACCACCATAGCAGGTAGACTGTCATCGTGAAAAAAGGTGTAAAGTGTTAGAACAAAGACCATGGAGGGTGAAACACCGAAAACTGCTGAACCCACCAGACATCAGACGGGTTGGGAGGTCCCAGAGCCTCCGCAAGGTTGTGCAACACGTTGAGGCAGTATTCATTGTGTTTCACCTGATCGGCTGCAAGCTGCTTGAGACTTTGGGCCAGCGATGCCTGTATCTTTTCAGGAAGTGAAAAAGCAACGATAAACACCATTAGAAGCACACTATCATAAAGCAAGCTAGTTGAGGAATTTTTCCAGTAAAATGGGTGGTCAAGAAAACTTTTTATGTCGTAACATCTCACAGGCAACAGATATGCCCATGCGCCATGTCGGTTCTTTCTAAACAGCGAGTTAAGCGGAGCTGTGAAAGTTTGTGTTCTGCTTGTAGCATAAAACGTTCCCGGTGGTTCGGACCGTTGGGTGAAACTAACACTGCGTATGCTTAATGAAAAGCTGCTCTGAGCACTTAGACAATGTGCAATCAACAGGGAGACCATACCTAACAGTTTATGTCGAAGAAAACCAAAGTTACTATTTCGGATCAACAGCACAACCGTCCATCCCAAACGAACAACCAAGCCACCACCAAAGCACCTGATTGGTTGGCACCCTGCATTACACTCCCCCTCCCCTCTGCTCGAACCTAGATCTGAACCTTCTGTGTGCGCAGGTAGTGGATTATCTTGCATAAAGTTTGTGAGCGTCTACTATGTCAGGATCAGCAAACCATGGCCTTCGCAGTCTGGCGTGCCCCGGCAATTCTCTTGCATCTGGTCCCCGGCCGGTAGATGCGCTTGCGCTCCCACAGGGCATACAGGTGGTGGGCATGGCCGCTCAGTCGTCCTTCTACTTCTGACCCGTCGTGGTGTTGTTGGCTAAAACCCTGGTCAAGTGTTGGTTGGGGACCAGGGAGTGTAGAGTGGAGCGCCAAGGTGCTGACTCGGCGGCGCCATCCACCTGCACCCTCCCCTGCATCCGGTCTTCTTGACTCTGTCTTGACACCGGACTCAGGTGGAGGAGGACGAGGAGGAGGAGGAGGAGGAGGAGGAGATGAGAGTGTGATATATGCCGCGCAAGCCTACACCCACCATAAACTAATTCACACGCAAGTCATCGTGCCTGTTTCAGTTTGCTGTGGGGCACACGGACAACATCGTCGGATGCGACGCTCGAACTGTCATAAAGTTTATCTGATTCATTAAGGCGATAAATCGCCCGTCTGCAGCGATAGAGACCATCATTAGCCCGACGACGCAGAGGTCGGTGATGTGTCGTCCTTTTGACTCCTGTTGGGGCGTTGTTGTTGTTGCCGTTGTTGGTGAAAAATACTGGTCAAGTGTATGTCGCGGATCAGGGGGTGTGTTGGCACGCCCAGGTGCGGGTCCGGCCGCGTCAGCCATCTGCACCCTTCCCCGCCTCCGGTCTTCTTGCCTCTGTCTTGACACCGGGTCCAGGTAGGGAGTGGGGAAGAGAGAGTGCGGTAGATGCTGCGCAAGTCTACTGTCACTATAAACTAATTCGCGCGCAAGTGGCAATGATCAGGAGAAGGCCCCCAAACACACACGATCAGCCAAAGGTGCCTGTCTTACGGACAATGTGGTAATAGAGATTTTACGGGCGGGGCCTATGTACGCATAGAGAAATGGAAAAATTAGTATAGATAATTGGTAAATTTGTTTTTCGGTCGGAAAAGTTTTAATGCGTCGACATGTAGCAACCAAAATTAAGCAGAACAATTAAAAAATAAACATTAGGTGTCTACAACGATCGCTTCTCAACCCTCTGAGCTGAGAGCATTGTAGATAATGCACTAAACCATCGAAAACAGACGACCCAACCTTGTACGATGAAAGACTAAACCGAAATAATCATGTCGGACCTAAATCCACTTCAATAAGTAGGTATTCTTTGTATGACATCGATGTTTGGGGGCCTTAACCCGATCCTTACCGCTCCTGTACATGCAACGGAGGGGGGGGGGGGAGCTCGGATCCCACACAACCTGGGTGCCACAAAGTCTGTATGGCAAAAAGGAACCATTGGAGTCTGGCTTCCAGTCCTGCGTGAGTCGCAGCTATCGCGTCAGCCAGCAACGTTTCAAGGTCAGAGGCAGCGCAACGTGATCCGAGGATCACCTGATGTTTAAGTCAAGCGTTGTGCCAAGTGCAAAAGTTGGACCACATTCCGCCCAGAGAGCTTCTCAAAAAAAATTGTGATTGGACCTATCCACCTGGCTTAGTGACTGTCTGTTATTCTCAGCTGAGACACAAATAATTGGGCCTGCGGTTGTGGTGGACGTCATCTGAAGGGTAGCCATTCGATTGTGTTAGCATGACATTTCCTCCTTTACCTTGTTGTGTTTTAGGCTCCAAACAAAGCTGATGATACGATCAGTACTAAAAGAATGCACTGACTAAGATGTCGGGTACCAGATTAAACGACACATCATCGAAGATGCAATATTTTCAATGGTAACGGCTAACTTAATTTCATTCCAAATTTGCACACCCTTCTCGACATTTCCTCGTCTTAGACTTTTGTCCGATTTCTGTCGCCTGATTTTCCGGCTGACAAATTTTGACATGACTCTTCTTCGTCATATTAGCCAATGAGACTGTCCTGTCGTTGGTTTTTGGGCTGTCTTAGTGAAAGAGGACTACCTCTTGACCGGCTTCCAGTAGCTCCCAAGTTGAGCGGAGAAATCAAATATCCATGTTTATTAGTATTTTATGGCACCAAACGTGAAAAAATGCAAGTAGACGCACCTGAGCAGTAGAAATGTGTTCCAGCACCAATTTCGTGCTGCAGAGTTGAGCATCAAAAGAGCGTTTTGCAGCTTCGAGTTTTTCCGTCAGCTAAAAGGCCAAAAATTAAGTCGGTTGAAGAGTGCCGTAAAGCAGCCCTTGAATGGTAGAGGAGCGCTCACCGATCTTGTTACGAAACTCACTCGTCCCGCTGTGCCTTGCGGCTCTCTTACTCTCTCTCGAGCCCAGCCAGCAGCTCCACGGCGGCACGGTTAAGCTCCAGAAATATTGCGATTAGTGCGGAGTAACATTACTGACAAAGACGATGGAGACTGAACTGGCCATTTCTGACTTATCAGCCGTCGGCGGCCAGTGTTACCCAGCCCCGAGGTGTGGAACATCTGGGACTCGATCCAACAACCTGTTGGTCAGAAGTCCGATGTCCCCTGACCGCCAAGGCCCGGACTCGTTGTCTTATAGGTAGAAGGACGCTCACCTACTGGACAACGAGCCTGTGGCTCAGTGATTAGAGGCGTTGGACTTCTGACAAACAGATCGCAGAATCGAGCCCCAGGTGTCCCACACTTCGGGGTTGGGTATGGCTGGCTGACGATGGCTAACAAGCCGGATATGGCCATTCCAGTCCCAAAGTACGCACTTCACTGCAAAATATCAGTCTTTAAAAATGTTACTGTGCTCACAAAACTAAAACTCCTAAGCTGAGGATGCCCCACAGTACTGAAACCAACCTTTTGCATTCAATTTTACAGAGAAACAATATGGGCGAGGATGTCCTCTTCGTCTTCTCCTACTTTGTTCTGTCTACCAGCATTCAGAGCACACAGTAAACCACTTTAACTGCCACCGCAACAGTATATCTTGAGCAAAGTAACAAACAACAATATCCTGTTGCTCAAATCATAAACATGAAGCTTTCCCCGATTTACCAAAAATACAGGCAAACAGAAAATTCAAGAAACTTACCGCCTTTTTTGTTTCCTCATCTTCTGCATGTTCCAATTTCTTCCGCAGAGAAGCGTAGTCTAGACGCATGTCTTCCAGGGTTCGTCTTTCTTTCTGAAACCGAAGAGGTTAGAAAGTGCAAGGGCTTAAGAGCAGGCCAGAACGTTTGCTTGTCGAGGCAGGGTATGGGGAAATATGGGGGCCATGAAAGCAGAAAACTCTACCCGCAAAATGCGATCTGATTGCTGGCATTCCGACTTCGGTCGCGTGCACCCACCTACTGAGTTACTGTAGTCATGACTGTTAACTGCCAGACTAGATTTACATTCTCCTGTCTTTGAATATGAGGTTAAGCTAATTTTGGACTGAGCGGATGATCTGTCTCAGTGAGATAAATTTTGTGAAGTACTAAATTGCGGTTCCCTTCGGATCATGAAAAGGTTCGAATACACAGATCTACAGCAGTATACTGGCTGGGGTAACGTTTGTAGTGGCTCAGTGGGAGTTTATCGGAGAGCACGTGGGGCCTTTCAGCAGACCCTTTAATGCGGTCAATTCCTAGCCGCGATACTGGAATGCGACCACCAAAAGAAACTAAACGTCGCAATTGTATGAGAAGGAGATACGATCGCTGGAGCACAAAAACGGATTCCACGGAATAGGGGACACAATGCTTCCACTGTCGTGGACCATGACGTTCACGTATGTCTTATGAGGGGAGCCCTAGAGCAGGAGCTTGCGCGTGAATTAGCTAGTAGTACAGTAGGTGGGCTAACTCATGCAGTCAGCCGACATTTCGAAATTCGTTCCCGTCTCGAAAAGATTAGCTAGGTAGGGCTGTAAAACTGATCTTTTTGCAGCATAACCCTATAATAATTCAGTCACCACAAGATGCCGGCTTTCGAACAAACTTTTTCCTGGCTGCATGCAAAAAAACACAGTCTGTAGAAATGACTACTTAAGTAACATGCGATTTCTCAATGATTTTCGATGTCCTTAAAAATTCAATTATATTTCATGAAAAAAAAATGCATAAAATATATGCTGTTTGTTGCTCATTCCATAGGAAATGGCTTCTTTTTCCAATTTTATACTCAAAGAAAGGGCATAATTTGATTTTAAAAAAGTTACTAATTGTGCGATTTTTTTATACCGTGAAATGGCCATTCATAAAAACGTCATGTCCCTGCATTTACTAATGTGGCTTGTAAAGTTAACAATATGGCTCAAACCCACTGTTAAATTTTATGAAAGTCACATGATCTTCTCTTAATACAGTGGAGAAATGTATGGTTTTCCATACGCAGAAAATATACGGCTTGTAGTTTGGAAACCCTGAATGCAAGTGTAACGGCAGGTCGGGTTGAAAATTATTCGGGAATTCGAAACGTTTTTGAAAACCGAATCATAGCCTTCCTTTGGGCATAAAATCGGAAGAAGACGTAATTTTCTACTGAATGAGCAAAAGAGCGAATATTTTTATGCATTTTTTCTGCGAAATAAAATCGAATTTTTAAGGGCATCGAAAATCTATCAGAAAATCGCATGCTACTTACGTAGTCGTTTTGCCGAGTATAGTTCTTGCATATAGTTGGAAAGAAGTTCATTCGAAAGCCGACACCCTGAGGTAACTGGATTATTATAGAATTATGCCGCAAAATCGGTTTTACAACTCTACTTAATTTTCTTTTCGAAACGAGCACAAATTTCGAAATTTCGGCTGACATTTCATGAGTTAGCCCACCTACTGTAAGTTGGACTTTCACAGCCCCTATTGCACGCTCTCTTCCCTCAACAACCTTGTCACAACGATTAAACAGAAGCAATACAGTCGGGAGTGGACGCGGGCAGCAAAAATAAACGGACCGTCTACGCCTGTCGCACACTTTGAAATGGTGCTTGCTTCATATGTACCAAACTACAATAATAACGACGCAGATCTCACATGGGTGAGAGAACCATATACGGAAGAAGCCGTTACCATCCTGGAAAGAGCCGAGTAATCCCGTTATTTGGTAACCATGCACACTGCAAAGGTAGGAATCGTGTAAGAAGAACCAATCGATAAACCACCACGGAATGCCTCCTTTTAGGGAGGACAGTAGTAAGCAGGAATTTTGTAAGTGGTTAAAAGTTACAAAGCAATAAATAAGCAAAAAGTTTGTCTAAATCCTCCAATTTAGTTTATAAAAGTGGCGCGAAATTCAAAAAGCATTGTTGTAACAGACTACAAGTCAAGCAGAGTTGTTTGAAAGAGCTGAGGTCACTTTGGCGCGGATCCCGGATGGGTACGGTGTGATCGTCTACCAGTGAAAATGGCCGGTGTTCCTCCGTTTTCTACCGCTGACACCGCTCCCCTCGCTCCCGCCGTCTGTCCGTATCTCATCTCTCTTATTGTCCGCACTCTCGCCAGCCCGTACCAGCAGTTGCCGACAGCGTTGCAATCCCTACTGTCCTGTAACTCATATGACGTGATCACCACCCACTCCAAATGGATCATTTGTACAGT
Source organism: Spirometra erinaceieuropaei (assembly GCA_902702965.1). NCBI lineage: Eukaryota > Metazoa > Platyhelminthes > Cestoda > Diphyllobothriidea > Diphyllobothriidae > Spirometra > Spirometra erinaceieuropaei. Next base: position 740,106 of record CACRXP010000078.1, read on the forward strand.
ACCTATCTATTTGTCTCGTATTCATTATCTTCCACTTTTTCCACTCTATACATTTGTTATCGTGATATAGGTATCATATACTGGAAACCTCTTTTCTCATTCCATTTCTATATGCTTGGCTTATGTGGTGTCTAACAGCTCTGCCCAGTGTTACATAAGCCGGAAGCTACAGTAGGTTGGCTAACTCATGAAATGTCAACCGAAATTCCGAAACGCGCTTTCGTTTCGAAATGATTAATTAAGTAGGGTTGTAAATCTAGTCAGCCTGCAGCATAATTCTCTAATAATTCAGTTACCACAGGATGCCGGATTTCGAATGAATTTCCATCCGACTACGTGCAAAAACTACACTCTGTAAAAAGTGACTACCAATGTAGCATGAATTTTTATCATTGATGTTCTATGCCCCTAGGAGTCCATTTATATTTCATGGAAAGCATGCATAAAAATATTCATTTTTTGATCATTCGGTAGAAACTTACGTCTTATTTGGAGTTTATAATCGAAGGACGGACATAATTGGGTTTTAAAAGAGTTATTAATTGTGGGACTTTTAAATATTGTGAAATGCCCTTTAATAAATAGTCATATTTCTGCATTTACCATTGTGGCTTGTAATGTTAACAATATGGGTCAAATACACTGCTTAATTTTATGAACCCCATACGGTTTCTCGGATAATTTTGAACCCGCTCTACCGTCACACTTGAATTCAGGGTTTCTAAATTACAAGCTGTATATTTTCCGCGTACGGAAAACCATACATTTCTCTACGGTAATAAAGGGGGATCATATAGGTTTCATAAAATTTAGCAGTGGATTTGATCCATATTGTTAACTTTACAAGCCACATGGGTAAATGCAGAGACATGACGATCTATTAACGGCCATTTCACAGTATTTAAAAGTCCCACAATTAATACCTCTTTTAAAACCTAATTATGCCAGTCCTTCGAGTAAAAACTTCAAAGAAGACGTACGTTTCTACCGAATGATCAAAAAATGAATATTTTTATGCATGCTTTCCATGAAATATAAATGGACTCCTAGGGGCATAGAACATCAATGATAAAAATTCATGCTACATTGGTAGTCACTTTTTACAGAGTGTAGTTTTTGCACGTAGTCGGATGGAAATTCATTCGAAAGCCGGCATCCTGTGGTAACTGAATTATTAGAGAATTATGCTGCAGGCTGACTAGTTTTACAACCCTACTTAATTAATCATTTCGAAACGAAAACGCGTTTCGGAATTTCGGTTGACATTTCATGAGTTAGCCAACCTACTGCACCCTAGGTGGTCAATTTGACCGCGTGTATGCCAGCCTCGACGTCATCGGCCGCCGCAGTAGGTTTTAGCGAACTGTAAACTAGGAGAAGGCTAAAAATGCTCCCAAATTATGCAAATCTTGTTTTTTTCTGGAAAAGCAAAACTTCCTGAAAGCCAAGCAAAAACCGGACGTAATTGAAAGCAAAAAAGCGATCGTTAAGGCCAACCTCCCTCTTGAAAATTTGAAAGCCAACCCAACGCCGAAATGCGTAGGTAGTTACCCTAGGCGTATGTTAAAATCACGATCCCAAAACGTAACCGTAAGCCAAAAACTAACCCTAACCCTTAAACTGGCCCAAATCCCATCTCTAAAACTAAACCTATCCCTAAAACTAGCTAATCCTTATTATAACTCTAATCCCAGACTTTCATCCCGAACCTAGCCATAAACCCATGAATGGAATTCAAACCAAACGGCAGCCCTAAAATTGTCTGAACGGCGGTAAAAACCTTATGCAGCACGTCAGTGTCCTCTTAGCCTCTTGCTCCCTCCAAACCCTCACCCGCACAAATCCCATGGCTCTAGTCTCAACCCCAGAAGCTTGATAACAACACGTACAGTAGCCTGAGCACCGAATGATCCGATTCGAACTCGCTGAATTACATGCCTACCTAAATTACGCAAGAAGGACGTGGTTCTTCACATTGAAATGCGAGTCTGACGTATTTCAGTCGCGAATGCAGTGATTTATTACGGACATGGATAACCCCGTGATGCCTCACTCCCTGTTCCCTCTCTCGTGCACCCGTCGACTGTTCGCGCCCGGACCAACGACCAGTACAGAGATTGCACGCAGTTCAAAAGAAGAAGATGCGATTACTAAAACGACCAGTGTTAAGATTAGTTCGTAGTACCCGTCGAAGGTGTTGTAATTCAGCAATCTTGTCTTCCGTTTCACTGTTAGCGTCTCAACCTGCCTGCAGAGCGTCCTTAAGCAACTGCGTTTGTGATTGGCTACCGTTGAAGTTCAGTTCCTACGTCGTATTTGTCGCTTTCATGAACACTTCGGTTTTAAGGCCACCACAAGAGACTGAAATCCTCGGATGACCTGATAACCTCGTGAGCTGCGAGCTGTTCGAGTCGTGTTTCTCAGGCTCGCAATCCATCAACAAACCTAATGACCTCCCATTACCATATTCGGTGCTGAGACAACCCTAGGACAGGGAAATCAGTCACGTGGTGAGGGCGCTGGCGAACAGTAATCCCAGTAACGGCGGACCAAATTGACGAGTAATCAACACGCCCACATCCAAAACGGATGATGAAATTTCGGCAATTAACGACTGGGACGCGACTGACGAGCCACATTATGGTATGCCCGTGGCTCCACCGCGACTACATACTGTAAGTGCTGCAGTCCTTGTGCGTCCATTACCTTTACCTACGACTGTTTCCGATGAGGGGTTCGAGTGAGAATACGAAACGTCAGGCCAATAAACTTCTTTTTCCAATGATTCCACTTTTTCTTCTGAACTGCTTTCTGGAACTCACCTGTTTATACGAGCCACACATGAACTCGTTCCTAATATACATGCACCGAGCTACATTTTGAAGGACTTTGATATCGCATAGGCGGGGATGCTATAAAGATCGTAGAAAGGAGGTGTCATCACGGCCTGACTTCCAGTTTTGACAAAGACGGAATTACTCCGTCGGTTGGCAATCTTCGAAACCGCGAGTGATAGCATGTCCTGATAGATGTAAGCGCGTCTACTTGATGTTGGCGAGAAATACGCCGATCTGTCAGGAAAACAGCTTTTGCCCCGAGACTGTGCTGACAGGAACAGTGGGCAGCGGTATATAGAAGAGGATCCCACTTAACTGTCAGTAGACTGTGGATGGTGTCATATGGAGTTTTATCTTGGCATACATTTGCAGGCTGTTGCAGAAACTACCCTGCCAATAACGATTGCGTAAAGACAGGTGCGGGGTTAACCGCTTGATCAGGATTTTAACCAACAACAAAATAGATGGGTCAGAGAGAGGAGGAAGACTGGGAGTGCAGGCGCATCCACCTACAGGGAACCAGCTGCCGGGCACACCGGGCTGCGAGGGCCATAGCAGACGCTCACAATCCTTAAGACCTAGACGGGTGACACGCAGCCCTGAACCTGGCCTGGACGCCACCCTTCAGAGGGCGTTCCGCCCAATTACCAACCCAAACCCAAACCATCAAAACACCTCATCCCCAGCCCATACATCGCACACAGAGTTGTTCCACACGCCCCTTTCCCTTACTCATAGACACCGATCATACGCCTCTAATGTCAGTGGGAAGCATGTTCATAGGTGAAAACCGATTCCCGGACAGGTATGATGCAGATAAACTTATTAAACCGGAATTTACCCTACTCTCCAGTCGAACATCTAGGAGAGACGTACTTTACAACAAAAAATAGGCGACGGTATAGAGAAGGACCCCACTTAACTGTCAGCGGACTGTGGATCGTGTCATATGGGGTTGTATCTTGGCATACATTTGCAGGCGGTCGCAGGAATTATGCTGTCAACAACGATTACTTCCCATGATCTCACACCTTAACTCAAAATTCCTTATTTTGTAAAATTTACTTTTTGTTTATTGTTTAATAACTACTCTCATTCCCGTTGTTGTACAATGGCGTAGGATAATACTTTCGGTATAAATCCAGGCAATTGCTGTGTTTTCTTTCATTTTGTCCGCTTACTGTCTAGCGTGCTGCCCCACTGATAAAACTCCCTTTATCATACATCACTTATGGCACGATCCGCAGTCTACGGACAGTTAAGTGGGATCATTCTTTATACCGGTTCCGAACAGTGCTTAACGCGACATTAAAGCACCTGCTCTGGGTATGTCAAACACAGTGTTGCACTCCAGGTAAAGCGTTTTTCGGAAGATAATTGAAAAGACATGTGGGTTAAATCTCAGTCATTTGACTAACCTGAATTTCTGGCCACTGCTTTTTAATAAAGGTATTCAGAGTTGTCAAAATTCCATTTTGTGCTTCCGAAACGAAGGACTGCTCTGATTTGCCGATCTCGGTTAGCGCAGCCGAGTACGTAGAGAGGATGAAAGCTGGTGATTTTAAGGAAAAAATAGTTCATTCTGAATAAGCTGGATTTATAACAATTTTAAAGAAATCAAAATCGATCACCATACGTTCCGGATTAGTCATCATAAAGTCTGTGCAATAAAATGCCGTGGCAGAGTAGTAAAATGCAAGAAAACGACCAATCACAAGGGACGGAGTAGAGAGAGATTTGACGGATGTCCGCCCATGCCTAACATTGCGGAGAGAATTATGACTTTTGCCAGGTTTTTTAAGTTACACGAGAATTTGAGGGACATATTGGAGTACGGTTTTCAGCACAAACCGTCTAACGTGAAATCCAAGAGTTTATGTGAATATTTGGGTAGAAATTTATCAGTCATAGCGTAAGAATCGTGAAATATTCACCTTCTGCTAACAGGCAGTAGTCGTTTGATAGATAGTTATGTCATCTTTATATTTTATACTCGACGAAGGAGTATAATTAGGTTTTAAAAAGTCTCTAATTATGAGATTATTTAAGGCCGCGTAATGTCCATTCAGACAGCATCGTACCTGTCCGCTTACCACAACTCCTCATGAAATGTACAACATAGTGCGCATTCATTGCAAAATTTAATGGACTCTGTTTGATATCTTTATAAGGGCATAGGAAAATACGTGATTTTCTTTACGCGGAACGCATGCACCTTGTAGACTGAAATCGCTGAGCGCTAGTGCAAAAAATGACCAGGTTCCAAATTATTTGGCGATTAGAAAAGTCTTTCAAAATCTAATTATACTCCTTCTTCGAGTATAAACTATAGAGAAGATGTAGTTCCCTATCAAATAACTAAGAAAAAGCATATTTTTGTTTATGGTTTCTATAGCATATACTTGAATTTGCACGGCCAACGAAAATCAATGGGGAAAAATGCATGCCACTTAAGTAGTCATTTTTTGCCGAGTGCAGTTTCTACAGGCGAGTAAAAAGAAGTGTATTTTAAAGCTGGCATCCTTTGGAGTCCAAAATATTATAAGATTATGCCGCAAGATAATCAGTATTACAACCGCGCCTAGGTAATCCTCCCTAATCGAAGACGCAGTTCAGAATTTCAGCCAACATTTCATGAGATCGATCATTCCTTGAATGGTTAGCTTCCTAAAGCAAGTTTTGTTAACATACCTAACTTAGCCACTCGCTGAATTAGGAAGAGAAAGAGAGAACAAGCGGAGCTGGAAACACGCGCAGGGAGGTGCATATGAACCGATGTTTGGTATAACCGAAGGTGGCGTGTACACACTCTCCCCCCGAAACAGCCACTCGCTGGATTAAGAGGATAAGAAGGATGCAATCACAACTGGAAGGCCATAACGGGGCCCACGCGCTACTTCGCAGTGCGTGGACGCTATAGCGGAACCGATGGAGTTCCATACCACCGGGACGATTAGATTAGGGAGCCTACTTAGCCACTCGCTGGATTGAGATAATAGAGAGGGCGCAAGCAGGGATCGAAGCACGCGCAGGGAAGCGCGTGTGTACTGATACCTGTCGTAGCCGCGACAGGCGTATAAAAAAACCCCTCCCCTGTGGCACAGCCACTCGCTGGATTAAAATAGTAAGGAAGGCGCAAACACGTGAAATATGTGAAGTCACTGTAACCGCGCCTACTAAAATTGTTTTAGTAGCCAACCATATGGTATCAAAAAGTGGGGCTGCAGAACCGAACCTCGCCAAATAGTGATTTGTCACGCTCCCAGCACTGGCATGAGTTTCGCCGATTCTGTGCCTTCGCATGATGCAACAGCGTGCCTAAGGGTTCGCCGTGACCATTCTGGTGTTAGGCATTTTGTCTTTCTCAGAGATTGAAAGTGTGAGGTCAATGAGTAGAGGACTGCTGGCGACGAGGTGATTTTGTGTTCCGCTGTCAGCGGGCCTCTGGGAGCCCAGGGGAAACATTGTTCAACGAGGGAAAGCCGCGACCATGCTGTGGACAGCTACGGAGGGTCTGGCTGTAGAACGACCACTCGATGAACTGACACATCCGGCTACGCCAAGAGTTCGCGGCTTTATGAACACAGCCTAGTGATGGGCAACTTCACCGAGGAGACGAGCTCGAGGTCCGAAAACGGGGACACAGGTCGCGTTAGTCGTACCGTGGCCGGAGTCGACGATTCACCAGAACCCCACACTCCTCCCCCGGGCAGGACGCGGATAGTGAATTGAATAGCCTTGGAAAGAGACGGACATAAATAGACACACCCGACCGTCGTCCCTAAAGTACTGGTCATCTTGCGGGTTTCGTTTGCGAAGCCTGAATGGTCGCCCACCAGCTGATTAGACACTGGCAAATTTCACTTGAACAAGGAACTGCCTTAAACATGGGCTGAGAGCGGATGTGAGTAATTCAACTGACCTAGTCTCGAAAGACCAAGCTACTTCAGTAGGAGTCAAACCCACGACAGCAAGGGCAAGGCTTGATTACACCCAACGCTCAAACCGCCTGAGCTATGATGCCCCGATCGAGGGCTGTGTGATTAATGACATTTGGGTCAATTTACCCGTCCAACCTATTGCGACATATGAAACCCAGCAATGTTGTTAAATAAAGCGGACTATCCATGCTGGATTTCCTATGCAGTCAATTTAGAATCCGCCAGATAACTACCAGGCTCGCTTAATTTATTAGCTTTTGGAAGATTTAAACGATGTATCCGACCAAACTGTAGCTTCATGAATCAGGTGTTTGGAACGTTGACTGTGTTCAAGTCTTGTCCTTGCAGTCGTGCGTTCGAATCTCATGAAGGCCGCCGAGTGTCCCGTAAGTGGGTCACGAGAATCACTCGAATGCGTCAAAACTCACTTCGGGAAGCAAGGGCACCCTGTCGCAAGGCATCGACCCCCTAATGATTTGTGCCCTCCCCGAGTGCACCACCAATTTGAAACACAACAATTACCTGCATTAAACTATCGGGTCCTGGGCGATGGTTTAGTTTTCAGGCGTCACATGATTGCTTTTTTTGAGGTCCACCCCACAAATCCGCATTTAAGTACCGCAGTTTAGACGGAAAGAGGGCGTGGGTGTAACCGACATCCTTGACGGTTGGATTTAGAGCAGTAGGGTTCACTGCGCTTTAGTGTAGCATAAAAGTCCACGGCGCACCAAAGTAAGACATATCGGTTAATTTGAACTTGAGATCGCACTGTCAGTGACGCCATCTTCACGAGTTAACTTTTGACCTTGATAAGGACTAGTTTGAGGGGCTGGATGGCGTGCGCAAATGATCTACAGCTTCAGTTTTATGCCAAATTCATCCAGATGAACCAAAGATCCACTTTCATAGACATAAGTCTGAATGGTGATGCAGTTACCATGATATGGATTTTACAGTTATCTATCATGTTTAAGTCTTAGCATAGAACGATGAGTCTGGAACGGGCTACGACCAACACAGGGGCTGGATCGGAGTCCGTTAGGCGTTATCTGGAATACATATCCATAACAAATGTCAACATTGCGGGCCATGGCAGCACGCCTACGTGCAGGCTCAGGCCGCACCCATTGAGATCCATCTCATCTCACTTACTTGTCCTGTTGTATAAAATGCCGGTCAGTTAAGCCCGTAGACGAGGGCTGTGGTGGTACGCCTAGGTGCAGGTTTTCGCCATGTCAGTCCCCTACGCCCTCCTCCATTTCCGGCCTCCTTGACTATCTCTTAAAACCGGACCCAGGGGGGGGGAAGAGGTAAGAGTGCGGTAGATACATCGCAAGTCCACCACCATAAAAGAAAGCACGCGCAAACAACCGTCTCTGCTCTCATCCTGCTGTGAAGCACACGGTGAGCGTTGTCAGTCACGGCAGTCGAGATGCCGCATTGAATGGTCAATAGTGCGTTATCATTAGGAAGAAAGAACTACAATCTACAATCATAGGATTTCAACCAAAATATGGAGGAGGCAGCAGACCTAAGCACGAAACAGAGTACGCCGCGTGTCATGATCTATCGTTCCTCGCATCCAAAGAAAACGAACGACATTTGACTTTGGCATACCACTGTTGCACCAACGCTACCTTACCACGGCCACTACTAGTGTCACTATCGGGGCGGTCAAGGTCAAGCGGTGTAAGCCAACCACCGCGGTCGCAAAACCAAGTTGCTTTTATCGGTGAAAAACGAGACAGTAATGGAAGGCGTCTATTCCGAAAAAAAAACTCTGAAGTGAAGCAACCTCGGCACTGGTTACACTGCGCGATACGGACATACATGGCTTCGTGACCGACTCTTCGCTGAAATTAAAAATGATTAAAGTATCGGTTAAGCGGCTGACTTGACTGGCCGTTCACCTTTACGCGCACTTTGTTTATCTGGACGGTTGCGTCCACTAAGCCAAGAGATAAACTTCGGGCGCAAACGAAGCAACGTTACCCAGCGTATGATAATTTGCCTGGAACAAAATCCTGACTAATAGTGAATGTCCCCAGTCCCTTCACTCCTAAACGTCAAACGGAGTGAAGGGGTCGACAGGCTGAACACAGTCGGCCGACGAAGTAGTGCCTCGGCCTTCGGAGAGATGCAGGTGGATGAAGCGCAGTGAATGCAGACTCAGACAAATTCGTCGATGGGAATTTACTGTCGTGAAAGCTTCAAAGTCAGAATAGACTTCAGGGCACCTCGAATGCCTAGAGCTCATTGGAATCGATTGAAAGAGAAGCATCCGGAAAGGGAAGAGATAACTATCGACAGTGACATATCTAGGAAAGTGGTGTCTGCTTACGGGTTCACTTTACACTCATCGACTTGCCGGCAACAACCATTTCGGTTGGACGAGATGTAGAAGACCACGCTTCTTCCGTGGGCAAAATGGTGACACGGAGGGCTTGGGACAGGAAATCGAGAGGGCAACTGCATGGCGAAAGGCTTAAATTAACTCCGTTGGTTGGCTCTTCATTTTTACGTCGGGGTCACCAATTTTCGGCACAGTCACTCGTAATTAGGTAAAGTGCTTTCCGCCAAATACCAAATTCGGGGGCAGTGGTGAATGGGAATTCTGCCATAAATTGAAAGGAGTACCGAAAGAGTCCAAGCGGATCGAGGTGGCCAGTTCTAGCTTTCTAACCATCATCGGGCAACCATACCCAACCCCATGTTCAGTGCGGCTGGTACCCAGGATCTTTGGTCATTGAGCCGAACGCATACGTTGATGACCACTATGCGACTGCCGTCGTGGACTCTAGACTGAGTCTCAGCGCATAACAGAACGATCACGTCCCCTAATCGATCGATGAACACGCTTCCACCGTAGCCTAGCATATACCAGTTATGTCAGTCTGGAGTTGGCGAACGGGCTGCGGATGCAGGGAAGAGGCGACTGTAGGGGCGCATACGATCGTGCAAAAGTCGTGCTTGGAACCTGTATGTGTGCTTATTCATCTTTCACGTGGGACGCATTGCTGATGCGCTAGCTGTAAACGAGAATCAGATTGGTTGGGCTGCGCTGGGTCCACGTGATTTCTGTAGTCTTATCATAATTCTATACGGCACACCATCAGCGGAGGACTTACTGCTTACAATCTCAGCATCAGCTAGCTGGTAGGCTTGGATTAGCCAATGGTGCCTAGGAGAGGAAGAAAAGGATGAGACTGATCATACGAATAAATCCACCCTCGCGGCATTCCGTCGTAAACGAAATCAAGCACGTTTGAGGCTTCCGCGAAGCGCTGGCAGCCGAATAGTTGCTATCTGGAGGAATAACTCGATTTTGCGCGGGTCTGAAGGTCAGACTGCAATAGATCCTTCAAAACGTGACCTTCACAGTCTCCAAGTACGGGAGATACAGGGGTCTCCCAGGGAAACTTAAAACGGTTAAGATCCACGGGCCGGGTTTCCTGTGCCCCTCATCTCCAGTCGATCCGACCCTGTCTTGTCTCTGGAGCATGGCGGGTTTGGGGAGAGGTGATGATGTTCGGTCAGTTACCCATCTCATGAAATATTAGTCAAAATTCTGACACGTAGTCTCGATCAGGAAGTAGTACTTAAATGGGGCTGTACTATGGATCATTCTGTGGCACGCCGAGATGTTAGCTTTTGAATGAACTTTTTCTCGGCAGCCTGCAAAAACTGTTCTCGGCAAAAAATAATTACAAAAGTAATATTCATTTCCTCTATTGAATTCGGATGCCTTATAAATTCTAGTGTATTTTATAGAAAACCTTCATAAAAACATTATTTTTTGTACTCATCCGGTAAGATTTATGCTCAAATAAATGGTATCTTTTCGCTCTAAAACAGTTTCCAATTATGGGATTTTTAAGACTGTGCAATGTCCATCCGAATAGTATCGCATATGTCTGTTTAAAAATACACCCGGTTAAGTATACAATACAATCCGCATCCGTTGCAACATTTTATGAGGCCCCGTACGTCTTTATATGGAAAGTATCCAGCTTGTAGATTGAAAACCCTAAATAAAAGTGCACTGGTGGGTAGAGTTCAACATTATTCAACCATTTTTAAAATCAAAACGCATCCTTTCTTCGGATAAAAACTTTAGTGAAGGCATGACTTGCCACCAAATGAATGCAAAAACAATACTTGTATGCATTTTTTTCACGCAAAAATTTTGGATTTTTTGATGGCCTCTAGAAATAATATACATATGCATACTTCCTATGTAGTCACTTTTGCTGAGTGCTGTTTTTGAAGGGGTTAAAAAGAGGTTTATTCAAAAGCCAACATCCTGCCGCGTCTGAAACATTACGAGTTTATGTCATAAGATAGTCATTATGACTGCCCAACTTAAACATTTCTTCCCAATTGAAAAGACATTTCGGAATTCTGTTTAACTTCTCACGAGAGCGGTCACAGACTGTAGATGGTATTCACGGGACAATGTTGGTCTTCATCGCTTGCCAATTATTGTTAAAAGTAAACTATTTTCACGACATTTCTTATCCACAGCAGGGGAACCTAGCTTAATCTGCCTTCTTTCCGCTCTTTCTCGCTTCCTCCTTTGACGCATCAGTGATCTGTCCAAGTCTGCCCACCTCCAGGTGGTGAAATTAGATACATCGGCGAAATGGTTGATTTTATACTGTTTCGGGTGACCCGTATACTACCTGTTGTCGTGTCGTTGACAAATCCAATGCCCCCCCCCCACCTACGTAGGAACCACAACAAGCTGCCATTAACTATGCCGATGTGAGAGTATGCATTTTGTTCTGAGCTAAGCCAATGAATAGCAAGTCATAACACTACCCCTCAGATAAGAAGTACACTGTCAAAACTGATTTGTTTCTAAATCAAGGGAACAGGACGTCTTGAGTGAGAGAGCTTCGTGAACAGCAGAATTCGATTTACACGTCAAGGTTGCTGTCTAAGCTCTAAACAGGTAAGAGTCAGATAGGCTGCGGCAAAAGAAGGGCCGCGTGAAAATGCGCCGAGAGATTTGTTGACTGTCGAGTAGTCACGTGCGTTTGCACAGGCTACATGAGACGTCGAAGACACTTCTGATCAATGCCGTTTGGCGAAATTCCCCTCCCCCCGTGCCACGCAGAACGCTCGGGCAGTAAAATGACCGTAAATGCTGCCGGCTCTGATTTGAAAATCACAGCTTTTTTCACTTCGTCTGCCTCTGTATGTGTCGAGCATAGACTGATTCCTCGGTGAATTTTTTGGGAGCTCTTGTCATGGTGGTTTTCTTTGTCGGATTATAGCGAACAGACGGATACTTCTTGTACTTACATACTTGGAACGACTGCGATCACGCCTCATCCAGCCGGCCTCAATGATGTCGCGAATTTTTCCTCGCGACTCATGACAATCTTCTGCGACGGATCTTTTTGGCCCGACCAATTTCCTTCTCCAGCGACGGAGATCGAATCTCGACCGTATAGAAATTGTTATGGACAAGAACCCGCGCAATGGCGAAGAGATACAGGCGCTGAGTGCGACAAGATTTTTTGTTAGCATACCACTTGCTTCTATCTTAAGTAGGGCAATTACTGTTTAAACGGTGCAGTACATGACAGTTCAGCCGTCTTTGCGACGATGTCCACCGTGTGCTCCACAGCGAGGTTATAGCAGGCACGGTGACTCGTGCGTGAATTAGTTTATGGTGGAGGTAGACTTGCACAGCACCTGTCGCACTCTCTCCTCCCCCACCTGGATCCAGCGTCAAGACATGTCAAGAAGATCGGAGGTGAGGGAGGGCACAGGTAGCTGGCACAGCCGGACCCGCACCTAGGAGTACCATCGCACCCCCGGGTCCACAACAAACAATTGACCAGGATTTTAACCAACAACACCACCACAACGGGTCAGGACGACAAGGATGACTGAGCAGTCATGCCCACCACTTGTATACCCAGCGGGAGCGCAAGCGCATCTACCGGCAGGGGACCGGGTGCCAGAACACACACACCAGGCTGCGAGGGCCATGATTTGCTGAATAATGGCATAGCATAGACGCACGATCCTTAAAGCCCAGAAGGGTGATGCCCCACATAGGAACTTAAAACATGCACTGCGGGATATCTTACCGAGTCCGCTGTCCTCACACAGTTCCTGAACGATTTCCAATTCGTCGTTAGCAAGTTGGCCCGAGGAAGTCAGTCTGGAGGTTTTGGCGCTTAGAAACCGTGCGGTCAGTTTATCCTGAAGACGCTCAACTGAGAAAAAAATCAATTTCACACCGTTACACTTCACATATTTTAAAAATATGTAAAATAGAGTCATAAAATGACAAATCATGTATAAGGACCTTTTAAAAATTCAGAATTTATAAGTATTCTGAAGGGTGCTCTACCGGCATATTAAAACAAAAATCTTGCCATAGATGTGACCTTCAGTTCGAAGACGCAACTAGGCGTGACATGTCGAGTGGAAGTAAGTTTGTCCAATTTTAAAGGAGGCAACTAATGGAATAAAATTGAAGACTAGGTAATATACTGTAAAATTAACTGCTTACCCTGGTTTGGATTCAGCCATGCGTTAATTCCTGACTTCAGTCGTTCACATAGTCTGTAGGTATTGTCTGCTGCCTTAAACAATTTCAGCATTTGCTCGTCGTATTCAAACTTTTCCGTGTTTCCAAGCACTTCATCCTTAACCTGACGTATAGATATCACAGACTGGGCTTGGACTACTTGCCTGAATAACCCGGTCAACCGCCACATTCGCGGTTTCAATAAATTTCTTCACTTCGTCCATGGCTTCCATGCCACGTACTGGAACTTTGACCACGACTGCGCTGTCTTCAAATAATTTGCGTCTAAAATAAAAAGGGGATGAGAAATGAAGCTGGAGATTCCAGCCTTTATTTTCCAATGTGACCATTCTAGTTCGCCAAAACGAAACCATGAAATGCTCCGAAAATCCAAAAGGCGAGTTATTTGGAAGGGACTTATGGAATAATTTTTCCGGAAAAACCATATCCCATGCAAAGTAGGGAAAATGGGACGCTGGAAACTTTAAACAGTGTTGTTATTTTTTATTTTCTAAAAACTGCAAAGCGCGAAAAGCATTCAGCACTGTGTTAGCTTTTTCACAAATCGACTTGATCATGAGTGACATGGTAATTTGCACGTAGTTTATCAGGCGCGGGGGCGTAAGGGTGTTCAAGTGAAGGTTGTAGTAGGTCGCTCGATTGCTAGTAGCTGTTGACCATGCCTAGCGTCAACTAACTGGCACCCAACCCCCACTTGTGGCTCCTCAAAGCTAGGCTCTCTAGCGGCCGTGCACCGCCAACCGCCCCAATCGGTGGGCGATATCTGTTTGTATATCTCCTCTTGCGGTAATCCTGCTCTCCTCCCCCCCCCTCTGCTCCGCCCTTCTTCTCCGCTCTCCCTCCTCCCCCTGGCTCTCCTCCAACGACATGCAATTACGTAGGCGACCCAGGTCATTGGTCGTTCCGTCACTGAACCCCGTGACCCATAGTGGAGAACGGTACACGTCTGGTGCAACAAAGCAGCCCTACTTTGAGAGAGCACTGCTTTCCCCTGCGAGGGGCAGGAGCTAAAAATGACGTAAACAAAACTAGATGCACGACATCTGCACGCGGACCGTGACTCGCACGTGCGATCAAAACCATCAAAACAGAAACAATACTCTCTCCTCCTCCTCCTCCTCCTCCTCCTCCTCCCCTTCGCCCCATCCCACAGGCAACCAGGGTGAGCCCGCTCACTTCACCCCTGTCACCACCGATCACGCTGTCGTTGCTCGTCACCACCATCCGCCCTGCTTCAACACCTGCAACGGCCGCAGCAGCCAGAATCATCACCACCACGAATTCACGCACTCCCCCCACTGATGAGACGACGTCTGACGTCCCACCACCTTCTTCTACTACTACTACTACCACCACCACCCCCACCAACACTTCCGGCCCCAGCAATGTGGACTCGGTCCATGCCTGTCCCCATAGCGATCGCACATTCGCCCCCATATATTGGTCTGGTCGATCACTTGTGAATCAATCGCACAGAGACAGGCGGATCGGTTCCTGGAGCATTAACCCACGCTCACCGCATCCGCCTGGACTGCCCTCACCGCCCCCGCACATTCACTCACCACATGCGCCCACAAGGCCACATGCATATTCATGGAAATCCGCGACAAACAACCGCCGACTGCGTCATACCATCATACCTTTCCCCACCAGCACCTACACCACACAACATCGTTACCCACTATCACATAACGCAAGGACTCAATTGACACCTCTTACGCAAGTGGGAAGTGCGCTTCTCCGCTGCTTCCCCATGCAGCTCCACTGCTACATGTGTGATCCTATCACAGTACGCCAAGCGCCGCGGCTTGGAAGACTGCCGACCGACGCCTCAACTCAGACCACGCAGTCTGCCCAGTTGTGTGTGTGTGTTTGTGTAGAGTGGCGAACTGGTGGACTAAGAGTCAGGGTGCCACGGCTCCCTCTTAAAGTGATCCGTGATACTCTGGAGCACAAGGGGCGGATGTGTTCATTAATGGGTAGTGACTGACTGGTTACCCAGCCTTTGATTGCCCGGGCAAATGCGGGGCTGCATTTCACCATTGTGAACCAAAAGGCCCGTAAGCGTCTGTTATGTCGGGATCAACAAACCATGGCCTTGGGAACCTGGCGCGCGCTAGCAGTTTTCCGGCGCATGGCTACCTGCTGGTAGATGCTCTTGCGCTCCCGCTGGGTATACAGGTCATAAGTATGACTGCCCAATAATCCCCGACCCGTCCTGGCGTGGTTGTTTTGGTCCAAATCCCGGCCAAGAGTTTTTTGTGAGCCAGAGGGTGTGGTGGTAGGCCTAGGTACAGGTTGGGCTGTACCAGACACCCGCTCCCTCTCTCACCACTGGTCTTCTTGACACTGGGCTCAGGAGGGGAGGAGGAGGGAGTGGGGTAGATGCCGCGCAAGTTTGCCATCACTATGCAGGAAATCAGGCGCAAGCCACCGTGCCTGCTGCACCTTGCAGTGAAGCACAAGATGGATATTGTCGGGCACGACGGTCGAACTATGTATGTTGGACTCCGCGAATAAATGGAAAGGATAAAACCCCTACTTCTGCACTGAACCAGCACAGCTATAAGCTTTCGAAGAGAGGGAGTTGGGAATTCCTGTCTTTAATAAGTATGACCATTCTAATTTACCGAAAAGAGAAGGGGGAAACGTGACAAAAACGCCGTAAGCTTGTTCATTAAGGGATGATCGGGATTTATTTTAAACGACGGAACAATTCTTGTGAAATATTCAAGGCGGCGTATAGAAAACTTCAAATAATGCTGCGGCTACATGCAAACATGCAAGCAAATAAATGTGCATCTTGTCATAAAGACGCCAGATCATGGTAGATGTGCATGTATTTCTTCATCCTCTAAATCAGGATCTATTCATAAATAGCATGTTATGTTTCAACTGCTTGATCTATTAGGCATGCCAACAAAAAAGTATCAGAATATATGGAACTGCCTTTTACACACCAAACAACCAGTATTTGAATAATCAAAATTCCAAAAGGCATTTTGAAAGCACATGGTTTTGGTATTAACGACTACCCAGCCGCGTATACACTGCTAAAAGTAAAGTTTGAGTGCGATTTCACATCGTAAAGGCAGCGGCCTACAACTGTAGACAAAAGAATGCCTTTCCAAAAAACTATATTTACCACGCGCGATTATAGCTCATAAATTGCGACTCTTCCTGAAATACTCAGGAACGCGCTTTCATTTGAGATGTGTAGTATTCACTAAATTTGAACTGCCAACCTGCTTGCAAATGTAGTGGAGGTTTTGCTCGACGTTATTTCACCCGTGTTATCCACCCAGTTTTAACAGTCCCGTTTTTTCGGACTTATGTATGCTGTATACTACAATTGCATATTAGCTGCCTTTCATACAGACCATTGTTCTTTCCTATGAAGTTTTCAATGGCTTTTGACATGTACACCAAATACAATAGCTGCTTTTATACGCGCTACACGGTATTGTGCTATACTCGTCTTACAAATGGTACCTGCTAACCGTTTATATGTAACTTAAATAAAACAGAAAGCCAGATATCGGCCATTATAGACAAACTGGATAAGCAGCCACTGTATTCGTTGTTTCTGGCTAAAATATAGAAACTCTGCAGTAAAAAATTGAACATGACCAGGCTTTAATTTCACGTGCACAAAACTATTGGCCGATGTAGTTGACTTTTGATCTCTCAGAAGTGACAGGCGTCTTGAGAAACTACCAGAGCACACTAGCCCAACGCTTCCAAAAATATTATTTGAATGTAGCCGACAGATGTAGTAAATTTTTCACCAAAATAGAGGAGACGCAAGAACACATCTGGCTGAGCCATTATTTCGACTAAAACAGTGTTTTGTCCTTATAGGTGTCCTAAGCACTATCATATATATATATATAATGATAGAGGGGCGCTCACCTATCGTTCCTACAGAACTGACTAATTCTGTTGTGCCTTATGATCGGTGAGCGCCCCTCTACCATTGTACATTCCCGATCGAAACCGACAGGAAAACAGGCCCGTGGCCCAGTGAGTAGAGGTATTGGACTTCTGACTAATATGTCGCGAGTTCGAGCCTCAGGTGCTCAAGACCTCTGGGCTGGGTATGACTGGCAGACGACGGCTAGTAAGCCAGAAATGACCATTACAGTCTCCCTTGTCTTTGTCGGCATTTTGCATATGTATATATGTAAGTGTTTGTGTTTTCGGTACCAGCCGATGGTCAGGTTATGATTGGCTGAGTGAAGGCAAACAAGCCCGAAACAGTGCTGTATCAATCTACGCCCAGACTCCGTCGTCTCCTCTCTGCTATCATAGCTTGGCCGACTTCGGCCTGGTAGGTGGTCGCCTGTTCGTGACCCTTATCGCCCATACGAAGCTTGTTTGCTTCGGGAAGCCAGTGGATCGGTGTGCGCCCATTCCTGATTGATAAATACCCGATCTGCAGCGACAGAGAATGACAGGTGGCAAGGCACTGATGAACTTCGGTTCGATTAAGTGCTTATGACCCATCTGGTAGGCCTCAGTGGTGGACCAACTGTGCCAGGTGCATCTGTGCGCATGTTTGTGTTTCTGGTACCAGCTGGTGGTCAGGATTATGATTGGCTGAATGTAGACAAACAAGCCGAAACAGTGCTGTATCAATCTACCCCCAGACTCTTTTGTCTCCCCTCTGATAAATGTAAGTGTGTGTTTGTAACTGTACTTCTCGATACAATTGACCGCCAGTGTTGTCGAAATCTGAAAGCATCGTATTTTGTACCGTAGCTCTTCTTACTACGTTTATCCCACTTGCCGTCCCCAATACATTGCAGACCTCACGATAACTCTGACAACAAAAACCGATCCGGGACTTCTGGGCGGAGGTCGGACATAATGGGGTTCACATAAAACCTAGCATCAACAGACAAAATTGTTCAGACATATAAGTCTGTGTGTCCGGGGCGTGGCACATCGGCACGCATATGGATTGTAACGGCAAATTCCCTATCTTGTTATGGGCAGCAAAAGTAGTCTGTTTGCGTAGGTCACTTATTCACAACTCTCATGAATATGTGATTTCAAAAGTTCTCAAATTTTCTGCACTTCCTCCAGCCAAGAACTTCGCGAACTGATGGAAGAAGGAAGGTAAGATTTGCTACTGGTATTCATTGACGAAAGCAACTTTTGGGTTGCTCCATCTGCGTTTCTCTCCCAGTCGTTGGCAATTGCGCCACAATATAATTAGTGACCTATTATTTACCGTTCACTCACCCTATTTATCTAACTCCATTGCCGCTCGTTTGAGCGCTGACCAGTTTAAAACTGTTAGGTTTTTCCGTCGACTTGCTCTTATTCAGGAGGCAATAAAAGGGCTTAAGCGACGTGCCCACTTGCTCAACTGCAACCAATTACTATTACCTCATCGAAGAGTGAGTTTTGGTTATAGCAAGAAACTCGAAATTAACTAGATTTATGGTGCCGCACAATTTTGCGTGGTTTTTCAACTTTGCCTTGTGCATAACGTACAAACGATGTATTTAATCAAAAGTAGGCATGTAATCTGGCCAGCAAAATGCATAATGCGCGGAAGTACAAATAAATTAGAGTCTATGACTGGGGTGGTGTTCGCATGCGCAGATATCTAATCAAAATCAGCTGTGTTACGTTGAGAAAGGCCAAGAGAACTCACCCAGAATAATCTTTTTACGCTAAGTTATCAAACTCAGTAAATTTCTCTAACTAGCGCGTAGGAAGCCCTATTTGATGTCTAATTCAATGACACAAATGCAGTTTGGTTTAAATTAAACAGGAGTTGGTATCCTAACGAGCAGTATTTGCTGATTTCTCGTGGAATTTAGTGCGACCGTAGCAAATTGTGCACCGGCCAGAACTACGCAAATTATCTGCACTGCATCTCCAAAGCCTCAAAATTCCAGTTATCTATCAACGGCACCCCTACGCTGGTTTAAATTAAACAGCTAGAAAATAACGATGTTGGTCCAGATTTTTCCGAACAATCCAGACGTACCAATAATTCTAACGAGTATGAAATGCTTTTTTTTCGAAGAATAAAGACCGCTCCCCCAGAACGTATGTCTGGTCCACATGTGCCCATATATTTAGACGCATGTCACAATATAGACAGTTGGTCAATCTTTCAGAAGCACGTAAACATCGTCAACCGTCTCCTAGCGTAACCAAGTCAATTTTATAAAGGTATAAAAACGATTTGATTTTTGCCGTTTGCCGTTGCATTCTAAGTAGAGTCAAGAATTATCTGCTTCGTATTATTATTCTGTTCGCAGCACAAAGGCTTGATGGTTTCAATCAGTTTGTCGCCTACGCAATTTCTCACCTAACTTATCCACTGTGTCCTATACTTCCGAAGCTTGTTTGCCTTGTTTGTGGTCTTCATCGTACTTTGGTCAAATCATTTTGCTTCTTCTACTGGGCGTGATTCGTCAAGGCTGCATCATTCACAGGCCGACGCATATGTAATCATGAGTCACCAAAATTCCAAATACGCCTAAGAGCTGGCTCCTTAAGCCAAATTCACCGACGTGTTATTTGTACGCTCTTTAATTTCAGGTTCTGATCTCTATCCCAGGACATTACATCTTATTCGACAGATGACCATCTAACTATAACAGCCGCCTCCATCTATGAATAGAAATTTGCACTGTTGAGACAAGTAAGCGCAGTTTGTTAGGGGTGGATGTCAAGGGTTCGTTGTCATCATCTAAGTATTCTTATTAACAGTCTGGGCTATCTTCTTCTGATGTGATAAGTGACCAGACATTTTTTGTTTAATCGCTTATTTTTGTCTAAATGTCTCACTGTATCCACTGCTTGAAGACCTCTTTTAACATTAAGAGGTTTTACCTTCAAATATGTGGAGGATAATTATTAAAAGTAAAATAAGTCCGTCAAAAGCCAGTGGAATTGCGCTGGTGACCAAGTCATAAACGTAGGTAAATAACCAGAATTCCAAACAATGTATGCCAAATATTTTAAGTGAACGGCACAAACGATGATAAGCAATGAAAATACGACATAAAAATAAAACTTTACCAAGCAGGAAAGGTACATTTCTAACTGAACAAATTTCAACCTTCGATAACAATTTTTGAAAGGTTATTGAATATCTATCATTACCTGTATGTGTAATTAGGTGCAGAATATATAGTTACGGAGTGCATACCTTGCTATTCACCTTCTTTACAATAAGAACTAGCCTGATTCCAAGCGACCTTAACGTCCTCTGTCGCGACGTCGAAGTTAAAATGAACAAGGGTAGAATGACCTTGGATATTGATCTACTTAAACGGCGGTGATGAGACTGTTAAGAAAGCAAAAAACCCTATACTACTCCAGCCCTGTGTCCACCCTCATGCAAGTTTATGTATAATTATATTTTTCTTTACTGTGAGCACTTGCAAGCGCACTGGACTCTGGCCACAAACCAAAGTGATTTGCAGAAATATTCAGAAGGGAGGGTTAGAGATGGAAGTGATATAAACTTGAACAGACCTTCGTACTCCAATAGAAAATTTAAACAAACAGGATTAATGCAAACGTATGCAAGGAAGCAGACGAACAAGTCATTTCAGGGAATGTACATACAGAGGTACTAAAATAAATAGGACACAATGTTATTTTTTGACAAATGAAAAAAGACAAAAGTCAGCAAGGTGAAGTAGCTATTGCGTACATGATCATAAAATCTTTATGAAACTCCTACGGTTATACAAGCGCTACTCTCGGAAAATTGTAAAGAGAACTTGAGCGCACTCCTGTAGACCGTGGACGTTCTACAGGAATTTAACAGGCATTGTTTGTTGGTGCTGTGCGCCAAACCGCCAACGTTAATAGGGCTGTAGGTTTTTCACTCCTATAAGCAATGTCTGAGATGCGGTTGACTAAATTTTGCGAAATTAGCTCGAACTCATGATTTCTTAGAAGCTGAAATCATTTAGTTCGGCCAAATGTATGCGTGGGAAAGTATGGGCTTATATCTGATTTCATATTTTTCCCCATACAAACCATAATTATTTGCAATAATATTGGGACAATCCATCAGCCACCTTTAGCAAACGTTCTAACCCATATAAAGACCCGTTTCTGCCTTCTTGTCTCTGATGATGGATTCGAGTAGGAATCCGAAACGTCAGGCTAATAAAGCTCTTGTCCCGGCGATCGTGTCTCCTTCTTCAAGATATTTTTTAGTTCAAGCGCGAGCATCATTTGCCCACGCAAAGAAATTTCTCAAACAAAATTTTCACAATACAGTGTATCGTCTCTCTTTTTCTTCCTTCCTCTCAAAGAATATCCACTGCAGGCTTTGAGGTGGCTTAGTCCTGGAGGCTTGGAGTCACTTCATATCGGTACTCGGACAGATTTCAGCAGCGGAAGCATAATTATTTCAACTGGAACAATAGGGTTACAGAGTGAATAGTGTCGAAGTTGCGAGTAAATGTGTAAAGATATATGGCGGTGGGTGCCTACCGATCTCGCTATCGTACCTACTCGCAATCTTTGTGCTTAAGGACTTAATATACAGCCTCGCAGGAAATCGAACAGCGACTACTAATTCGTCTAGTTTGAGTCAGTGTTTAGAGTTTTGGGCATCTAATTAAGTGATTGCGGGTCCAAGACTCAAATGTCGTGTGTCTGGTGTTCGATATGGATAGCTGCTGGCGTTTAAAAAGCCAGAAGCGACTTTTTCAGTCTCTCTTGCCTTTTACGGTAATCACATTCTGGATACATAACTGTTCTTGGACTACTCTGCCTCCATTCCAGCCGATATATCCCTGATCCCCGGCCGGGACGAGAAACATAAACGTGCGCTAAAGCATGGCGTATACGGGTCATTTACTAAATAAGATATGAGCGCACGCCTGTCTGCTGACTTTCTGAAAGAGGAGGACTTCGAAGGGATGACATAATTCCAGAGAATATGCACTCACACACAATGCGGACACCCTGGTGAAATACTTATGCACGTGTAGTGTCTAAGTAGTAGGCATACTCAGAGCACCACAGTAATCACGGTGCAATGGCGTTTTTGAAGTGCACTGGAAAGACACAGGCAGAGGTCGTGTATTCCTCACAGAAATCCTGTGGTTGTCAGAGCTCCTACACTCGGCCGGCTCTGCGCGTGTGCGTGCGTACATGTGATAAGGTGATGTAGATGCGAATGAGTAATTGTCATGTGAGAGTCAGCCAGTGTCATTCTGCTGAGCTACATGAATGACGTTGGAATTTGCGAGCACCCATTACTGACTGTCTTCAACGCAGCATGTGCGCATGTCCCGGCCACCCGAGAGACGTGATGGTATGAGTCCAAGAGCGGCGTATCCGCCGGATGCGGAAGACTTGTGCAAGCTTGAGGGCCATATGATAGACGACGGCTACGGGTCATCTGTGTCGAATGTGTGCGCATGTTTGCTTGTCTGACATCAGACAGTGGTCAGGATTATACCTGGTCAAGTTACGACAGAAAAGGCCCAAAAGGTTCGTGTATCTGTCAGCTCGCGTCTTCCGACGTTTTCCCACTTTACGACTGGTAGTTTCCATGGCCGTAACCTCTGCCGCACATTCGGACATTACTTGCCTTGCGATGCCGATGGGTCATGCTTATCCCGACTGGGGGCGTATAGCCGTGCTGCAGGCAGATGCTGAGGGAGTAGTCAGCGTTTGTATTGCTCGTCGGTGTGGTGTCAGGTTTGTTGCTGTTGTCGCTGTTGATCTGCTGCCTTTGGTGTTGCTACTGATGGCGATGATGTTTTTATTGTCGTTGGTGGTTGTGCGGATGGTGGTGATAGTAGTAGTAGTAGTAGTAGTAGTAGTAGTAGTAGTAGTAGTAGTAGTAGTAGTAGTAGTAGTAGTAGTAGTAATAGTGTTGGTGGGCAATGGACACGAGGGCCTTCCGCCGAATAAATGGAAATGTCAAAGAGCGATGTTTGGCAACACGAAGGTTTGCGAGTTAGAAGGCAGAGAAGACCGAGTTATTGGCCAAACATTACTGTGGCAAGAGAGCGTACAAGAAACTCAGTAAACATCAGCGGCGTAAATCCTCATTGAGCAAGTGTAGTTTTAGCCCACACACACGAAACGCTGCGTGAACTTATCTTTGTCCGCCCACAGCCAATCGGCGAAGAACATAATGTCCATTGTCCTCGGACTCTCCTCACGCTAGTTCCAAGTCATACTCAACTCCAGCAGCAAACTAACTGAAAAGGGGCATGAGTAAGTGGCCAGGACGGCAACAACGGAGTGGACTGCCACAAAGACTGAAGTTACGACGACAGTGTGAACGTCCGGAAAGGGGCTAATCCCTGTTAGCACTCTACCTGATTTGAAGATTTGCGTCTTTGGAGCATCTGCATGGCCTTTTGTACTCAGTTCGCGTCGATGATAACTATGCCGTCCATCTTGGGGATGCGCTAGACGTACATGATAATCTTCCAGGATTCACCAGTTTGCTAAAAAAAAACATTTGAACAATGGTTTCAAGCTGTTTTTTTGCAGTTTGTTGTCCTTTTAGCTGTGTAAACCCGGAGTAACATAAATGAAGGATAGTCATTTCGACAGATTCTGATCCTCCGTCCTCTTACTATGACCATTCTGCCGATGCTGAATCCGCTCCATCATTACAGAGTTGTCAAAAATGGTGGTCACCTCCAGATCCTGCGTATCTTGGATCCATCCTTACCAATTCGCTGTCAGTGTCCCTCGAAGTTAGGGCAAACGGTAGGGGTTGCTCACTGGCTTTTGGTAAGTTATTCGCGTCTTCTCGCCGTAGGGCAGCACCGTCGGGCGACGGCACAGCACATCCTCAGTTTTTTTGTCGAAGAGGTCAGCACGAAACAACGCTGAGTTGTGAAGCCTTCCCAAGACCTGCCACGGCATATAGGTTCATGTGCTTTTGACGGTCGTGCTTCTCAAATTGAAAAAAATTGGTTCATTAGCATTAAGTGGTTGTACTTTCGAGTTGTTGCTAGCGGTTGACGGGGGACGGCCGTCCACTCCATACTTGCGGTTGCCCCATGTTTGGTTAATCAGAAAGTAAAGACACCAATTTCGCGCAGCATGTATGTGAAGTGCACCCACACTCGACGCTTGGCATCAAATTACGTCTCTTTCCGATATTTTCTTGCACAATCGTGCCAACTAAACATTATCTAAAAAAGACGAATGTACGATATCTGGGACGATAGATTTGCTGGTCTTAGCTTTCAAACTCGAACAGTAGTTCATCATCAGAGTGCAGCAACGTGTGAGCATTTATACCGTTATGCAGTGAGGGGGGGGGGGATTACGTCCGAGGATAGGTCTGGTTTGCGCTGCCTGGCCCACAATGGTCCCCCGGCGTGGTGGCGGCGTTTGTCCTTTGCGCCGATGTGAGCTGCGCCACCTGGCTGCGTGGGCGGAGTGCGTGATAACACGCAGGCAAATCAATGTGTCTGTTGATAGAGTTGGTGTCCGACACACACGCCTCCAACAGTTCTTGCCCTGTCCTGTTGCCGGCTCGCTCCAATATCCGCGTGTTGGCGAAGTCGAACTCACGGCCTTCCTTCAGCGTGGGTGTAACGACTTGACATAGTGGATCGCCTCTCCGAGCAGCCCGTTTGTGCTTAAGTATTCGTGAGCTGAGACGTCGTCCTGTTTAACCTGTGTAATGGCAAGTACAGTTATGGCAGAGGATTTGATAGACTACGCCCGACTGCTCACCTGCGTCCAGCCGATCCTTCATTTTCATAATTCTATTATACGTGGTATCCGCCGGATGATGAGCGACGCCGACGCCTAACTCTGACGCAATTCGTTCTGTGGTCTCGGACACATCCTTTATGTGCGGTAGGGAGTACCAAATTGTTGGTCTCTCTTCCATTTGTCCGTCGTGGGTGCGTGCATATTGAGCGACTGATGAAACTATTTGAGTAGCCGTTCTTTGTCAACTGGTCCGGGAGATGCCGTAGTTCTTGCATTCTTCCTTCGGGCTCGCTACAGTGCGTTTTTGCCCAGTCGAAAAGCGCCCTCTCAGCCTCGTTTGTACACCAATGGGTGGTTGCTATGGTAGCTGAGGACCTGGGTTGTATTGGTCGCCTTTTTGTTCACTGTGGTGCTGAGTTTGCCATCAGATGTACGCGTGACGAGCGCTTAAAGGAAGGGTAATTTCTCAGCCTCCTCGTCTTCTCTTGTTAACTGAATGTCGGGAGAGATGCTGTTACGCAGGTCTTGAGAACCCGGTAGCCCGCCCTTATGAATAAGGACGAATGTATCGTTCACATATCGGCACCAAAATGCAGGTCTGTAGTGGTTCTTTAGGACCCATGGGTGCTCCTTTGGCTTGTTCGTATGTTCTGTCATCGAAGGTGAAAAAGTTTCGATAGCAGAATGCAAGGAGCTGCATTAGGTGCTGGATTTTTAGGAGCTCTGCCGTTTCGTCGTACTTTTATTTGAGGCGTTTGCGTAGCACGTCGCGAGCCAAGTCCGGTGGAATGGACGTGAAAAGTGAGACAACGTCGAAGGATACCATGATTTGGTGGGGTTGAATAGTTTTTCCCCGAATGTCGGCAAGGAATTGGGAGGCCGAATTGACTGACGTCACAGGGCCCTCTGAGAGAAAATTGAGTTTTCGGAACATCCGTTTGGCTAGATTTTATGTGGGGCTGCCTTTCAGGGCAACGACTGGCCGCAGAGGAACGTTGGGTTTGTGGATTTTTGGTAGTCCATAGAATCTAGCCAATGCGGGCGTTATTCGTCAAATGAGATTGCATTGTTGCACAAGAGTAGGCTTAAGAGTCCAGTCAGCTGTCCAGTCATCGATTTAGCCTGCAAGGCATGTATTGACTTATCGGACTGTTGGTCGTCCAGGAGAGCTTGTGCCTTCTCGTTGTAATCAACGCGGTCCATCACAACGGTTGCTCTTTCTTTGTCGGCCGGTAGCATTTTAATATCTTTGTCCATTTTTAATCTCTCCACTGCTTTTATTTATGCGGGCAACATGCTGCTAGCATACCTGTTCGTCATCAGGAGAGACGTGACCTTTTGAAGCACCGTGTGTTTAGCCTCATCGGTTGCGTTATTTCGTGCCAACATGACCTCAAATGCGGCAATGAAGTCGGCTAGGGTGACATCAGCAGTGTTAAAATTGGCTTCGTGACTCAACACCCTGAGTTCCGGTTCGCTTAACCGCTTCGACGATAAGTTGTGTACCACATTTCCGTTGGTATTGATTTCGGATTTTAATTTGACGGCCTTTTGGTCCGACATCTCATCCCCAACATTCCAACCTCCAGCGATGTGGATTCGGTCCAAACCAGTCCTCATTGCGATTGCACACTCACCTCACATGTCGGTCTGTTCGAACACCTACAGATCCATCACACAGAGACTGGCGAACCAGTGCCTGGGGCATCAACATACACTGACCGCATCCGCTTCCACTGTCCTCGAACTTCCACTCATCGCATGGGGCTGATTAGGACGCATGCGCACTCGCAAAAACCTGCAGTAGACAACCGCCGGCTACACCAAACCATCACACTTTCTCCTACCACCATCCGCATATGCCAACGCCATCACCCGTCACAAGCACCCAATGTCTACCCCTCACACAAGTGGGAAATGTGCTTCTAGGTTTCTTCCCCATGTGACTGCATATGTGATCTGTGTCGAAGACTATCAGGGTGCGTCAAGCGCCGTGGCATGGAAGACTGCCGACCGACGCCTCGGCTCAGTCCACGCAGTCCGCCCAATTGTGTGTATTTGTGTGGAGTGGAGGACTGGTAGGCTAAGAGCCAGGATGTTACGGCTCCTTCTTAAGTGATCTGTGACACTCTCACGCATAGGATGAGTGTGTGTGTGTACTTTGTGGACAGTGCCTCTCAGTCGACGACTGAAGGGTGACGACCCAGACAAATGAAGGGCCAGGGGTCACCCTCTCTGGACCAAAAGATCTGAAAGCGTCTACTATGCCATGATCAGCCTGGTGTGCGTTGGCGGTCCTCTGGTGCCAGGCTCCCTGCCGGTAGATGCGCTTGCGCTCCGCTAGGTATACAGGTCGGGATCGCGGCTGCCGAGTCATTCTTCTTCTCTTCTTCCTCCTCCTCCTCCCCCTCCTCCTCCTCCTCCTCCTCCTCCTCTTCTTCTTCCTGCTGGTAGATGTGTTTGCGCTCTGCGCAATGTAGACCGCTCATTTGTGCCCACTAAGGTTTACGGTTCTGTGAGCGTCTGCTATCCCAGAATCAGCAAAACATCGCAGCCTGGTATGCGCTGGCAGTTCTCTGCCACCTGGTTCGCCGCCGGCGGATGCGTTTGCGCTCCCGCTGTGTGTACAGGTCGTGAGCATGGCTGCCGAGTCATCCTCCTCCTTCTGATCCCTCATGGTGCTGCTGCTGTTGTTGATTAAGATCCTGGTCAATCGTATGGACAAGACGGTGTGGAGTAGAGCGCCAAAATGAGGGCTCGGCCGTGCCATCCACCGCGCCCTCCCCCGCCTCCGGCCTTGTTGACTGTCTTGACA
>CACRXP010000078.1:770137-790537 GCA_902702965.1 Spirometra erinaceieuropaei
GCGACACTAGTTACTGTCTCAGTATGGTTGTTGGATTTCTCCGCTCATCGTTTAGATTTCGGCAATCAGTTAGGGCAGCGTCTGGAAGGACTGCAGGCTTCGGACGGAAACGTCACCGTAGACACAGTTGTGCTAACCGCTGAACGCGCTTCACTCCATCGTCGTAGACGTCCTCGGTCGCCCGCACCGTCAATACCAGAATCGATTCGACGAACGATATGAAATCCGCAATCCACTCGCCGAAAAGCAAAGGATGTACAAAACCTGCCCCGAGCTGGAAACGAACAGCGACCTGGATCGCCCGCTTTCCCTCCCAGAAACAATCAGCCACGCGCCAGCTGTCGATCGGGAAAGAGCCGGGATCCGAAGCGATCCCCGCTTATGTCTACAAGCGTAGGGGGCCTCCACAAATGGGCAAAGTTACAACGACATTTCATGAGATGTGGTACCAAGAACAGGTTCCCCAGGGTTTCCAGAACACAAAAATTGTTCACCTCTACAAACGAAAAATGGAACCGGCAATTCTGCAACAATCACTGAGACATTCCCCCCCTCAACACCGCAGGGAAAATCTTCGTGCGTGGCTTTCTTAATAACCTGAACACCCACCTGGAAAGAGGACTCCTCCCCGAAAACCCAGTGTGGCTTCCGACGACGCCGCAGAAACACCGACATGATCCCTGCCGCCTGCCAGATAAGAATGCCAGATGCTAAACCACCTGCACGCTGCCTTCGCGGTCCCGATGATGGCCCTCGACACAGTGAATCGCGGACTCCGAAAATCGTGCATAAATTTTCTTTGCCAGAACGATACACACACGTAGCACGTCAGCTCCACGACAGCATGGCGTGCACCACGGAGTCTAGGAAGCATTCGCAGTGGCCGATGAGTTGAAGCAAGGCTGCGTACCCGCCTGCCGGGGGGGGGGGGGCATTCTGGAACCAGCATCGCCTATAGGACCGACGGCCGGCTTTCCGACACTCGACAAATGGGAGCGTCCACGCGGACATCGGCAGCCACCGTCGATGAACTTTCCTCCTCTAACGACTGGGCACCCAGTGCCACGAAGGAATTGGCTATGCAAAGAAGCACGGCCCTCTCCTCCAGCCGCGCAAATTTCTGACTGTCAACAAAGATTAGGCAGTGGTCATGCACCAATCAGAACGACAGTAGGAAGATACCGCGTCCAGTATAAACGTGAATGGAACGGGCCTTGTATCCGTGAACACGTGTGTCTACCTAGACAGCGCCATCTCAAATGGCACCAAGATAGACAACGAAGTGGCCCACCGGATCTCCAAAGCCAGACAGGCGCTCGGTGGATTGCAGTCCTCAGCCTGGAACAGCCACGGACTTCGACTCAGCACGAAGCTTAGTGCAGAGGGTGGTAGTTCTGGAAATGCAACCTCATGAATTGGAGACGCCAATCAAGCCGGGAAACTTAATAGCTCCCACTTCAGTTGTCTCTGACGGATACTAAAGCTGAGGTGGTAGGTGAGGCAGGATCCAGGACACGAAAGTCTTGGAGCGGACCGGAATCCTCAGTACCCACGCCATGCTGCGGCAGCCACAACCGCGATGGAGCGGTCACCCGGTGGGAATTGACGAGTGCCTATCCGAGCGAATCTCCTTCCAACATATCCAGTCAACATTGCGAGCACGGATCAGCCCCGTCGAGAACTCCACCTGCTCCCTCCACAAACGTTCCCCCTCCTCATTCGCACACGAATCGCCACGGCATCGACACTCCACGACGGCCTCCGTCGACCACAGTCCTGATGCCTCAACCGACATCGCCGAACTCGCCATAATCATCCTTGCCTAGACTCCCGCGACGACTATCACTTCTCGGATCCCCACCAGGGGTGGGGACAATCCCAACGTTCTGTCAGCCACCTAGATTAGCAATGTGCACTCGACCCGAACCTGTCCCCATTACGAGGGTAATTTCATCTCACGCATAGGCCTGGTCAGTCGCTTGCGAACCCATCACGGAAAGTGACGAACTAGTGCCAGTGGTACCTACATCCGTCGCCCTAACTGTCCGCGAGCACGCAGCCACCGCAGCGGCCCCAATGCGTCAATGTGAGGAGGATCATTACAGAGCAAACCCAACCACCGCATACGAACTCGTCGTCCGTCACCTCCCACAAGCGCGGAATCGACACCCCACGCAAGTGGGGACCGAGCTCTTCAGTCACCTCTCTACGAAGCCTTTGTGGCACACACGCATGAGACTCGGAACGTCCACCCCCTCCTGTGAAATCCCGATGCGTAGGGGCCAGGTCGCGCGTTCGGCACGGGCCGCCCTCAGCTGCGCCTAATCCCTGCACCAGAGAACTGACCTGCTCGGACAGTAGGCTGGTGTCCGGAATAGGGAATTGAGGTCAATTCAACGCACACTCGCCACCGCAAACGATCTGACGCGCCCGAAAGTATCGCAATACGCCAGAAGCTGTGGCGTGAAAACCTGCCAACTGACGGGGTGACTAGCCCCCTCCCCCCATCGGAACGCCGAGACAGACTGAATTGACTTCTTAGTGGCTCTTACAGCTCTCCTACTCAGTTGGGACCCAAGCCGCCTCACCCTTCTTGCCAAATCCCAGTCCTTTGTGCGCGAAGCGTGGGGTGGTGGCACGCCTAGGCGCGGGTTTGCACAGCGCAAGTCACCGTCCCCACGTTTACCCTGCTGTGGAGTATACGGCGAGCGGTTGGAATTCCATGGGACCGTGGTAGTGTAGATCGGACCGACAGCAAAACGCAGGAACTCTGGCCAGAACTATTCTCTCGAACCAGACGAAACCGGCACGTTAAACGCGTTTCCTACGCATTCCCGTCACATTCACTCGGCACGGTACGCTGAAAAACTATGCTTGTCTTCTACTGGTTTAAAGTGGGAAACTGGGTCACATGGGGTGATTATGGACACCTCATAACGAAGTGCGAGAGCTGAGTGCCAACGAGAAGTTGATTGTCTACGCAGACCCGAAGAGTGCAATGCACCGAAAACCCCAAATTGCACTAAATATGCCACAGAATCGCCCGAGCAAACTTACCAGGTAGGGTGTGAACAACAGACCAAATTACAAAAAAGTAGATGGAAATCGTACACTGCTTCTTAATGGAACTGGGTGGGACGTTGATTCACCCATCGCTGGAATGTCACATACGGACCAAGAACAACATGACGGGGCAAAGGGCCAGAAAAGAACTTCCGTCAAAAACACTGGGATCGGTATGATCAGAGTACAATAAAATCCGTCTCGGAAAACAGCAACGGTAACCAAATGGCCATTATCAAGATAATGCCAAAGGACGCAATTATGGGGCAGTGTCGAGGCTGTCTTCGGAGTTGATGTCGACGGTCGTCCGCGAGCGATCCTCCACATCACCACTTCCCTCTTGACAGGCGGGAGGGTTGTCCACCGTTTGGTCTGGGGTCGGCACTGGGTCACCAGAAGGTCCCTGTTTCGCGGTCTGCGCACAAAGTAGGCACTTTAGAAACAGGACAAGCCATTTACCTAAAATCACTTTACTGGCCTACTAGAACTGCGGCTTTTGCAAAAGAAACATTCGGAAAACTATGAAAGTGCGGCGGTCCAAACGAGCAGTGACGCTTAAGCAATCCGGCACTTAATGCACGCCGTCTCAATCATGCATTCGAAACATAAGACCTCTGTAAACAGATTAATTACTTTAAAAGTGACAAACGTAGCAAGACATTGCTTACAATGTATGAAAGTGCACTAAGAAATGTGGACAATCAGATCCGAGTAGCGCAAAAACTGTTTTGTTATTATCCATTAATGTCTTTCTTGGCAAACTAATAACAGGACGATAAAGCCTGTTTAATGTTGGGTTATCAAGACTAAAAACAGGTCCGTTTTGAGTTTACCACTCCCTGGACAGATAATCCCCCCGTGGCCCAGTCATTTATTCACTATTGTACTTACATCAGATGCAGGCAGGGTGGTCTGACGTGTCTCAGGCAGCTTCTCCTGTACAGTCGGCAATGTAGGCGTAGGCGGGTTAGAGACTGGGGCGACGCTGCTGGTCCGAGATTCTGAACGCCTCGAGTCACCCCTTGAGGTTGAAGAGGACTCATTGCTATAGAGATCTCGCTTCAGCTTGCGTGCTCCACTACGTAGTGAGTGCACTGTAGTCTCTAGGATACAGGCCTGAGACTCGAGTTGTTGAAGTGTAGAGGAGAGGATGGCTCTTCGCTCATGACATCGATTTTTGTAGTGATCGGCGGTCGATGTCATTTTCTTCAACTTCTCTCGCAACTTGGGTATCTCTTCATTTTCAGTCTTCAGTGATTCTAAGGAATAAAGCAGCGACAACTTAAACTCACAGCATGTTCTGCTGAAAGGCAAATATGCCCTTCAAAACTACACTCGTGTGTCTTTCAGCCTAACATTCATATGAAATCTTCAAAGAATCTAGCAGCAAGGATAAAGTCTAATTAAAGTAGACTGACCAATAAAGAGCTCCCGAGTTTTCAGATTCTCTTCCAAACGGAGGCAATCGTTTTCCAACTTTCTTAGCTGCCTGAGGAAGTTGTCGGCAGTAGAAAATTCGGTCTTGCTAGCAGCTTCAGTGTCGACGTCGGAATCCTTCTTGAGCTGCATCCCGCAGAAGATGCTGAAATAATTGAAGGCGATGTGTAAATAAACGCACACGGTTTCGAAATAGAAGTCTACAAGACATGCACCCAGGACTTCTATTGCAAGAGTTTCGAATGAACAAATGCACCGCCAAATCTTCAAGATGGCAAAGTAGGGTTTGTATGGCATATCCAGAGTCATACATGGCTGTATGTCATGCGACTTTACTTTTGTGCAAAATTCCATGTACTTAATCATCCTGTACTTATAAGCGTACGGTTAACTACTTTTCGATAATACCTGTTAGAATACGACACAAAATATCTAACCCCGGAGGTAGGACCCCGCCGGAGGAATCGGAAGTCGCTCGGGGTCAAGAGAAGGTAAGAATTCGCTATCATATCCGTCTAGCCTCAGTGACTTATGTCTTGCCTATAAATAACATGCGGGGGAGGAGGCGTTGCTCCCGGCAACAACGTTGCATCCAACAGGAAACATGCGACGTGGCCATGACTGATTATGCGACAATTGCAGCCGAGATGATTTGTGACTCCTATGCTCAAAGATCGGTGAGTGGTAACGGTAAATCGACGATTTTCCCAGTTAAAACGATAGAAAAAAACGAAAGATGTCAAGAGCAGCAGTACACAGGAGGAACTGCCTGGAGATGACTCTCTTCCTCTTCGTCAAGAATTGCATCCCCTCCACGGACAAGCTCCTCCAAATATTCCTCGTCATCGATCAGCGAAAGTGGGGTCCCAATGAGTTCATTGAGATCCTCAGTCACCTGTTCGTAAGAACGCTTTGAAGGCGCTCGGTTTAACTTCCCTGCGCCAGAGTCCTCCTTAGTCGCTGGTGAGTCGGTAAGGGATCGGTAGAACAGGCATTTACTGCTCGAGGCGACGTTACTGCTCAAAGCCCGGACCTACAAGGGAAGTGAGCATGTTATAGTTCACTGGGAATGATACCGGCATCATATAAGGTTCAATGTGGGTTCTTTCTGACACCTGGATCTACGGTGAAAAACATACAAAGTTGCTATTTCCCGACAACACTGCAACTTTCTACCGCGAAAGCGCGCCCCGAGGTACGAAATTTTAACATAGCGCAATTAATATAGCTAAAATTCCTGGAAATTCAGACAATCTAGGTGTGCTAGAACATAGAGTAGGGGTATATCGACCTTGTGTATGTAAAGAAAACAGACCGGAGACGTGTGACGTTTTATGCAAACGGGGGGCGTAGAAGGCCCCATGAAAGTGTAATTCGTCTAGACGGCACCAGGATCCCAATCCAGGATGATTCTGATTTAAAAGACGGTCTTTAGACAGCTCTCTGACTCTGATTATACCTAGCTCGCTGACACTGATTATAGATTCGACCGATGACTTACTTTACGCCAAAGTAGTTGGAAACAGCCACCATATTTCATAAATACGAAAATGTCAATAGCCACCAGGGCTACAGAATTCGGGGCATTGACCGATTATGCTGTCGGTATAACTTCCAGTCAGTCTCTCCGCTCCTCCCACTGCGGTGGAAGCCCTAAGATAGTTGAGCTGAGATGAGCGATGCGTTGCCAGTTAGGACAAGGAAAAGTGAATGACCATTTCATGCCTACTCACGTGCACCAACTGGTCGCGGTTGACCCCAGCTATGTAAGCTATAAATGACAATTACAGTCCGCCTCGCCTTTAATAATTTTTGATGATTGACTATTCCTCGTCATGACACCGTGGACGATAGGCCCAATTTGGAGGTCTAGGACAAAACGCGATTAGTCGTAATCGGCCCAACGACCAGGACAGATTGGCGAATATGGTGGAAAACAAAAAGCTGCTGTGAGTACAAAGTGGGCTTTAGACGCATAAAAACCAACCTGGTATCGTGAAATAGGGAGACAGAGCGAGTTGACGATGCTCTCAACATTATACATGCTGAAGGAGCCCTTGTCCGAGTAGTCCAAAAGTTTGCAAGCAAACAGCAGAGGTAGATCGACAATCTTCGACTGTGGCATGGGAGCTGTCGCGGGACCACCGATTCCCTTTATGTAGCTCGGTAGTGTAAATGTGGACTGTGTGGCTTCCGTGGGTTGTTCTACAGAGGTCCGTGGCTTCTTTGAAGGTTGCTCGGAGACCGACCTAAAACAAGACAAATAATTTTCAGAGGACGAAGGGCAGGATGATAGAGGGAGTTAACAAAGCGAACATGTGGAGACGCTCACTTTGTTTGTCGCGAAGCATCCTGAGTGGACTTTAACTGTTTACGATCTGAGAGGACAACGAGAGCCTTGTAGAAGGTGAAAGTGGCATCGCGATGAAGCATGTGCAGTATGTGATTGGCACAAACAAAAAGTTCGTAAACTTGATTGCACGGCTTGTAGTGTCCCTTGGAGAGAGTGATGATTGTCTAAAAGAGGAAGGGAATGGTGGTATTCAGGAGATATGAGAGGGGACGAAGTGTAAGAAGTCGAACGTCAAATGATTACCTCAAGACTGCACACAACTAGAGAAAAAGGGGCGTCCTGTTTCAGCTGAACAACCAGAGAAGGCTGTTCGGGCAAAACGGGTAGTTTTGGTTCCGGGCGATCGGGTACACTAGAGGACTCTGTGGCTGTTGTCGCCGTTGGAGCTGCAGTACCCTTAGGGGTTTCGGTTGCTGAGCCGGTCTTGCCTTTTTCGGCTGCCGATTCGGCGAGTGCTGCATTCGCTGCGGCCTTTCTTGCCGCCTTTTCCTCTTCCTCAACTGGACAAAAAGCGTGTGGTAAGCCACAGAACATGGAGGTCTGATCCAAAGGTTTACAAGTAGACAATTTTAGAGGTTCAGTAAAAATGACTGTGCTGGAATACCACCAGAAAAAGACGCTGACTAGCAACCAATGACCATAAGAGCTTGGTTTATTCGTCTTCACTGTCGCAGGCCGAAGCCGTCTTGAACGTAAGGTTTGGCGGAGTACAACAGACGGATAGAGAAGTCGTACACCAAGACGGACGATGACAATGGTAGTACGGGGAATGCTAGGGAAGCAACTTTTCGGTCATTCACTGATACACGGGGATTGCGAGGTTTAGCGGAGTCGGAAGTCGTTGCCTGAATTACAAGTGAGAAAGACTATCACTTGGAATTGACCAAGGGCATCATAAGCTTGCTCTAGTTGCGTGCATGCAAGCGGTGGAGTTGGTGGGGTTGTCCACAAAAGGTCTGCGAACTGCGATAGAAGACAAATACAGCCCTCAGTCATACCGGCGAGCCAATAAGTGGATGATACAGACTCCTATCCGGAGAACGCAAACACACGCCCTTATCTAATCCAAAGGATCCGAAACTGCCGATGTCATAGGCAAACACAGAAGTTGTTTATCGGTTGGGACAGCATACGTGTCAGGGTTGATCCGCTGAGACGGGGCAGATATTTGCATCGACGATCCCCCTAATTTGTCACGCAACATAAATATGACGAGTAGACTGGTAAGGTGATACGCGAAGGAAGTTGGAAAAATTTATGACTGCCGGATCACCAATTACGGATTACTTCGGCGTGGCTGGTACTAACGCCTTGACTTATCAATTGAAATACAGAACTCTGCAGAAAACCCACACGGTATTTCCAGACCAGTAAATCGCTGCGAAGCACAGGAAACTGGTATAGGTGTCAGATAAAGGGTGCGTAGGAGCGCACAGGAATCGCAGTTATGGTCTGCTGAGTGATACCCAAAGACACGCGTGTGGTCCTTCAGGTGATCTAAGAATTCCCCAGGGGTAATCTCACTTAACGTTTTAAGTCAGATTGTGCCATATCCATGCCAGTCAATGACTTAGTAAAAAACACAGGTAACTTAAAGTACGGCTTTATCAATATTCGGGCAAACAAATTGGTATCTGACTACTAAGAGGGAATCGCCCGGTAAAACGCTGGAAATATGTACGTGGTCTTTACCCTACAGTACTAATCTTCACTTCCATAACCCATGCAACAAGAGTGGCATGCGCCACAACTACAGGCAGGTACACTTCGGCTGTCCATTGTAGGAATTTCTGCATGCAGATAGCAATCCATAAACATGACTGACTGACTGACTGACTGGCATGACCGCTCTGGTAAGAGTTGCGGTGGTGGGGGTAGTTATTCGGTGAGATGGACTAGGCAAACTTTTCCGTACGAACTATAAGACAGGCTAGTTGGATGCGTGGTTGGGGGTTACTCCTGAAAACAAGGAAATTTTAGTTAAATTACAACTAAAGTGGTTTCTAGTAGTAAGCAGAAATTTGGAAAACTTACGTTTTTGTCTCGCAGCCTCGTGTTCCGCTTCAGACTCCAAGGCAGCCTTCAGGCGTGCAAAGAGTTGAGCCTTTAGACCACTTGTGTCTAGCTTTCGCAAGGAAAGTTGCTCACGGAGTTCAGAAACCTGAGGGATGCGTAAACAAACACTTATCGAAAAATGAAGTCTAGGAGAACAGGTGACTGGTTTTTCGAGCAAGTGAGAAACTGTCGACAGACTCCACAAAGGAACAAAATAGGCGGAACAGTGTTGCAACAGGACCTGTAGTAGGATAGCAACTTACTGTGAGCATATAAAAGAGTAGACCAAGGACGCATGTGTGAAAACCCCATCAGGCCATGTGTTCCCTCGACGAGTGACTAGTCCAAAGCATTCCGAAAAATTCAAGTTTTTTACGGATAATCATCCGAAACTTTGACGCCAGTGGCCACACTGTTTTCCAACTCCAAAGAACATGTACATAGACGGGACACGGCAGTCCTCCGAGGCCCAAAACGGGGGCGACTGTTTCAAGATTTGATGCGCATTCCTCTCCGGGGCAAACGTCCAACATTCTCGACGCCAGAACACTTACTTGACTTGTACTTGATACGGCTGCGATCATCCCTGATCTAGCCGGCCTCGATGATGTCCCGAACTGTACCTCTCCACGCGTGACGATCCGCGGCAGCAGATCTCGACAGCTCAACCCATTCCCTTCGCCAACGACGTAGACCGAATACCGAAGGTCCAAGAACCACCTCCATGTCTTCACGAACTGTGTCGAGCCAGGTTTTCAACTGACCTCCTCTTCGACGCCTTCAATAGGGCAACGGTGCCGGATCGAGGGCAGTAACACTGAGTTCTTGAGGTGGGCGACGAAGAACATGCCCGAACCACCTCAGTCGTCTTTTTGGATGGTATAATTATCCTTGCGATGTTGTCGCAGCGCGCGCGGACTGTCTCATTTGAGACGAAGTCGGTGAACTTCACTCGAAGGATGGTCCTCAAGCAGTGGTGGTCAAATACCTCCGGTTTTCGCTCGTCCTCCACGCGCAAAATCCAGTATTCACAACTGTAGAGACGGACAGACCGGACAGACGCATGGTACACGCGAATCTTAGTGGCGATGGAGAGGTCACGTCGGTTCCATAGACGTCTCCGAAGGCTTGGGAAAATCCAGCGGGCAGCATCGATTCGGGGGACAATGTCGTTTTTACTCTGTCCATTAGGCAGCAGCCTTGCCCCTGGGTATTTAAAACTGTCTACTTCTTCATGTTGACAGCCATCAACCCCGAGGAGTGCCCTTTTTTGGTCAGGGATGCGGCTTGAAAACACTTTGGTCTTCCCAGCGTTTATGGATAAACCGACCGATCTCGCGACCTCGTTCACCCGTGACACCACAGACTGCAGATCACCAAAATTTAAAGCAAGTAAGACTCAGTCGGCATAGTCGAGATCAGTCAGTCGATGTCCGGGTGCAAACTCAACGCCGTCACTCTCGCGTAGGGCCCTCCCGAGGATCCAGTCAATAGCATAGTTGAAGAGAATGGGTGACAGGATACAACCCTGTCGGACTTCAGACCGAATATCGAACGGTTGGGAAAGATTGTTGCGGATCAGTACTCTCGCAGTAGTGAAGCGATAATAGGCCTTGATCATGGCGATGATTATTGCCGTACACCATCTAGCGCCATTATCCGCCACAGGGACTCACGGTGAACGGAATCGAACGCGGCGGCAAAGTCAATGAAGCAGACGACCGACGGTTGTTGGTAGCTATGGCGAAATTCGAGAATGCGCCTCAGTGCAAATATCTGGTCTGCGCATCCACGTCCAGCACGAAATCCGGCTTGGTTGGGCCTCGTCCTCGAGTCAGAACACTCACTGAATGACGAACGAGGAAGAAACCGAACGGTAAACACTCTACACAACGGACTTTCAATGCAATTTGAGCTTCAGTGACTGATGCCGGGAACACGGCATGCAAGGGGCGGCTACGAATCCTGGAGGAAAAGCGTTTGAGACCTTGAACGCTGTTAAACTGCAAAGATACTAGATCTATGATTGCAAAGAGGAGCCAGTTCCACAATGAATCCACTGAGGCGACCAGACGATCAGGGCAGTGTCGCGTCCGATGGCACTCAGATTCACAGGCTCGGTCCTTCCGGCTTTCGTTCAGACGCCCTGGAGTCCGACAATAACCGCGATTGCGGTTTTCGTCTACCGAAACCCTTTACAGGACAGCAAAACTGAGCAAAGAGCCTTGGAGGATTACCTTCGACAGCAACCTGCGAGTGCCACTTGTCAGTACCCATCACATTATCTGATTCGGGAGAACCCTTACAGCACTGATGTTAAGCAGACATCCAAGAAATGTGACAAATCGCGCGATGACAAGCGACATAAGCTTTACTGGCGTAGTCGTTCAACGCAACGACTTTCATGCATAAACAAAACGAACCGGCGTTACTCTAAACCATTTTGGTCAGTGCTCCGCGCCACGCCGTGTCCGCAAACACCGAAAGTGCGATTAGTATCCAACTAGTCGGATTCAGCATCGGACAATTCCGTTGCTTTCGATCGGGCCTTCGTCAAAAGGACAAGATGGAGGTGAAGTCGCCCATGGGTGAACTAGGAGCGAGCAATCTATGTCCGACTTTATCAGAGCCCCTGGAAATGGCGTGAGAATGACAGAAAACCAAACAGCGAGCATGAGGTCCCCGAAAGGATCATTCCATATGGATGCGAGACATGGTCCACGCACTCAAAGACATCAATTGTCGGGAAGTACTTAACTGATCCTGCTTTCGATCCATTCACAAGCCATCTATGACCGCGTCCTTGAGGAATGACGAAACCGTCCGGCAAGATCCCAATTAGTCAGTTGCGCCTTACGTATTGCCTTAACCGTCAAAAGCGGACAACACAAAGTATTGTCGGAATAGTTCTTACTCGGGCTCTTAGCAACAAATTTTCAGGGAAAATAGACGAACTGGAAAGTCAATATACGTGGATATTAACTGACAGGCATTGCGTACGAATATGACTAACCTTGAGTACGTTAATGTCAATTTTGCTGTGGTGCATCAACCGAGGGTTACCGTTGGCCGCTGAGCCCTGAAACAGACAGAAGTGTCAGACAGAATTAATTGGGAGTAAAGTCTAAGAAAACTCCACTCCCCTAAAACAAACGAAAGGTCATAGGCCTACGCGACTTATAACAAGCCTTTGAGAGGGCACTGAACTCCCTAGTTTAGGTATGGAGGAGTGCCTCCAACCCTATCGAAGAGGTCGGTGTGAAAGAAGAGGAACTTCGGAGGAGCTTCCGGGGACACTTAGTCAAGAACCCTTGTACAAAGAACAACTAAACACAGGGCTGCACCTCTTGTACCGCGGGCGGTTCTGCTTGAGCCCCAGATGATCCAGAATCCGTATCCCCGACAACTCCTGGTGCGTTTGCGCGGATTTCCTCTGTTTCTGTTGCTTCCTGTTTAAGTTGTGAACATGTTTGGCCGTCGGACATTCCTGAGGAATCAGAAGTTGGAGAGTTTGTAGCAATGCCATTCGCCTCCACTGATGTGCTCGTTGGGGTTGCGAGATCAGACTTGACAGTGTCGGATTTTTGGTCACATGCGACGTACGACTTTGGGTCCTGGTACTTGGATTTGATTTTTTCCCACTGCTCCGTGTCCGGCATGATCGACCAGATGTCAGGTACAAAGTATACAACGACGCGGTGAGATGATGCGAAGTCAGAGTCCTCAGGAGTGTGTGGGGAGGGGGAAGAAACACTATTTTCAGTTTTCTTCGCGGCTGGAGAAGAAGACGCGGCAATAGGCTCCGTATCGGATTTAAGACGGTCTTCTGGAGGCTGTACTTTAGAAGAACGGGCAGACTTTTCGTCGGCTACTGTTGAATCACGAGATCTATGCCGTTGGGAATCCTGACGACTGTCCTCGAAAGCGCCCCACTGTCCTCCCTTTCCGAAAAGTTCATTGACGGATGGCCAAGATTGACCTTCAGAGCGGCTATATCGAAATTCGAGGAAACGATACCTGGAAAGGGACAAGGGATAGACGGCAGGAGCAGAATCAGCGTCTATATTTTAAAATGGAGACGCAATGAGATGCAAGACGGTGGACCTAAGTAGGCATTAAAAATTTATTTGGTCTTAAGCCGAGCGATCCTGTCATGTGCTCTGACAGTGGCTTCCTACACAAATGGGAAAGCCAAAGCTGTTTACGAACTTGCGGTCATGCAAGTCCTCTTCAGTCGGGTTTGAATAGATGGGTACAGAAATGAAGACTGGTCCGGAGAGCCGCTATCACTGGATTATGGTTGACAACAACTCGGTAGTCGTTAGCGACGAGGTCCACCATTGTCCCAGAAAGGACACGGGTGACTTGCGCGTGAATATGTTTATAATGGGGCGAACACGCGCTCCACCTACCTCACGCTCACCGTTTCCCGAAGGCAAGACATGTCAAAGTGGCCGGATATGATAGTGGACGAAATAGCAACTTACAGAAGAAACCAAAAGCATTGAGGAAAGCAGTTGAATCTAGTAGCCCAGACGGGCGAGACAAGATGCGACTCTAGATGGGATAGAGTTGATCTGGGACTATGCTTACGAAGTCTGTCTGGTATAGAAGGGGTGAGCGCTTCCCACATCCATTCTGAATAAAAAAAAACGCCAATTTACCATCGAGTACATCCAGACAGATCCAGGCCCACTTCATCTTTGCATGTCCTTATGGCAGTATTGACAAGCGTCTGAGGGTTTGACACCGGATCGGTGCCATCCAGTTCTGGAATCCAATCGCCACCGATGGCGCGCAGGCCGTCCCGAGACGCGGTTAACATGCTAATGCATTTTGTGAGCGGACGAATTTTCGACTCGGGCGCTGATGCCACACAACGTTCATACAATTCCGAGGGTGGAGGGCAACTAAGAAGGAGGACGCCGACGGCGAATGCGGGATTCGGTTGGTAGGAGTGATCCTCAACGTTGACTAGACGCACGGCCATTTTGTTGACTTGCTAAAGGGAAGGGGCAGAAACAAGATCTAATCACGCTATGCTCAACAAACTAAACAACACTTCTGTGGGTGAAATGCTGCACGCTGGTAATATAGCGCGAGACCGGGCTCAGCAAGACAAGCCACTAGTGAAGAAGATGCAGACGATCACAAAAACTGGCTAATATTCCAGACTCAGCAGCTATCGATCAGGAATGAACTGCAGCCGTTTTAGGGTCTCACTGTAATGACCTGTAGGCATCTCCCACGCGGAAGGGTTCACGACATTAAGCAGTGACAGCGCGGCCCAGGGCAGGTCGACGGCCAGCCGACCCGCTGTTTTAAGGTGCTTTCCGTAGCTTTCAGGCCAAGAATTAGACTTCTAGGCCGAAAAAAGAGATAGCAGCGGGTCAGGTAGGAAGTCGTCCGGAGCTCGAGCCTAAGACACCAATTTCATAAAAGCACTGCCTGACCCATCACCATTTAATACGTGTTCAGCTATCGCTACCAGACGTAGTAACCCCGCGTTCGGCTGAGCAAGAAATTAGCCGGCGACGACAAGTAGCTCATTTTTACCACTTTCGAAACAGCTTGATGCAGGTCGTATCGATTGCATTACATTTGCACACTAACTTAACCCCCAAACTTTTAAGTGTCGTGCTGAGTCGCACTAATGCTTCTAAAAATCCCAAAAATCGTGTGCACACGCATGGTGGTCTGTGGTGGCGAATCTGGGGGACAGGACACTTCTCCAGCAACGGAAACCAAATTGCGGAGGTCCGAGGACCTGTCTTGACTGATCGCTTACAGCAGGTCTTAGACGAACCTCTTTGACGCCTACGGGTGGTCAGCGGGGTCGGATCGAGGACAGAAACGCCTAACTCGTGGGGCAGACGACGCGAAACTCGTTCAACCCGCCTCATCCGCCTCTATCAGACTACCCGAGATGTTCTCGAGACGCAGTTGCGACGAGTTCAGACCGTCTCAATCGAGACGGAGGATGATCTCAA
Source organism: Spirometra erinaceieuropaei (assembly GCA_902702965.1). Lineage (NCBI taxonomy): Eukaryota > Metazoa > Platyhelminthes > Cestoda > Diphyllobothriidea > Diphyllobothriidae > Spirometra > Spirometra erinaceieuropaei. The sequence goes on from CACRXP010000078.1 coordinate 785,036, forward strand.
GGTGACATTGGTCAAACAGCCTACTCGCCGCTCGTCATGCGGCGGGAACCGGATTTCTGCGATTAAAATACAACGGTTGCAATCGTAAAGGATCATGGCCCTCGACTGTCTACATCCTACACGTTAACTAAAAGCGATGAATTTCGGGTCCGGCGACACCATTTCACAACCTGGAAAAGATACTTCCAGTGGTTAGCAACGCAACAGGCGCTCAGATTGACACGATATCAGACGTTACGACATTTTCGGTGCGGATGATAAACAGCTTATGGGAATACCCAACGGCACTATTGTCTGTAAAGCGGTGATAATTCAGGCGTGTTTTGTCCATGAATAAAAACTGGGTACACACCCGTCTTTCCATTTCTATCACGTGAAAAGTATAGCGGGGCCCAGGCATATGGCGACTGGAGTATGCAGTGGCGAGCCTGTGGCGAAGCTCCCGCACACGACCGGTCGCTCACTTCACATAAACAGAACCTAACTCAAATCCCATTCCGGGGAGCGTTGCCGCAAGGACACATTAGGGAGCATAGCAACCGGGCTGAGATTTCCGGGTAAAAACTATTAACATACTGTGATAGTTCTAAAGCAGGCGGAAACTACTGTAACGAGGCAAGGACGCGGGGACGGTCGTGCCACCCTCCTTTTTCGTCGTGTACCATTGGAGAATCTGAGTTGAGGCGACTGCACGTTATGTCTGATATAATGACGAATGCGGCATATCGACTTGTTTGGCCTCCCGCCCATTGTGGCTGTTTGAGAAAGAAAAACTACTGGCCATACGTTAGCTGGCAGAAGACGGAGATATGAATAGAAAAAACCAGCTGTCAGGAGAATGAAACTGTCCCAGTCACTGCCATTTACATAGACATGGTGACAGTTTCTGCTGCATGACATATCGGACTTGCCGGACCACAATGGATATAACGCCTTTTGATTTTTGTCATTAAATGGCCGGAGAATTCACCGCCCAATCACTGTTCAAAAATGCGCCCATGTAACAGATGGGTGCGACACTCGAGTTCGAGGAGAATTGCACTATAAAGCTCCCAAATGAGTGCTCAGGACAACAAAGTTCAAGGCCGTGTCATAAGAACCAAAAATAATTTACTCACGTGGAAGCGGACTTCTTTTGAAGACTGGAAAGGTTGAGTCATTGGAAAGGAATCTTGCCACGCACACTTGACTTTGTACAGATAGACAGGAGGGGCAATCAATCTGTAAAGGGAGAAGAGTTCTGGTGGTTTCAGATCCCGCACTACGGAAAGCCGGGTGGATACCGCGTTCGGCTGCAGAAGAGACTGTAGAGCAGGTGTGGCCAAACGCAGTTCCCGCGGTTCGGACGCTCTCCTGCTTCTCTGATATGCAGGACTTCGGCTTCGCGAAGGCGGGCGTGAGTGTCTAAAAGTGTGTAAAGTGAACCCATTTTACCTTCGTTCAGCTTCGTGGCGGTGGTCCGATGGTCTGTCTTTCCGAGAAGATCTGTGATCTAGAGGACGGGAGAACTGCGGCTCGAGTCGAACATTGCGACGGTCGTCTGTGTGGTCAGGTTCAATGCGCCAAACCTGCTCGGCATTCCACTTTATGGGAAGGTCCGGGTGGAAAGTGGCGTTTGCGGCCACAGTATCACCGACATTGACCATAGGACCGATAACGCAGCTACAAATATGTTAATGAACTCTGCGACCTACCGGCGCTGGAAGAATATTTCATCGTTTATATATCCAAACGTGGGATACAACTTTGTCACAGTGCCCACGCGAGGCTCATCGGCACGCCCACTTAGCCTCCTGTCGTCCTTCGAGGCGTACATTATGAAACTGATCTTCAAGTCACTAGACTTAGAAAAACAACGCGCCTATGCAGCGTTATGGCGAACGTATTCAATATCGACAATTTCCTATCTAACAGTGGATGAATAAATTCCTGACGATACTCCTGCCTTTGTGCAAATAATTAAATAAGCATGAGGCTCAGGTTAGGCACAAATGTTCAGATCAAAGCATCATAGTAGGTCGGTAATTAGCAGCCACCGCAACCAAACGTAAGAACACTTAATCTTCGAGGAGAATGTGGAAGATAAATGCACAAGTTAAGTGAACAAAAGCAAGATACAGAATTTTTTAATGCTTTTGTTTTCGTTTAACCTTTGAGATTATTCGGAGTCGTATGGGCTTAAAAGAATAGATAACGGCTCACTTTCTCAGCAAGCAGAATAATATGTCACTCTCTTGACACAGATCTGCACGGGTGACCGTTTCGCCTAAGCGCTGAGTACTCGGCGGAGACTTACTGGGTAAAGCTGAGTTATCTTGAGTGAACACAAGTTAAAAATTTTGGGGCGCATTACGCGAGCTGTAGAAATTTGGACTAGAAAGCAGGAGTTACGGCGACAACAACAACAACAACAACAACAACAACAACAACAAAGAATGAAATGCTAGCACGCTGAATAGAAAACCCTTACGTTTAGTTGGAGTTAAGCAATGCTCCGCTACCGGAGAGTGGGGCACGGGACCTATCTTTTATTTCTTTTTCCCATAGAGAGTTCGACCATCGATTTTGACGATGTCCACCAAGTGCTCCATGGCAAGGTGACAGCAGGATCGGTAACCTCCCTGCTAGCACCAGCCCCTTCTAGCCCCGCCTAGCCCCCTCAAAAATGGCGATGCCAGAGTTGGCTATGAAGGGGCTTCGTGGAGCTGTAGAAGGGCTGTGGCGGGGAATTCAACACATCAGCCCCGCCTGGCCCCACCAGCGAAAAAAATGCGCAGGGACGCCAGATTTCCACCCACTTTTGACACTCCTTTAAATATCGACCTGTATGATGAGTCCCCAGAGGCGCACACACATAATACCTGCCGACAGAAGTTTCAGAGCCCAGAATAGGCATTTCTCATTCAGGGGATTGATTTTCAACTGCTGTCGACGTTGAGGGGACCTGAGATTGCGGCTCTTCAGTGGCCTCATAATATGCCTTCCTCTGGCGGTAATGCGCTTGTATATGGTGGTTTGGTGAGAGCCACAGTAACTACGCTTCATAATTGCCTTGGATATTCAGTAAAAAGCGATAAAAAAACTTCTATATTTGGACTATGAACACCAATGCTAACTAGTACATACATAGACATACAAGTCGACTACTTGAACTGGCTTGTGAGTAAATACCCAAAAAATTAGCATATGATACATAAATTAACTAAGACAGTTATGAAGAGCATGAAAACAGCATTGGTTGACGCATGATATTATCCGCGACCAGTCGGCGTAAACGAATGCTTTTTCCATGGATTATAAGCCATTTTTGATAAATTAGCTCCTTTTAATGCCAATGAATGCACAATCAGTGGTGCTTTTGAAACATACGCTTCAAAATGTTTCAATCCAGCGGGGGCTGTGGCCCCATCCAGCCCCTTCCCAGCACCGCCCAAGAAGGGGCCATTTGCTGGCAGGACTGTATGTGAACTAGTTTGAAGTAAACGTAACCTGGCATAACATCTACGGCTGCCTCTCCTACTCCCCTAGCAGGACCCGGCGTCACGGTAGAATCAGAAGAACGGTGGCGGAAGAGGACGCTGGTGACTGTCACGCTGTAAACCTGCACCTAGGTGAACCACCGCACCCCACACACACCCTAATACACCTAGCACAGCAAACGCTGACCAAGATTTTGCATGCGATAAGGAAGGAGGCGGCTCGGAGTGGGACTCACAAGAGTGGGCCAAGCGCGCATCGAATTCTGTTGGAGGTCCACACCGCAAAATGAGCTATGTACATCGAACTCCAATTTACAAAATTTTCGCGAGTTCTGGGAGTTTGAAAAGTCGAGGTTCATTTGAATCCAGCTGCATGATTACTCAACCTCACTTCATTTCTCCCCGACCTGCATCCCATCCCACGCCCACTCTGCGTCATTTATTACATTAAGGGGGTAGTTTGGGGGGCCTACTTACGACTGCGCTATGCTATGGATGAAAACCAATGTTAAAACCGTGGGTAGTATAAAATGTTTGCCAAGGCAGGATTTACAGCGTTAAAATGTGTATGCATGAATGTGTGGAATATGCATATGAGGGATAAACAAATATAGATTTTGACAATTTACGTGGAAGGGTGGGGTAAGCAATGGTAGTTAACTTACACAGTTTTGAAAGGAACTGGGTCGCTGAAAATGATAAAGCGTCTCTGAATGATACCCTTCTGGACGGCAACCGTCAATGCATGCTTTAAACAAAATAAAATGAAGTGTACTAAGTGAGCATAGTTCGAACCGTACCGAAAATCATTTAACAGATCTTCAATCCGAACTGGACACCGTAATCTTTGTGTCTCCCTAATAAGGAGAGGTGGAATGGCTTTGTACATGTGATAATTGCCGAAAATGTGTGCCTCACAAAACTACTCACTCCACCTGATCAAAGAGTTTGTATATGTATGCGCGTATGTGTTTGAAGGTTAAAGACGGAGTAGTTGATTTTTCCTCATTTCAGTGTATTAGGAGGGAAATAGGCTTACAGACATATTTGGATTCCTATTCGTCCCGCAAAAATAGGAAGAATTAACAGCAATATAAAGAAAGTACAGCGTCAAGTGAATGTGAACTAAGATCCACATAGATCATGGATTTTTATGGTTACGTAGTCCCATAGGCCACCTGCTGCTGCAGCATATGTCAGCCAAGCCGATGTTTGAATGTCTCCGCGGACAGATATATTACGATCGTCTTGGGCAGGGGACTCCACGGTTTCACGACACGGTTGAAAAAAATACATTCTCATCTTCGAGTATTCTTTGGGGCCCACTTAGTTTGACGGGATGTCCCCCTAAGTTAGTTGTGCAGGCGAGTTGAAAAAGGCCATGGCACTGGAGGGCACAACTTTAGTCAAGTGTGGTACGGAAAGTTTTCATGGAGTCGCTGCGCAGCTACCTATAACTCGTAGGATAGAGATTAAGGCTATTCAGACAGGTCTCATATGGCGGTGCTCCTTGACACCTTATTAACTTTACGGCTCGCCTCAACACCCTTTCGAGTAGATTGTAATGTTGCTGCGGCTAGGGTCTGCAGGCCCGCATCATATACGCAAGATGCGGTCGTACAAACGTGTCGAAGACTTAGGAGGAGCCTGCTTGGTGGCGCACAGCATTGCGGCTGTAGCGTAGGCTGCCTCATAACACTAAGTTAAAGGCTTTAGAGTGTCTGTTATTTTTACTCCGACAAACTTGTTGTTTCGGCTTTTGAGAGTGGCCTTCCGTGCATATAGTAGGACCGTGTATCGGGGACCTGGTTTCGATTTCTGAGACGTAGCATGCTGAATTTAAATAAATAAATTATATTTCTAATAGCCATTGGGGTACTATCAACGCAAACTGATAGACAGGACAGGAGCTATCTGCAGGATCGTTCGTCCGATTCGTGGAATTTAGTTTCGTCGACAGCATTGTGGATGACTTTTCAGATTTGGGGGACTCTGTGCTCTATGAATGGTCACTTTGAATGCT
>CACRXP010000078.1:804244-834907 GCA_902702965.1 Spirometra erinaceieuropaei
TTTTCGTGACGTCTGAGAGAAGCATCACCAAAGGGCCCGCGCTGGAAGGCATCCAGTTCAGTTCCAGTGACCATGGGAAAGTACTTCTTACGAAATTCCGGAGGCATCATTCGGTGACGGCTGAAACGCCTGGGCAGCACTTCTTCAGAGTCACCACATGAGTTTACTGAATGCAACCGGAACCTTACCGACACAGTTCGTTGGCAAAAGTCGAAGAAAGCGAAGACATAGGCCAGACGAGACCATTTTTAAGCTAGACAGAAAACAGGAATCATCGTTGCAACGGTTTGCCACGGACAAGAATTAAGGGCATCAAGTGTAAGGCTAACAACAGACTTGGTGTATCAAATTCAACAACAACAACCAGGCAGCACGAGTACCTAAAGATGGGTTTAAAAAGATGAACCAGATGTCTCGAGTACGCAGACAAGTCGATGTAGGATAAACGTAGTCACTCAAAGACCCCAACAGACCGAAATTACAAGGGCTCGGTCCCGAACCGATGTCCTGTTACACTGCGCACTGTGGTATGAACTAAGGGGTTTACAGTCAGCACAGACTACGAGGAAAAAGGATATGAGCGGATGACAAATGACTGCCCGACAGTCGAAATCGACTGGGGCCAACACAGTCTGGAGAGACAGTAGAGACTTACGCGTGAGTAAAAGCATGGTGAAGGAGACTTACATAACGTTTAACTCATGTTCCCGCTCGCCCACCAGCCACCATACTTTAATGGCATGTCAAGACGACTGGCGGCGGGTGTGAGCGGGAGGACTGACTTACCATGCCAGTTCCACAGGAGTGAAAGCAGGGACGGTGACTTGCGCATGAATTAGTTTATAGTAATGACGTACTTGCGCAGAATCTATCGCACTCTCTTCTCCCCATCTGGGTCCGGTGTCATGACCGAGTTAAGAAGACCGGAGGTGGGAGAGGGCGCTGACTTACCATAAAGCCCTCAATAATGCCTGCTAAACGCGTGCTTGTCTCTAATTCACGTGAAATAGACTTGAGTAACTCGTACTTGCAAGGGCTTTTGCAGGGCCAAGTTAGGAAGGCGTCGCCGCAGTCGTAACCTCAGTCCGGAGGACTGAAGTATCGTGCTAGTTGGCGGCCGTGATGGTTTAAAAGATTAGCATATTTATTATAATGATGAAAACAGCCCCCGGCTCGTCCTCATTCTCCCATAAACATGAGTGACAATTCCGGGTCAAGACACTAGGCGCAGCGGCTGACGTCGTATGACGCAACGCACTGCTCACGCAGTCTCGAAGGGATGGCAAATGGTTGACCGGTAGCAACCGCTGGCCCGCATTTCCACGTTAACGGGTCAAACACTCGTATTCACTTGAGGCAGGGTGCGATGAATTTCTGCCTTAAATGTTGACTGAAGACCAGATAACTGGAAGATTTTAGAAAACTCCCGATAGTTCTATTTGTATAGAGCCCAACTAACCGATCGATCTCATCTATTTTTCGGTGGTTCATTTGGCCACGAGATCTTTAATTCGTCCACCCCAACCGGCTGCTCTGGAGATGCGCTGGATCAAAAGGGGGATAAGACTGGCCCACGGCACGCGTTTACCAGACCGTGCTGAGTCCGCTTAAACGGAAAGTGTGCGTGTGTGTGTGTGCAGTGACACGCCTTAGACGTCAGCCGTCAGGCCGCGTCATCTACTGCGTCAAATCACATCAACGCCTGGTTAACAGGTCCGAACTCTCAAATAGTGAATAGGAGAGGGGAGAAAGTGAGGCCGACACTTTAGAACCCACGCGCACGGGACATCAGCATATTTCTCACGATAATAAATCAGACGCGCCATCATTCGTGGCTCGGAAGGCTGTCGGCTGACAGGATAATTCGGCCATTCTTACGAATAGGAGTCAGGTTCCTCCTTAATGCAGCCTTTATGGCACCCTCACGCATATGAGACCCGAGTCACCCTTACGAGTGCCCGATACATGCAGTGGGGACCAAGTTGTGTGCGTCCACCTCCAGTCGTCTTGGCATTGTCTTGCCATTGGAGCAAGGTCAGTGATGGAAGGGCGAGCGAAACAGATGCTGCGAAAGTCCCCCTCACTATAAACTAATTCATGTGCATGTCACTGGTACTGTGTCCACTTCGTGAGACTCAGTGGATGACATCGCTTGCAACGGTCGAACTGTCAGATCTCTAGTTATAAAGATAGACAAGTCAGTTAATGCCCGCCAGATGAGTGGTCGAAGAAGATAGTCATTGCGCAGGTCTAAGGATGATTTTAAACTAGCTTTTGCCGAACGCCGAAGATTGAACTAAATCGCAGGATTCCACTCCTTATAATGCAGCAGTGGGCTGCAGCTCACACTGCCGTGCCAACTGGATGGGGATATATAAGTTTTTGATGAAACTGCTGTAAATTAAGTGCGAAAAGTCTGTACTACTCGTAGACGGGGTATTATTCGAGCGCTGTCGTGACAGGTTGATCCTACACGAAAAATCCTTCAAAGAGTCCCTATGGAGTAATGGGAAGAGCGCTATGCAACTCACTGATGCGCGAGTTTGAACCTCGTCTTGTTGACATTTCCTTAAGATGGCCACCAATTAGTGTCAATAACAAAAATTATCATACAGGCATGGTCACGGTTGCTAGCCAACAACAGAAAGTTTCATTCGGCGTTAGGTGAAGATAGGTTTGAATAAATACACCGGGTGTAGTTTGAAACGCAGCAGTGAAAAAATCTCCATACTCTCATGGGACGGATTTTTCTACATAGATTTGAACAATGCTAGAACGTCCTGATGAACGATCACGCGGCGTCCGCCAAAAGACGCTGTAGAATTCAATTGTATCGGTAACGCCCATAGCATTTACAAATACAGTAAGTAGGTATTGCAGACATGGCTAAGTTAATTCTTGGTGTAAATGGACCATGGATTTTCATTGACGTCAGCTCACTTGGAAGGCGAATTTACCCGTAGACCTAGTGGCTGAATAACTCAGCGCGTCAACGGGTTGCAGAGAGGGACAGCCTTCAGCTCAGGTTGGCCGCAAAATAATCAGGCTCTCGCGTCTGACTAGTCAGCGGTGGCGAACCGGCAGCAACAGTGCTATTAGGGCAGAGAGAGCTGAGGTCAGGAACGACGACTGCCTTATAAAATACCACAAAACCCAATGACGACAATGTGGCATGGCGATCGTGATCCGCCATTAAATAAGTTTGCTTGCCACCGCTGTCCTGTGGCTGTGTTCTTCAACTAAGGCCAGGTAGAAAACTTCCAACAAGCAATTCGAGCGGTTGGGGACCTGCCTGTACGCTAGGCGCCCAAATGACCTCAGTAAGATGTCCAAGCCCAGTATTGTGATCCATGCAATCGTCCGCGGCAACCAAAGTGTTCAATAACTCTACTTCAACGGCGCGGACAAAATATGCGAGTCGGACTATGTAGAGAATCAAATACTAATATTGAATGCTGGAACGTGCAAACGACCCTCGACGTTGTCCTCCGCACAACATGGATGCCTGATGCCTGTCTGAGGTCCGGACCCTCGGTTCAGACTCGGGGAAAAAAAGATCCGAGGATCAACTCCCACTTCCCTGTCTACCATAGTGACCCAAGACTCCTCTCGAAACAAGCGAACCATGCACTGCTTGAATGGGGGCCAGTATGTAGCCGATTAACCTACGTACTAACATTTCTGTCATTCCCGTGTACAAACTACACATCGGCCGCTGACCCATGCGATAAAGACGCCTCCTACCAGCAATCGCAAGAACTAGTTGAAATTTCTTCGCCATAATCTGCTGGTTATTGCTGAGGACTGGGATGATATCGGGCTGGGTCAGGCGATGCTTCAAACAGTCACCTCATCGGCCGCATCAGTCACGGCCTTCGGGGCGACGGTGGTGAAAGGACGCTGGACCTTTCTGATCATAGCCGGATGGTTATCACCAATATATACGTCCAATACCGCTGCAAACATACGCTAACCTACTTTCCGACAACGGTCATATGGTTAATCGGACTAACTACATCCTAGTCAATTGTAGGTTTTGCAACTGGATTTGCGACAGCAAATTGATAAACATGCAGAAACTGGCAAAATCTATGGGTCGAATAACCTCGTTCGCGCCTGTCTGAAAGCCCACACCTCGTCCGCGCGCCAAAAATGTGTGGTGCAAGACGACTCGGTGTGGAGTGTCCAACATACCCGAGGCTCTGAACACAGGAACCCGACTATGCTCTGTAACATGAGCTGACAAAGAAGGCAGCGGCAAAAAGTTATCCTTGACAATCTCGGCTCGAGAGGCAGCTGAGGAAATTCTTGGAGTAACACAGAAGGGAAGCAATGAGTGCATCAACTCAATAACCCTACAGTGGTCTGCTCAAACAACTCAATCTACGTCCATCAGTGACGAATCCTTCTGTTAACTTTAGAAAATTATAGTAAGGGCGGCGATGACTGCAGTGGAAACTACTGTGGAGGACTCGAACTTCGGGACTGTCGAAAACTCTACCAACTTATTCACCGAGCTGGTTATAAGCTCTTTGTACTGAGTGACCTTGTTCGCGGTGCAGACAGCGTCGTTAGTGTCAACAACTCGGTCAAGGTTGAGCAATGGCATAACCACTTTTTTATGCCTCAGTATGTTTGATAACCATCACGTCGTTCCGCTCTGTCATCTTTGTGATGGTTTTATTTTTCTCTGGCTTGTGCAGTGCCGGGCAAGCATCCCCCTCCGGGAAATATCCTCAACGCAGCACTGAGGCTATTTAACAAAAAACAGACCGCTGACGACAGCAAAGTCATTGAAGCCTACAAGTCTTGTGCCGATGCTATGGCGTCCTGACTAAGTGGGGGTAGTTGCGCAAGCGTGAGTGAAAGTTACGCAAGGATTTCTCAACAAGAGGATTGATGCTGTGACGGACGGCAACTTCTTCGTGAAGAATACATGCATGTGCAATTTGCTTATGAGATTGATGTGACAGAATGACCAGCAAGAATCAGACGAAGAAGGAGTATGAAAATGCAACATGGGATTTCCAGGGCTGGCAGGATCGCCGCACTGACAGTGTGTCGGTCCTAACAGGTTACGGGAAAATCCATCCCTCATAAACTTCTCACTGCCTAGCGCAAAAGTGTTCTATCATACACCTTACTACTACGCTCATTTGGAATTAGTTTGGGCGCATTTCCATACGGAAAAGTACTTTATATTACATTGCAATAAGATTATTGAGCAGTTCACAGAAAGGAAATATGGACGATACATAAAGAGGTTAAAATGCACACTTACTATGCTGACTCAGGTACGATACGTGGAAGGATGTCTGTTCACATGTGATCCGAGAGCGCGAACCGCTCCCGTAGATACAACCGAAACACCAACCATTATATCCTAATTCGATGAGCGTAAACAAAGTACACGAATGATGATCACAGAATAATAAGACCGCCTCGCATAATAAGCAGGTGACAGTAAGGTTCATCAGTAGGAACATATTGTCCGGTACCCTTGGTAAACACTGTTTATTAGTGTATTCCCGGGTGATATAGGAAGCCGAATAAGTTGACCCTACAGACTTTAGTTTAGTTTGTAGACGTATATTTTTAGGGTAGTAAGCGATGTCCCTGAAGTGTCAAAGTAACATAGGACAGATGACCACGCGGTTAAAATTAAGCTGGATATATGATTATTCCAAAAGAATCATGATTTTACAAAAAAAATAAACATGAGGTGTGAACTCAGACACCCCTGATAGGTACTTATGGCGAGGGATAACCATACACATCTGCGTTGCCGATAAGTATGGGAAAACTGGTTTTTCCGTCTATTATAATTGTGATTTCAAGCAAACAGGTCTCTGTTTCTGCCGCTAGAAGGTTTTCAGGAAGACCGCTACAAGATCTCAATATTTACCATAATACTAACCACGTACACTGAAATGCGACAAAGTCCCTCGTAGTTTAAATTATTTTTAAGTTCGGCATTTGGATGGTTAACAGGGAAAGCTTCTTGTAGGCTATGGCGCAGATCTGACTCCTCACAATCTAACAGGTCTACATGAAATGCCGACGGGTATGCCCCCATTCTAAAGAGAACTGCTAATGCTCAGTATGTCAGCAAGTAAATGATAAGCATTTAAGTTACTTCACAACATTAGAAGGCTTTCTCTGAATTCTTCCCAGTAGCTTATAATACGGTTCCAACTAATGACTGTACACCTAGATTCTTCTTTTAAAGTGTTAACTGATAGGCTACGTGAAATATCCAAAACAGTGTTTTAACTATAAATAAGGAGGATCTTCTAATCGCGAAGTGGACATTTTAATGTATGCAAAAGAGAAGGTTAGATGTAAACAGGACGTGTACTGAGTACGAGAGACAGCACAAGTGAAAGGCTTGTAAAAACGACTGGGTATATGCCAGGGGGAATATCGCAGGTTGAAGGGTGACCAATTAGCACAAAGAAGGTGTGAACAGGGTACATGACCTTGACCGTTCGCTTGCCACGCACATGTAGCATGATGTCCTGACAGCCCGGGCAGCACACGCTGCAGCCCTCCACCCTCAAGCGGACAATATGGGAAGGAGGAGACAGAAAAGGTAGTAGTGGATGGATAATCAATGTTCTAATGGAATTCGTCATAAAAACGTTGGACAGGTTTGCGGATTCGGGTCGACCTTCTCACGGCGGCTATCTTGCACTCTTCGACGCTTTGTGGAGTCACTGGTTCTGCTGTCCCTAAGTTCGAGCTGGCCGAGGTAGAAGGAGGAGGAGGGACATACGCCTCGGTCGCTGGCGTAGTGCTCTGTGCTGGCAGTATAGTTTCAGTCATCGGGATGTTATGATCCCTATCAGGGTTGCTGATAGTTCGAGCTTCACGGATTCTCTATTTAAAATATCCGTTTGGCTGCGAACTTGGTACAAATGTCGACGCACAATTCCCCGGTCTTTTAACTAGATTCTACTTGTTCGCTTGTTCATAATATCACAGGACGGCAGTTAGTTTTGTGTTCTAGTCGCGTAGAGACACTTTCGTTAGGCGTGACGACTCGTGGTAGGGTATTCAAATCATATCGTGCTTTGACTTTTGTCTGTTTATCGATGACTCTGTCGAACGTTGAAGGAGTAAGCAGGTTGAGTCCCGTGCGCAACTGGCGCTCGAACATAAATTCTGCACCCGAAGCACCGGTTGAGTCGTTTGGTGTTATGCGATAGCTGAACAAAAACCGTGACAACATGGTGGCCAATTCCGCTTCCGTCTGTTTGGCTAGTACATACTTAATTGTCTCAACTGCAGCTCTGCGAGGCCACTAGAAGCAGTGTGGTACGGGGTAATGGTTAAACGTCTAATTTCACTTTCCTCCACGAATTCTTTAAATTCTACACTAGCAAAGGCCGAGCCATTGTCTAAAACGACCATTTCAGGTATTCCAAAAGTATAAAAAACTGTTTACAACTTGTTGATTGTATTCATTCCTGTTGGAATCGCATCAATCCATTTAGTGTGGACGCCAACCACCATCAAGACCATATGGCTTTGTAATGGTCCAAAATAATCGACGTGTACCCTCTACCACGACGAGTCGGGACAGGCCTAAAACTTCAGAAGCACTTTCTCTAAGGTCTTCTGCGTTATTCGGCATACGTGACGTGCGTTCACCACATTTCCGATATCTGCGTCAACTTTGCGGACGAGAGCTTTCATTCTAACTGCACCAGGTTTAGCATTATGCAGGTCTTCGCGAATTGCTCCTCGGCCTTGCGGCAGCATAACTACACGATTTTCCCGTAGTACGCATCCGTCCTGTAGACTCAATTCGTTCTGGCTGCTGAAGGATGACTGAAAATCAGGGGAGCTAGAGGACGGCCAGCCAGTTTGCAAGGATCTTTCTACTCGACTTAAAAGAGGATCTCTCGATGTCTACTGTCGAATTTGTTGACAGATTACAGGTGCGTTAACTAGGTTCTGAAGAAGATTCGCGGTCTCAAAAACAGGTGCCTCGTTAACGCCATCGTCCTCACTGGGAAGCCCACTCAAGGCGTTATCCAGTACGTTTGCACTACCCGTAATGTATTTCATTATGTGTGTGTTAGCGGACGGAATGAGTGCACATCGTTGCATTCTTAGCGAGGGCATCTGTTTTATACCTTGTTTTACTCCCAGCAAACTTAAGAGGGGTTTGTGATCCGTGTGAATCTCGAAAGGTCGGCCGAAAAGATACGGGTGGAGGCGATGTAGGCCAAACATTATTGCTATGGCATCTTTATCTAGTTGTGAATAGTTAATTTCCGCCTGAGACAGGGTCCTTGATGACAAGTTAATTGGCATCTCGGCATCAGAAGGCATTCAGAGCACGGGAACCGCACCTACGCCGTACGGAGACGCATCACGTTTCAGTATGATAGGCTTTTCGGAGTCATCATAAACTAGGACTGATGAGGAGGTAAGAGCCGCCTTTGCTGGCTTAAAAGCACTTTGTTCGACCTCCGACTAATTGTAGCAACGAGTCTTTTCAAGTAGTCGATAAAGAGGCTTTACAACTGTGGCCGATTGATTCATAAAGCGACTATAGTGGGTACCCAACCTAAGGACTGAACGCAAATGCCTAATATTGCTGGGCTGCAATGTCGTCTTCAAGGCTTTAAACTTATGTTCGAGCGGCTGGAGGCCAGTTTTACCCACCCTGAAGCCCAGACATTCCACCGACTCGGCAAGGAAGGTACATTTACCTTTCCTGAGTCTAAAACCTGCGTCCACAATTGTCCTAACTCGATGTTTAGAGTCTCTAAATGACTATATTCAGATGGGCCGATGATTAACATATCGTCGAGATATGCGCAAACATGAGGTATTTCCTTCATGAGGTTATGAATCAAGCATTGAAATAGAGCTGGAGCAGAACTTACTCCAAATGGTAGTCTTTTCTATCGAAACAAACCCCGCTGCGTATTGATGGGGGTGTCTCGGGATTCGGTATCTAGGACGACTTGGCTGTAAGCATGATTCACGTCTAAAGTTGTAAATTGATGATCAACTGAGAGGGATGCGAACAGGGCCTCTATGCGCGGGAGTGGATTGGGGTTCAGTTTAGTTGCTGACTTGATTGTCAGCTTGTAGTCACCACAGATACGCACAGAACCATCGGATTTAAGAACAGGAACTATTGGGGCTACCCATCCCAAATAGTTCACGGGCTCGATAATGTTTGCATTCTGTAGGCGATCCAGCTCTTCTTCGACCTTCTGTGCGACTGCATAGGTAACTGGACAAATTTTAAAGAACGGGGGCCGGAAACCTGATTGAAACTGGAACTCCACAGGCGGACCGCGGTAGTGGGTAGCAGAATCGTCACGAAATAGTTCCTTATGATTTACCAAAATAGTATTTAAAGCCGGATTTACACTAATCCGATGTACATAAGACAGCACAGAAGGCACACATTTAATCCAATTCCGTAAGAGGAGATTTAGTCGTGGGGTTCTTCTCACCACATGAACCGGCAAGTACTGGAGTCCCCTCATGCTCAACTTCGCCCGTAAAGACCCTAGAACCTCTAAGTTCTGTCCGGTGTAACTATGGAATGTCGAGCTAGCCGGAAGGAGAGAGTGCAATTATTGAAGATACACCTCTTTCATAGGAGTAACAGATGAGCCAGTATCAATTTTAAAACTTTACGGGATGGCGATCAACTGGAAACGTCATAGTGTGTGGCGATTGGAACGGCCCGTTGACCGAAAACATTCGGAGTATCGCCTCGCTATCCCCAGCTAGATTAGGATAGGTCACATGCGTGATAGTGTTTGCTTGTCTTTTGGCGAAACAGACTCGCTCCAGGTGGCCAATTTTCTCGCAAAGCCGACAAACCGTCTTCTGGTGTCTATAGTCTGACAAAAGGATGTGATGCTGACCACAACGGTAGAAGGATGGCAGTTTTTTTGAGGGAACTGATGGTTGCTGTTTAGGTGAAGACCCAGCAATGCTGACCAGTCAGACAGCCACTTTAAGTTTCCAGGATAGTACCACTCCATCGTTCGACCGATTTGGCTGCTGAAGTTTTTGCCGTACGCACTCCTGATGACTGGTGGTATCACAGGCTTACTTCCATGGCAAATCCCTTTTCTCGATAAGAAATTTCCTCGAGCTTTTTCAATGCGCAAACCAACGATCGGCCGCTGAGCGAGCATTGTGTGTTCGAAGTTGTGTGCATTGATCTCTTTATACCTACAGTCCTGGATGGTCAGAGTCCGGTTCGTAATAAAATCCCTGACACACTGATTGAATTCCAGACGCATTTGACAAAACAGATAGCGACTAAGGAGGAAGTTGTATTTTCCTCCTCACACTGACTCGAGTTTTGTGAAGGCTGTTTGGATATCTGTAGCGCCTTGTACATCGAAAACGTTAAAACATCGTCGTCCCAACTCTCTTAGATTTGTCCGGATAAGTTTCAACTTAGATGGGACGTACAGTGTAATCAGTGGGTGACCAAATAGGAAGTAGAATAGAATAGGTTTATTATAGCACCTTTTGGACACTGCCAGTCTCCTTTGAACACAGAAAAAAACTTAAACCAAACCCATCCAATTCGGCTGCACTTTGATATCATTGGTTTTGGGTTCTGTTTAGTCAGTAGAGCGCGAATTCAGAGTATGTTTAAAGTTAGAAAATCTGAGTTCTAATGCAAAATAATAGCGGAATTAGAAAAAAGTGCAATATACACAATCATGTTCCACAGGATGAAAGTTATAGTTTCGAGAACGACCCCCGGACCAAGCCATGAATGGTCCGAAGCGGAGCGGTCGAGTTATCAATAAGGCTTTGGGCAAGAAATCATTGAAAATATCAGCGGTCGATTGAGCATCTGCTATTGGATTTCCAAGATTGTCTTGGAGGATAGAAAGCTGCGTCTTCATACCAGCTTTCACTTTTCGAGAGAAAAGTTTTGCGACGTTTAACGGGAGGTTTTCGGAAAAGCGTACCTCCTCGGCTGGCCGATTTTCTTCGGACAATCTCTTTGTTCGTTCAGAAATACCACAAATCGAGGGCAGAGGGAAATCATCATTCCGGAGATGGAATTGACGAGAAAGTCCGAGCCAACTGTGGCGAAAAGGTAAGGAGAGGGAAACCCCATTCCCGAAATTAATTATTTCACTAGGGAGAACAAAAAGAGAAAAAAACCCGACCAAAATATCGTACAGTTTAACAGTGCAAAGGTTTACATTTGAACTTAGGAAGAAATTAATCCAATCGTAGGAATTAAGGTATGCTAATAATTCGGTCGAGTAGGCTGATCGATAATCGAATAGACAAAATTCCGTGAAAAATTTTTGTCAGCCTCGAGTTCTATCGTAGAAACAACTATGACATGCTC
Organism: Spirometra erinaceieuropaei; assembly: GCA_902702965.1. Taxonomy (NCBI): domain Eukaryota; kingdom Metazoa; phylum Platyhelminthes; class Cestoda; order Diphyllobothriidea; family Diphyllobothriidae; genus Spirometra; species Spirometra erinaceieuropaei. The sequence continues at coordinate 815,610 of CACRXP010000078.1, forward strand.
TGAGCTCTCGAGTGGGCCTAGAGATGACACTGAAAGAGGCGTGAATCCTTTACAGAAGATGAGGTCAAGTATGCTTGACCATGCCTACACCACTACTGCACACTCACCTCACGCATCGACCTGGTCGGTCACTTGTGGACCAATCGCACAGAAATTGGCGAACCAGTGCCTGGAGCACCAATTTTCACCCCCACTGTCGTCTTAACTGCTCGCATTATCCTTGACCATTCGACCATCGCATGAACCTACTCGGTCACATGTGCATTAATGAAAACCTGCAGTAAATTACCGAAAACTAGACCACATCGCTACACGTTTCAACATCAACTCACGCATCACACATGAACATCTCAAACATCACAAATCGCGGAACCTCTGACGTAAATGAGGAGCGTGTTCTTCTGTTCCCTGTCCGAACCGTTTGCTCCGTGGGCAGCCAAGCACTGGACGATGTAGCCCACCTCCCTCAGAAACAAACAACCTTTCCCCCTCAAACTTTTTGCTTTAAATGCCAGATTCTTGCTTAAAAAGATGCACTTGCTTCAGACACTGGTGTTCGTCCATTGTTCAGATATTGTTTTAGTAACTGAGACGTGGGCGTCAGTCTCCATAGCTGAATCAAAACTCCCTCTTCTAGGCTATAACTGCATTCGAAATGATCGCCAAGACAGCAGTGGTGGGGGCGTCTACGTTAAGCAAACACTAACATTTTTGCCGCTTGACCTCCCGCATTTTTGCGCAGTAGAAGGCAGCTGCTGGCTCCAAGTTGCACTAAAAATAAGTTCTCGCTATTCGTTGGCTGCGTCTATCGCCCTCCCAACGGGTGACTTTAATGTTCCTGAAGTCCGTTGGCTTCCGCCTTCAGGCCCCAGAAGGTTCGATTACTTCCTTGAGACTGTGGATGTTGGGATATGGACTCAGGTTGTCGACTTTCCAACCCGAGGATTAAGCATACTCGACTTGATTTTCTGTAGAGGCTGCCTACCTTCGTCTTTGTCATCCCTTGGCCCACTGGGGGGCTCAGACCATGACATAGTGGTTTCAACACTAGAACTCGGGGCTACTAAAACGATGTCCCCAAAGTATAGCTTTTTCCACGATTTCCGGTCAGCTCACTCGTCTGAATTATTAACACACCATAATTCCTACGACTGGACTGATTTCTTCCTTAGTTCGGATGTAAATGTTTACACTGCAAAACTGTGCGAAATTTTGGATCCGCTTACTTCTCGTTTTGTCTCCCGTAAGAAAATTATTAATATTGGGGATAAGGTTTACCTACGCTTACTCTTTCGTCGCAGATTGCGCAGACTTTACGTCGATTCCATCTTCAGAACGACGTTTCTGTCCTGCCCTTGATTTGCGATATATTTGAGCGGACTAAGAGATTTTCTGAAGGAAAACAGTTAGCCGAAGCGGTCCAATTCACTGAAAACCGTTCGTTAAATGTCTCGAAAATTTTCTCCCGAAAAGTACAAACTCAAAGAAAAACGCAAAATCCCATCCTCCGAGACGCTCCCAGAAATCCCATAGTTGATGCTCACTTAACCGCTGAGAGTTTCAATGATGTCCTATCCAAAACGTTTACTGAAGACTCGACCACTCCACTTCCGACCATCCAGGCACTGACTGGGACAGTTCTAGAAATTATAACTTTCACTCTGTGAGACGTGACTGTTGGGGTTCGGCGTTTTCGTCAATCGTATAGTCCAGGACCTGATGGTGTCCCAGTAAGCATTTTAAAAGCCGATGCAAATACGATTTTCCCATCCCTCCTATGTAAGATATTTAAGCTCGCTCTTGAAAGTGAAATATTTCCTACCTTGTGGAAGGACTCACACATTTTGTCCATTCCTAAGCATGGCAAATCTACGTCATTTGATGACTTTCGGCCAATAAACACCTTCCCCGCTGTTTCGAAGATTTTAAAGACATTGATCAAAGATAAGATGATGTGTCAATTAAAAGAGAATAACCTACTGAGTGTTGCTCAGCATGGATTCCTCAAAGCTCGGTCTTGTGACACCTGTCAGCTCTTTTTCTTCGACTATGTTCTCCAATCTAGGGACAATGGTTTTGCCATTTACACAGTGTATTTCGATTTTACTGAGGCTTTTGACCGTGTTGACCATGCTCTTCTTCTCTTGAAACTGTCCCCTTTCGGAATAGGTGAGAACCGTTTGAATTTTATATCCTCTAACCTGGGCACTCGTACACAACGAGTTAAGATTTCCATTGCTCTCTCCAAACCCACACGTGTGAGGAGTGGAGTCATTCAGGGTAGTGTACTCGGCCCGCTTTTATTTTGCCTTTTCGTTAATTATGTACCCGATTCATTTCAGAATGGTAAGCATTTCATGCATGGCGATGATCTTAAAGTTGCATATCGATATAGGCCGGCAGATCGTGACATCGTGCTTGAGCTCCTAAAGAGCGATCTACAGGCTTTTGCCCAGTGGTGCCACACATGGCGCCTTTCTCTTTCCTGGCATAAGTGCTCAGTCATGGTGGTTGGCGACGACCGCCAACCTCAACTAAGTATTGAAGGTCACGCCATAAATGTGCCTGGGGTTATTAAGGATTTGGGCGTATCATACTGCAAGAGTCTAAATCTCTCGGAGCACTGTGCCTTGATAGTCTCCAATGCACGTAGAACGACCGGGCTTATCCACCGAAACATTAAAACTAGGGACATTAGAATGCGCCTCTACAATATGCATGTTAGACCTGGCCTGGAATACTGTTCGTTTTTATTTAGCCACATGCGTGCTACTGAGCGGAAGAAAATAGAATCCGTTCAGCACCTTTTTACCAAGAGAGTTTTAACCCCGGAACACCGACATTTGTCTTACCAAGAACGTTGCCGGCTTATGGGCCTTGATCCTTTATGGTTCCGTAGATTACAAAAGGGACTATTTTTGCTATTTAAACTCTTATATAATCACACATTTGACCCACTCACCTCTCCAAGATATCATATCCACCCACGACGTAACAGTCACAGTGAGGTCTTTTTATTTCTTCCTCTGGCACGTACTGTTAAATATCGTCGGTTCTTTTCTGCAAATGCTATTGCTATTTGGAATAGACTACCCAGGAATGTAAAAAATCTGCAGAATTATCCTTTATTTAAGAGAACTATTACTCGATTTTTGCATTCAGAAAAGCTCCCACAAATTTTGGGTGCTGAATCCACTGACCGACTGTACCTTAGCGATGGCGTTTGTGGTCTCTGAACACTATGACCGGTCTCACCAGGGACAATTTCTTTGGCCAGCAGCGACAGCTGTCCTTCGGCGCCTCTATTTGGACTAGCCCCGACTTCATGAAAGAAATTGGCGACTGATATTATCCAATACTGTGCAACCCATCCCTTCTTGACGGTCAGAAGTTTGCCGCCAGCAGTCTTTTTCTCCTGAACACTCCAAACCATAAAAACCACCATCAGATATATTTTTATTCCTTTTCCGCAGGAGTTTTTTTCACTGCTGGCCGGATTTGTGTTTAAAGCTTCCCCGACAATGCCTGTAAACTGGCATTAAATAAATTATTCTTATTATTATAAATGGCACCTCGCCCGAGTCGCCCCTTTTCTTTTGTTGGGCGAAATCCTGGTCAGCGTACGTGATGGATATGGGGTGTGATGACACGCATGGGTGCATGTTTTCGTTGTGGTAATCACCTGCGCCCTCTTCTGTCTACGACCTTCTTGACTCTGTCTTCACACCGGGCCCAGGTGGAAAGGTGAGAGTGCGGTAGATGCAGAACAAGCCTGCTATCATTATAAACGCATTCAAGCGCAAAGCATGATATGAAGGGGCGACTTCGATGAAGGCAGATTGGGATCGGGTTCGCATTGCAAGTGTTGGACGGTGAAGGTTGGCGGGACTTCACGAGTGCTCGCATCGGTGGTGAAAGTTGGAGGAGTAGTTTTCGCCATCGAATTGGTCATGGAAACAGAAGTCGAAGGTAGTGTCAATGGGATCCACGTACCTTCCTATCAACTCAAGCAGTTAACTCTCTTGCTGAGGACGTCGTTTTGGGGGTTAATACTTCGCACGAATACCCAGTTGCACAGTCAATGGAAGTCCTGAAGGGTTAAAATAGAAGGAATTAGTAATGTGCCACTGGTATTCCTGTTGTAGTAAATAATACGGATAAAATTTTGAACACGGTCATGTTTGATCTACAAAAATGGCTAATACGATTCTACTCATTTGGGATAACGACCAAAATCGTTCCTATGTATTTTTCCTGAAATATAAAATGTGCTAGACAATTATCCGCCAGCAATTATTAATGCCTACATTAGTGTTATCGATTGCCGTTAAAAGTGCGGCTGAGTCCTCCAGACTTTTAGAAAAATCTATTGGTTTTTCGGCTTCTCAATCGGTGATCGGAGTACAGTTGGTCCAATGACCATTCTGCACTTTAGATAGGCTATCGGGCGGGATCATACTGTTTCAGTTCACTCTAGTTCAGTTTACTGAGGGAAATAGGCATGAGCCTCGGAGTACCCTATCTGAAACGCAAAATTGAGTGCGGTGTACACAGAAATTATCTGGGCTGAAATAATTAAAATGGTTAGTTTCCTGCCGCGCCAGCTTCCGATCTGTGGTCGTTTGATAAATTTAAATATTCACATGTTGGAAGCACGATTTAAACATAATTTTACAAGCATTTTTCGGAATCCCATAAACCCCTATTATTATTATTATCATAGAGGTACTTGAGGGAAAATTTTGAGGGCGAGGCCTTTTAAGTAGCCGGACTAACCCCCTAATCACTAATAAATTCAACGAATCCTAGGGATGAAAATCAGTCAGAGTACCTATCTTGCAGGTTCGGCTGGTGTTATCCATTAGAACGGAAGCCTTAGATAGCCGATCTGGCTTCTGTTATTGGAGCTTAAAGTCCCCATCCTACTAAATGCGAGTTGTTAGACAACAGTGCCATCTTCTCCACTCGGAACTTCTTCAAGCCAGAAGTACAAACCCGAGAGGCGCTGGTGAGCGGTAAGTCTGTTAAACTTCGCCTAACTCCTTCTTGCTCAAAAAAAGAGTTCAGCCAGTTCTACTGACGACCTGGCTTTTCATCCTCCGCAGGAAACGATGTCGCAACCAAAAGCGACCACAGACTGCCCATGGTGGGTAAGACGACTGAATGCGATTCATCGTCATCGCAGGTCCTGGGGTTTAATTCTAGAGGAAGGGAAGGAGAGAGGGAAATATGCTTCCTAAAACAGGCACGGAGAAGCTGTCTTACGCGAAATTTGGCCCTCAAAACAGGTTACTTCTGGCTTTAAAATGAGCGTATGGTTACTAAACCAATGTTCTTAAAAAGGGCAATGAAGTTAACGCGAACTCATCTGGCTCAGTTTATCAGTCAGTATATTTGAAGTAAGTGACACAAGCCTTTAAAACTCCATTTAATCGGTACAGGTGTGAATGTACATAGATAGATTGCAAACACCTTACATGTAGCTTTAGTGTGCGGAGTGCATTAATCTAATGGTGGGACATAAATGGGAAAAGGTGCGGCATTTGCGAAATATCGGCAAAAAATCATTCACTGCATTTGCAGTGAAAGTTTTCATCAGTGTCAGGGTTAACGTACACTGAAGGATCTATTGAATTCATGTTAATAGTATGTTTATAGCCATTTTAATAATCCACTAGATCGGGCTTGGGGAGTTCGGGTTGCCTTTTGACAGGTGATCGTCCAGATGTCTCTTGAACGCACTCACGGTAGGGGTATCCACAATATACGTCGGCAGAGAATTTCACTGGCGAATGACTCTCCACGAGAAAAAAGTAGGAACGTTGATTTGTGTGGCGCAGTTTCTTTTCAAGCTGGTAATCGTGTCGTTTGAGACTAGTTTTTGGTGCCATTCCAAAAAGAGTTTCTCGGTCTACATCCAGATCAAGTTCTCTTTGCAAATGTAGGGTTGCTATGAGGTCACCTCTGTCCTGTCTGTAGTGCAGGGGATAGAGATTCAAAGCCGTCAGGCGCCATTTGTACTTAAAATTTTTAGTTCATGGACAGCCTTTGTATCACGTCTCTGTACACCTTCATGAATATCTATATCCTTCCGAAGACACGGCCGCCAAACCTGTACCACATATTCCAGTTGCAGCCGCACAAATGCCTCATATACCATGCCAAAGTCATCTTAAATCAGATTAATAAACGTTTTCCTATCGCGCTTATGATTGACATTGCGCGCTACGACTTTAGAACACTGTGCGGTGACGCTTAAGTCGTCTTGAACGAATACGCCAAGGTCTTTTACCACATTTACGGTTTCAGGTGGTTGACTGTCCAGAAGATAGTGTGGTGAGGGTGCACCTATTCTTCGTCTTGCTGATACTATGTGCATTATCATACATTTTTGACGTTGGATTTCATGCATCATTCCTCGCTCCAGGCGTGCGAATTCTCTATGTTCTCTTGTGGCACCTTGGCGTCTTTTTCATCTTTTATAACTCTTCGCAATTTAAGATCCTGTGAAAGGAGCGCTTTGTTTGATTTCACTTCCCGTATGTGATCGTTTACATAGATAAAGAATAGGAGCGGCCCAAGGGCTGACCGTTGTTGAACTCCACTTTTAACAGGCGCCCATTCTGAGCATAGCCAGCAGCAGTAATTTTTTTTCTTTCAAAGTTTAAGAAATCTTGAATCCAGTTCAGGATATTTCCTCTTATCCCTACGCCTGACAACTTTGAACGAGGTATTTATGTGGAACGCAATCAAACGCCTTGCTGAAGTCAAAGTAAATGACATCTACTGGATGTCCTTCATCCATGGCCTTCGACCAATGTTCGAGTGACGTAAGAAGGTTTTTGAGGCAGGACCTATTTTCACAAAAGCCATGTTGAACTGAGCAGATGTGGCAGCGGAATGTATCGAGCGATGTAATTGCTTTTTTTTTAACTATCCTTTCATCAGTTTGCGGCGAATGCATGTCAGGCTTACCGGCCGGCGGTTGGTGGGATATCGCCGTGATCCTCCCTTGTGGATGAGTATGGCGTTTGCTAACCTCCATGTATCAGAAAGTTAACCAGCTTCGAACGATTTTTGGAAGATTATACGGAGTGGTTCTGCTAGTTCTTCAGCTAGTTGACGTAGGAGTACACCTGGGATCTCATCTGATCTTGTCTTAAAGTTAAAATCATCAAACTTCTTTCGCCACATTGGTGGTGGAGATATGCATAGCTTGTAAGTCATGAGACACTTTACCTGACAAATCATTGAGTTGTTCGCTCCTCAGGTGATTTAGACGAATCAGCTGACCCTTTAAAAAGAGAAGAAGAAGAAGAGGAGGAAGAAGAAGACATCATTTTTATCGGGAAACAACGCTTTTAGCTACCAATTGTGAAGCAGTGCCGCGTTTTAGTACTGGAAGTGGCTCCTGTAGGCCTGAACTAAGGTCACATGTCTGGCCAATGCATTGCTTGTCGGTAGGCGAGGGCCATTCCCACATAAGGAGGTAACAGGCAGAATTTTATTACCGACAAAGACAAGGGAGACTGGAATGGCCATTTCTGGCTTATTAGCCGTCGTCAGCCAGTCATAACCAACCCCGAGGTGTGGAACGCCTGGGGCTCGGACTCGCGACCTGTTAGTTCGAAGTCCAACGCCTCTAAACACTGAACCATGGGCTCGTTGTCCTGTCGGTTTCGATCGGGAATGAACGATGGTAGAGGGGCGCTCACCGATCGTTCCTACGAAACTCACTCGTTCCTTTTTGCCTTACGGGCTCTCTCTCGAGCCCAACTAACAGCCGCACAGCAGCGCATGAGATAGACAGAATGTTATTACCGACAAAGACAAGGGAGACTGGAGTGGCCATTTCTGGCTTATTAGCCATCGTCAGTCAGTCATACACAACCCAGGCCTCGATCCCGCCATCTGTTAGTTAGAAATCCAATGCCTCTAACCACTGAGCCACGGCTACTGGTTGGGCTCGAGAGAGGGAGAGCCCGTAGGACACAACGGGACGAGTGAGTTCCGTAAGAACGATCGATGAGCGTCCCTCTACCATTGAGGAGATAATCTCTCTCCAAGTCCCCTGACAATGCTAACTAAGGTGTTAGACAGGACCGCAGGGGCTGCTTTCCAGCCTAAAAAAAACAATTTTCAAGATAATTTTCTCATCTAAGAAAATAGTGAATTTAGTACTCTGGTTACACGAAACATAACGTAGGCTAAAGCTTAGAAATCAGGAAATGTTTGAATCAGCCCTTTCGACTTTGTTTGTTTCACAAAAAATCAATATCGGATCTAGTGTAAGCTAGACAGGATCGCATAGTGAACCCCATGAATCTTCAGCCCTTTTCTAGATCCTCATGGCTTCCTGTTCTGAGACATCCCACATTCAATAGACGGCAAACCTGATTACCAAATTTAGATGAGGTGTACCGCGTACGATGGGTGTCTTTGATTTTTTTGTTTTTGGGGACGGGGTTTTTGTACTTTTGGCTGAAGGAAGATATACGTGTTCCAGATTCTTGCTAAAAAGCAGACGAAGACTCGATTACTGGAAAAGCAGGTTTTCTAGTCTGAGCTTTCGAACTCGCCACCTGGCTGCGTGGGCGTGGCGCGTGATAACACGAGGGTAAAACAATGTGTCTGTTGATCGAGTTGATGTCTGACACCTCCGCTTCCAACAGTTCTCGCCCCGTCTTGTAACCGGCTCACGCCAGTGACCATGTGCTCGCAAAGTCGAACTCGTGGCGCGTGAGTAGCGACTTGCCCCTGAGATGCGTCACGCGGTAGATACGCTGAGCCAACACGGGGGCTAGATCGGAGTCCGGCAGCCATGATAAATCCCAACATTTGGGGTGTGGTGGCACTCCCATGTGTCGGCCCACGCAGCGCCCATCGGGGTCCGTTCCACCACATACTTTTATTTAGTATAAAGTCCTGGTTGGCATACGTTGTGAACCAGGGGGTGCGGTAGTACGCCTAGGTGTGGGTGTACGTCGTGAAAGCCACCTGCTACCTTCCCAGCCTCCGGTCTTCTTAACTCTGCCCTGACACTGAATCCAGGCGGGAGAGGAGGGGGGAGTGCGTTAAATGCAGCGCAAGTCTACTATCACTATAAAAGACATCACGCGCAAGGTACCGTGTCTGCTCCCATGCTGCTGTGGACCATACAGTGGACATCGTCGGCCAAGACGGTCAAATTGTCGTGTCGAGTAGCCACTTGAGACAGTGGGTCGTCTCTCTGAATGGCCCGTTTGTGTTCGAGTGTTCGAGGACAAAGTCGCCGCCCTCTTTAGCCTGTGTAGTGAGGAGAAGAGTCCTGGCATGGAATCTGTTCATCTGCGTCGAGCCGGTTCTTTGTCTGCATGAGCTTGGTACGCATGACAGCTGCCGGACGATGGACTATGCCCACTCCTCACACCGCCACTATGCATTCCGTTGCCTTAGACACGTTCTTTATGTACGGTTCGAGTGCCAAATTTGTGGTGTTTCTCTTCCGTTTGTTCGTTGTGGACGCGTACGAATGCAGAGGCTGTTGAAATTCTTCGGGTAGCCGTTCCTTGCCAATTTGCCCCTGAGATACCATAGTTATTGAACTCTTCCCTCCGGCTCATTACGGTGTGTTTTTACGCTGTTGATGAGCACTCTAACACAGCCACTTATGTGCACCGTCGGATGGTTGCTAAGATGGTTGAGGATCTGGTTTGTGATAGTTGCCTTGCTATGTACTGTGGCGTCAAGTTAATCACCGAACTGCCCAAGCCAATTTAGCGGACCACTGAAATGGCTATAAACATACTACTAACGTGGATTCAACAGATCTTTCGTGTGAATTAAACTTGACTCATGTGAACATTTTCACAGTGCGAATGCAGTGGACAATCTTTTCGCAGTTATTTCGCAAATGCAATGTCTTTTTCGGATTTATGTTCCATTATGAGCCGAACCCCTCGCAGCTGCGTCAGGCAGCTGCACAAGATCGGTGAAACACGCGTGTCTGGGTTTTTAGCTAATACCTGTCCGAACGTGACGAGCACGTCAAGGAAGCGTAGTTGTTTGGCCTTCTCTTATAAAATGGATGTCGGAGAGGATGCCGTTAAGCAGGTCACAAAAACCCCATAGCCTGTTTCTCTCAATTATGATAAATGTGTCGTCCCCCGTACCGGTGCCAAAATGCAGGCTCGTAATGGTTGAAAAGGACCGTTCCAGTCATTATAGGGCGAAGTCCGCAAATAGTCGAGGTACTGGAAAACCCATCGGTGTTTCTTTGATTTGCTCGCATGTTCTGCAATCGGAGGTGAAAAAGGTTCATTGGCGGGATGCAAAGAGTTGCATGAGATGCTCAATGTTTAGGGGCTCCATTGTTTTGCCGTACTTCACTTTGCGCCGCTTGCGTAACACATCGTGCGCCAAGTCTGGTGGAATAGATGTGAATAGTGAGACAACATCGAAGGACGCCTTAATTCCCTTACCGAGGAAGAATACCACTAACTGCGAGCTAGCTCTTAGGAAAAAGGGTTTTCTGTTTTAACTTTGATAGATATGAGAAACAGAAGGATATGGCGAGAGCTATTAGTATAACACCTGACCGAATCTCCCATTAGGCTTTTCCTGCAGTTTGTTAGACCGAGTGGTCAGAGAATTAATGCTGAGTTTGCCACGAGCTATATTTAACTGGTTGGCTGAGTATGAAATTACGAGAAACCAGTAGGCGTCTTAAAGGCTGTTTCCACGGCAGTGACACCCAGCCAGCTGGAGTGCGATGTGGGGGCGTTTTCCGAAAGCAAAATAATGTGCTGAGCATCATTCTGCTCTCCGATATGAACTTTAGTTCAACATCGCAAAGTCACAAGTACGAGAAATCCCGCAGGTCTTTCATGCACCAACCTGTCACGAGTGCGCCTTGGTCGCGTCGACAGATGCCTGCCCGTTAACCAGGTCGTCAGGCTAGCTGGGCTCCAGCACGTCGTGGTTGCAACACGGATCGATAAAGAGGGCTGTGTCTACCAGCTAGCAGGTGCTATCAACAAGCTGTCAGGGCCTAGCTTAGCAGAGCGCTCATCCGGACGAAATGGAGACAGCCAGCAGGGCATGGGCGATAACAATGGGGCAGAGAAATGTAACAAGTGTGGATCGGAGGCAAGGCAGATGTCAGAGTGGCAAGGGTATGGTATGAAGCCCCCTTGGGGCGATCGCAGCTAGCCACAAACTTAACACCAACCATGGCTATGCCTTCAATGGAAAATCTCTGACCTGCAAGTATTGATGGAAAACTCGGACGTAACCGCAACCTTAAGCCAATCCCCAAAACCCTAACCCTAGTCTAGTCCCAAAATCTAGACCACAGCCCAAGCCTGCCAACCTAGGCCTCAAGAACACCAATTCTAACCGCTGCCCAGGCCCTAAACTGGCAGCTTTAGTGTCCATGACGCCCTTGGAAGTTGAAATCCGCTCCCTGCATAACTCCTTTCGCGAAATACTGCCAGGCAAACCATTATGGAGCACACCGAACTAAGTAAGATGGTAAGATGGCAGTTGGTAGCCAGACATTATACGTTGGTACTGTCGGCGAACGTACTTGTTATCAGTAGGTATGCTTACCTTGTCTAGGGAACTTGTTATCAATAGGTGTGCTCTTACTGATTTAGGCAGATCGCCCGTTTCGGTCAGGCTATTGGATCTAGCGAGGGTTAGGCGTAGGTTAAGTTTTAGGATTGGGGTTTACGTTTTAGGGTAAGGTTTCAGTGTTAGGGTTAGGGTTTAGGTTCCCGTTAGGGTTACGGTTAAGGTTAGGGTTAAGGCTAGGGTTAGGGTCAAGATTAGGGCTAGGGTCAAGGTTAGGGTTAGGGTTATGTCTAGGTTTTGGCTTAGCGTTGGGTTTTAGGATTTTTGTCACATTTCGTATTTGAGGCTTAGGGTTAGTCTTTACGGTCGTGGTCAGGGTTGGATTTAAGGGTTAAGCGTAGGGTTTACATTTCTGCCATTATTTCACCTACTTAAAACTTCCCAGCCCCTTCCCTTGGAACTTTACTTTTTCCCAGAAACTCCAGCATTCCTCTACCAGCCCTTCCACTTACCCTACCCATATAACCCCCATTCCCACCATTTCCGTATTACAGGGACCTGGCTGTCCGCCTCCCTATTCCTGGCTACCAACTGCGATCCAAGCACTCGCACGATCTAACGTGCGGAAGTCCACTATTCGATCATCGCTGTAGTACTGACGGACTTTACTGTGAGTTAAACTCAAGTCCACTGCTATCTTACAAACACGGGAACACCTGAAGCATAAGTGATTACAATCCTATTGGAAGGGCTTCGTATCGCTATCGTTATCATTACTAAATTCGTAATTGGTTTCGGTCCTAGTCAAAGTGTTGCGCAACAAGCAAGGCATCCCCAGACAATGAAATATGAACTACATGTTGCAAACTACTCGTGAAAGCCTTTTTCAGTTGGTTTTCAAAACGCTATCCATGTTTTCGTTTGCAAAGCAACATAGCCCATGAAAAAGATTTGAGAACACAACGTAGACCGATCCCAGTAACTAGGTTGTATCCTAGGGCAACAGACCGCTTCAGCTGTTCCACAGCTTTGGTTCCACTCCTGAACTCGTTATTTCAGACAGCCCCAAACGAAGAACTCAAATGGACCAGGTCAGAAGACCTTGGAGGCGGCTCCACCACCCTTTCTCGGTTAATCCACTGTTCAGCAAATATCCATCTGAAGTAATGGCACGCGACATTTGCGTATTGTGCGGTGACTCTGTGTTATTGAATGCGCACATAGTTGTGGCAATCCCTCTCCGTGGTCGCCGGCGCGACGTGTACTCGCGCGGTATCCTTTCTGTGCGCCTCACGTCCCCTTTAAATTAGCTGCTGGGGCTGCGTATGCAATTATACCGGGCAAACACAACGTCAACTGACGGCCAAATAATCTGAGGAATCACCAAAATGTTTTCCTGCATTTAAAGAGCAAGTATTCAATTCCCCCTGTCGAAATGCGATGATCGGAAACCCGAAGATCCCCAAATCACAAGTCAGGGAAGACATAATTATTGGACAAACTTTACCGCGACAAGGCAGCACACTTGAGCTCAGCGGGCGGTAGCAACGAGTGGTCTCACCAGACGTGTCAACCGTTTAAAGTGTTCAACTGGGCGCGATGTGTGTGCGCCTGTACTGGTGCTTCGTGCTGCTGCAGCCAATAAATGAAGGCAGAAATACCAGTCGCGGTCACGGCGTCGGCAAGCTGAATGCTGATTCACGCGATGGTGGAAAGCCGTGCCTGAGCGGCCGAAGCCAGCACGGGCAAGCGACCGTGAGAGCGGGCATCTACATCTCCAATGAGAAGCGCTCTCCACACAGCGGATATTCCATTGGTCCAGAAAGTACCTGTCTGGGATCTCATCCGCTCTGGTGCGAAACGCACACCAAGTTATATGGACTGAGCTTGTACTTGGAGTGCTAAGCTGGACTTATGAATGCAGCTCAACCATCCCTTTACTCCGGCCTTGTTAAGGTGACGGCTGAAAACAAGTGCTCCGTGTTGTCAGATCTCTGCATTGTCGCTTTGCCACTTCAAGGCACGGATCCGGACGAAGAGGTTTGCGTCAGTCCTGAAGTTGATTGGTTTGTTTGGATATTTGTGGTTGTTCGAGAACGAAATTGTCACTGGTACTCGCGAGATGCGCAATGTTGTAGCGGTTGGCCGGAGTAGGGGCACTACATAGTCTTAACACGAAAAACGGACGATCATGTCTTCAAGTATAACAGGTCCGATGTGGCCATTGTCGGTGGAATCTCGCCAAGATGAGCTTGAATTAGGCAGTCAGAGAGCTGGACTTCGGTCGTCCTCGGGGTGGCTGGTTTTGGTTCATGAAATGGTCCCAAAAGACCCGTGGTGCTTATATGGAGAAGCCGTCTAACTTCAGCTCGAAAAGTTCTGGGATATTTTAGTGGTTTTCAAGAGTTTTTTCTGAGTTCTTATAACACATGCATCTACTGCAACATGAACAGGCCTAAAAGTCACGTGAACCTGATTTGCATTCACAAGTAAGTTTGTGCATTCGGAGAGGTTGTACCAGTGATGGAATGGCCCCTTCTGGAATACCTACAATACTCTGAGGTGTGGGCATGGCAACCTCATTCACTTACGGTCGCACAGCATAGGTGATAACATTCTCATTAATTCGAAAGGATCTTACAACCGGCCAGCAGAGAATAGAGAGAATGCATCTACCGTCTGGGTCAGCTTCAGTTTGCGAAAACGTCCTTCCGAGCAATTCTGCCCTATAAATATGTCTTGGGGGCATTTGACTGGGGTCAGATACACACTCCGATTATCATCAGACCCCAGCTTCCACGAAGATATTCTTGCGTACCTTCACAATGGACTCGACACATCATCAGAAGAATAGGTTCCTTCCCTAACTGGTCCTTTCCCAAAATGTTTTGTATTCTTCTTACGATGGTGCCGCTACACCATGCAAAATGCGTGAATATGCGTAACAAACGCTTGCCTTAATTAGCAAACATCAGGAGGGATCCCACATTCACATAGAAACTTAGTGTGTTTAGATTACTTGGACCTAAAATGCAACGGAATTAGTCCTTTTCTTGTCTCGCACCTTCCAAATTACTTACACCGTTCTTTCGGATACTCTTGACGAGACCATGGATAAATGCAGCCAAGGGGCCTTAGACAAAAATGGCCCCTATGGTTTGAGGCGACGTTTGTCAGTTCGAGGTCTGGGGAAAGCAGAAAATAGTCTTTGCGAAATGCTTTTTTCTTCTTACTATAAAGTTTACACAGTGCGGGAATGAGAAGGGCACGGGAGGACAACCACGCCGTTCACCTCGCGAACCGCTGACAGGGAACCCAAATCCGTCCAGACTTGATCTTCCGAATCTGTCGATCGTTCCAAATCGCTGAACTGACAGAAAAAAGTAACAAGATGAAAAAAGAAATGATCTTCCCCTCCGCACTCGTCCGTTGCTTGAATATAAAGAAAATCCACTGCCTACTCATAAGTCCAGCAGTTCAAATGAACATCTGGACACTTTGTGAGATATGTATAAGTGCCACTCACCGAAGCTTTTAGAGGTGTAGTTTGGAAGTGCTGAGAGGTGCTTCCGGCTGAAAACAAAATCAAGTTTTTAAAATACTTCACCGCGCGAATGGAAGTGTTTTAGCCTTATAAAAGCTCGTTTCGCATCATGAGCTGAACAGCTACACCTCTCGTACTCAGATGAGGGAATATTACTTGGAGGGTATTGTGACTTTAAGCGGTTAAACTGCGTCACCGAGAGAGCACAGACTTTTGCTTAAAAACTGGATCTAAGGGGACAGGGAATGACAATGACTGAGACAACATCTACTCCACATAGATGTGTCAGATAGCACAGAAGTCCACAACTTGTATCAGGCCTGCGGCAGGGGAAAATCATACGGCATCAATGAATAGACACTCACGGAAAACAAAGAGGTCGCCATCCACGGCTACAGCAAAGGGATAGTTAAATCCTAAGCGGAGAGGCCTCACAAGCGTCCATTGACCGGAGGGGTTAGAGTGGTCCGGAGGCGTGAACACCTCTACCGTCTGTGTGACCTCCCGGCGACCAGTATAACCGCCCACAGCAACAATTTTGCCCTTGACGTAGGCCAGAGCATGGTACTTGCGCTTCTGATTCATCGGTGCCGCTCGCTGCCAGGTGAGGAGACTGTGTGATTCCGTAGGGCTGCAGCTTGGGAGGGTGCAGTACTCGACGAGGTCCATTTGGTCACCGAGTTCATTCTCGCCGCCGGTAACGAAAATGCGCCCGTTCTCCTCGTCAGCCACCGCGCGATGAGCAGCCCGAGCGTCGAGCAAATCTGGAAGGCGCAGCCACCTGCAGAGAGTGTTAGCAAAAGCCTTGAACAAGACCGTGTTCAGGAATGAAAACGATGCAATGGTTGACAAAGATGCCCCTAAACAACGCTGCTAAGCGGACGATACTTTCGCAGAGTTATCTGCATCTCAAATATAGATAGCCTCCCGAAACGCCTTTAATCCTGGTGGGCTGATATAATTTAAAAGGTACATTTTGGTCGTTTTTCGTGATCTCAAATCCTACGACTTTTATCACCCCGCTTCTCAACAAACCAGATGAATTCTACACACACACATATTTCTGCCGTCATCAATTTACCCTACCCAGTCTCAGGTCTAGGTGATATGGGGGTTGAACCGGGATTCTTTAGTCATTGAGCGTCGAGTAGTCCAACGACCCGTCGTCCTTAAGGTTGTGACCAGTAGCATAAAAATATGTTGGAGGTGCGTCCACCGATCGGGTTACGGGACCTGCTCGTCGGTACTCCCATACTAGACGTAATGCAATTGCCTGCGAGAACTCTCAGTTAAGTCTTAATGCAAAACGGAACGAGCACGTCCCGTTACCCGATTGGTGAGCGCCCCTCTACCATTGCATACATACATCTTCTTCTATACATACATATATACAAAAGGTAGAGACCGGATGTTTTCGAGACCTATTGGCCAATATTTTGGACCTGATACGTCGGTGATATCCTAGAGATTTTTGTACGTCGATGCATGAAACAACAAGAGTTAAAAGCAAAGGAACTAGATAGATCCAATCAAGCGCCCAAAATCAATACTTGGCGAATCCTTTCTTACATCAGGAATATATTTGAACTCGTTGAAAGACGCTTGAGGAAACACCAAGAAAAAGTGGCGCACAAGGCGACGACCACTTTATGCATTCCGCTTGTACACCCTAAGGATAGGGTTGGCCATCTCGATAAGAAGTAAGTCGTCTATAAGATCCCATGCGACGCCTGTGATGCCGTATATTGCCACCAAACGGAAACATCTGCCTCTACATGCATCCACGAGCACCAACTGGCAGTTAAGAAGTAAGACTACCTGTCTCAAGTGGCTATGCAAAATATTGACACTGGAAACATCTTTGCATTGGACAAAACTCGCATGGTCGGAGTTTACCCATCTAAAATTGGCCGAGAGTTTCTTGAAGCCATGCACTCCGATGAGTCATGCATCAATCGACACATTGAGTTAGATGTCGCGTACAAAAACCTCAGGGAAAAATGGAAGAGAAAAGAACCACTCAATACAGAATGACGCACACGGCTGCCGGTTAGTGGGGCAAACGCCAAATGAGTATCAATTTTTCAGCACGTTTGAAATGCTGATTATTTTTTTGCCAATTTGCTCATGTCTGACGACGACCTGGCGAACCAGCGTCGAAGATTTAATTAATAAAGTTTTCTACTTTTCCCAAAAAACGTATTTGCCTTCAAATTACATTTCTTGGGATGCCTGCGTTCCAACTCATATATATATATATGTAGCAGCGATGAGGGACGACAGAAAATGCGGGTAGATTGATACAGCACTGTTTCGGGCTTATTCTGCCTTCATTCAGCCAATCATAACCCTGACCACCAGCAGCTGAGACCAGAAACACAAACATGCGCACAGACGCACCTGGCGCAGTCGGTCCACCACTGAGGCCTACCAGATGGGTCATAAGCACTTCATCGAACCGAAGTTCATCAGTGTCTCGCCACCTGTCATTCTCAGTCGCTGCAGATCGGGTATTTATCAATCAGGAATGGGCGCACACCGATCGATTGGCTTCACAAAGCAAACAAGCTCCGTATGTGTGGCAAAGGTCACGAACAGGCAACCAATTACCAGGCCGAAGTCGGCCAAGTCATAATAGCAGCGAGGGAGCTGGTGGTCAGGGTTATGATTGGCTGAACGAAGGCAGAATAAGCCCGAAACAGTGCTGTATCAATCTACCCGCATTCTCTGTCGTCCCTCCTCGCTGCTATTATGACTTGGCCGACTTCGGCCTGGTAATTGGTTGCCTGTTCGTGACCTTTGCCACACATACGGAGCTTGTTTGCTTTGTGAAGCCGATAGATCGGTGTGCGCCCATTCCTGATTGATATATATATGTATCAACATGAGTAAAGATTCGAGGTCCTGATAAATTATCCCGTTCATCATCCCCAAAATAAGACGAAGAAGAAAAAGGGGGCGATTGCAGGGACCACAGTGTATTGGTGCTGACGTTTCGGAAACTTCCTCGTTTCCATCATCAGAGTGGTGGGGTGTCTGTTCCTGCTTGCTCGAAGTTGTTCTGCCTCGCCGCCTGTCTTGTGTTATAAGCATGCCTGACGCACGAACTCTGACCTGCCTTCTGGCTGGGGATTGGCTTTGGTTCCTCCGCGGGCGGCCAATGACGCGCTCCTGTGACCTCTGCCCCCTGACCGGCTGTCGTAATCGCTGCCAATCCTGTGTGCCCATGGGCCCTCACCTCATAATCGGATGGACTGATCAGTTGTCGTTGCATGTGCGAATCACGCTCGGCTGTCTGGGCGCGCCGGTGGGGCGATGTCTCGCGTTCGTCGTGTGACCTCCGGCTGGCTCCTTCCCCCTGCTGTGAAGGTGACAACTGTTGGAGGAGCCGCGACTCGCTCGCCTGTACTGTCGGCCCCGTCTGGACTGACTGGAGTCTTGTACGCAGCGCCTGGTAGGCCGGATGAAGATCAATAGCCCTGTTGATTGTGCCAACTGAGGACCAGCTTTCGAGCACCAGCCTAGCCATCTTGTCATGGGCTCGACTGAGGACGCTTGCTTCCCCAAAGGCGAAACTATGTTTCTCCTGTTGCATGTGGCCATATACCAGTGACAGTTTATCCTCGCGGTTGACTGCAAGCTGGTGCTCATGCAGTCTTGTGCAGAGGCGTTTCCCCGTTTCACCAACATACCGTGCATTGCAATTTTGGCACGGTATGCTGTAGACCACTGCTGGTTGTTCCGTTGCCGGTAGCGGGTCTTTGGGTCTCATTATCTGCTGTCTGATGGTGGATTCCGGTTTATGGGCCACCCCAATCCCAAAAGGGTTTAGGATTCTAGCTGTCGCCTCGGAAACATTCTTCACGTAGGGGATCGCCAGCCAAAACTTCGGCTTCTCACCGTCTGATCGCTGACGGGTAGTCTTTCGTCGGCACTCACGTATGAAGGATCGTGGGTAACCATTGGCTGTGAATAAGGCATGTAGATATTTTGTCTCCTCCTTTTTCCCGTCGTCGTCGCTACAGTGTGTTTGAACTCGTTGGAAGAGAGTTCTCACACAACTTCGCTTGTGACCAATAGGGTGGTTACTTCGGAATTGGAGGATGCGTCTGGTATTCGTCGCCTTACGGTATACCGTAGTTCTTATCCTCCCACTAACCGTCCTTGCAACATTCACGTCGAGGAAAGGCAATTGGTTGTT
>CACRXP010000078.1:839116-857847 GCA_902702965.1 Spirometra erinaceieuropaei
CTTCGCAGAGAAAGTCACCAAAGAATTTACAAAAAAATATAGGCTTACTGTCAATGGATCTACTTGTTTCATACAACACGATGTTTTCACCACTCTGTGTCTCGGTAACGGATGATGCCCAACTTATGAAAACTTAATGACATAACTTTCATTTGTCCAGTAAACTTAACGTTCTGGGATACTGACAGAGAACCCATACGGCAATGTTTGGCAGATGCTTTCTGGCTTAAGCATTGTTTTTCAATCCGCGAATTGACACATGGATTCATAGACGTACCGGCAAAAAACACAACAGACTGCCCTCCGTGGAAATCGCCTTCATTATCTGGCATTCTTTCTAATGCGTTCGCATTGGGAGTGAAATTGCTTTTAGAAAGAGCTCTGATTTTAAATGAAATGGTTGGAGTGTTGGTTGTCAATTCTTGTCCTTGCTGTCATGAGTTTGGATCCCACGGATGTCGCCGAGTTTTTTCACAACTGGATCAAATGAATTCAGATTTACTGACGAAACACATCGGTCGGTCGGCAGGTGCGACAGCCACACACGATCACTTTGCACTCCCTAAAGTGCTCGCTGCTAGAGAAGCGTATAAAATCGGTGCCAGCTTGTGTCGCCTCAGTGTTTTCAACGCAACAATTCCTAGCCAGTGCGAGAGTATGCCGTGTCACATGTTTGCGATTTGTTAAATCTCATCCAATCACTTACGGACCTGATGAGTCACCGTCTCAGATGTCAGTCTGCCAATCAGACACACGCTGTGCGCATTCGTTAGCGGCTTTGGTCGGCTCTCAGCGCGATGGTAGTACTTTTTTAACCACAGGGTGCTCTCCAGAGGTCAGGAGGTCAAAACAGCCGAGAACTGAATAGAAAGGCAGGGCGACTTACGTGCACGAACTGTCAATGGACGGCGGGCGGTCGCGGTTTAACAGTTCAGAAAGGTAACTCCCTGACACCTCCTCCCAGCGCACAGAGGACAGCAGACGAGGCAAGGGTGCTGCCAGGCCGGGGTTGGACTGGTTATTTGTCGACGCCGCCCACGTGAGAATCGCTTCTACTACCTGCTCCTCTCTGCTTACTACTAGATCATCGCTGGAGATCAAATAGGAGAGCACATCTTCGGACAGGGTCCCAAAATTTCTTGTCTCCACGACTGCCTCAAAGTGCTTTTGCATGAAATCCAGACAAGGTAGGCGAAGATCCTGGTGTCCTGTCTCCACAGCGAAGTTCCAAATTTGATTAATATTCGATGTGCTGAGGCTTTAAAAGAAAAAAAACCGAGATAGCTGTTGTTATTCCTGATAAACCGATACTCGATGACTACTACTTGATGAGGTTGGCAAACATTCAGGCTTTTAGATCGTAAGGCAAGTCGAATTCAAGCCTCCACCGTAGCTCAAGTGGTTAGAGCGTTGGTTTTACTAAGGCCTTCCCCTTACTGCGTGGGTTCGAATCCCAACGAGACGCCGAGTTTTTCACAGTTGGGTTAATATGAATCATTCAAAATCTGCCAAAATATCTATGAATTACGTGAGCCTGGTAGTCATCTGGTGAATTCTAGGCGAATTACTTAGGAAATCCTGCTTGGGCAGTCAACTTACTGTATCAGATTTGGTGGATTCCAGACTTTGCAGTAGGTTGGGCGGGCAACTTGACCCAAAAGGGATTAAACTCGAGTCGTCTGGCAGGGCCTCGTAGCTCAAGTGGTTAGAGCGTTGGCTGTACTAAAGCCATCCCCCTACTACGTGGGTTCGAATCCCACCGAGGCGCCGAGTTTTACACAGTTGGGTCAATATGGAAAACGTCGAGTTGAAGACTGTTGTGAGTATTTGGCGTACAACGCTAGTCTGCATGTACTTTGGGAATGACTGCATTTGACAGTGTTGTTGACTGACCAAAGTGTGTGGATCAGCCGTCAGTAGGGCGCGTAGGATTGTGCACTAAGTACCTTCTTACATCAAGTGGCCACGTCCTTCTGGCTCAGCGCGGGGCCCAGTTATCACCGCTGGTTCCACCACAGGGCCCCTTACCAGTTCAACTAGGGGGTTAAACCCGATGACGACAACCGGGTTGTCATCTCGACGCTGGGAAGTTTGTGTGACGTCTGGCTCGACCAGAAGAGAGGAACCGGCCTTGACAGTTCGACCATCGTAAACAACGGCGTCCACCGCACGCCTCACGGAGTGGGCACAGCACCCTCTCCTCTCCCAATCACCTTGCTCCGATGGCAAGACAGCGTCTATCCGACCGGGGGGGGACTCGGGGGCAGCGGCTGACAAAGCTTAATGTTCCGTTTACGCGTGCCACGCGCGAGCCGACTCTTGCCACCTGTATCTGGTCCGTCATGTTGTGATACGCACAGTCAGGAGATGTTGTGTCAGGCCAGCCACTGCCACCAGGCCCATTTCCAGTCGGTTCGATCCAGTCTAGCGATTTGGCGCAAGTTGCCCTCATTGTACTCCAGTCTGTTCACACGCCATAACTGTTTCAACTAGGACACTGACGGTTAGTGTTGTTTTCAGAAAACTATTGTCTTGCTAATTAACCGCAGATTGACTTTGACTTTTCTTTTTGCGTGATATTAGGGTGGCCGGTCGATCCCACCTTTCAGACTGCGAAGCACGGAAAATCGGTAAGTGGTAACGGTATAGAGAAGGACCCCACTTAGCAGTCAGTAGACTGTGGATCGTGTCATGTGGGGTTTTATCTTGGCATACATTCGCAGGCTGTTGCAGAAATTACACTGCCAACAACGGCTACTTCCCACGACCTCACACCTTAACTCCAAATCCGTTACTTTGTAAAATTTACTTTTTGTTTATTGTTCAATTACTACTCTCATTTCCATTGTCGTACAATAGCGTAGGATAAGACTTTCGGCACAAATCCAGGCAATTGTTGTGTTCTATTTCATTTTGTCACCTTACTATCTAGCGTGCTGCCCCACCCATAAACCTCCCGTTACCATTAATCACGTATGACACGATTCACCGTCTACTGACAGTTAAGTGAGTTCCTTCTCTATACCGTTGCCCGGTAAGTTTTTACAGTCTAACTGACGTCCTTGACGCCTATCGGTTCGGATGAAATTTGAGGAGACTTTATGGGCAACCTGGGGCTATAACGCTCAAAATTCTAGCAACCTTCTAGCCAATGGGATTCATAGCGTCATTGATGGGAGGTCTTGCTCAGCATAGCACAGTTATAGCATTTTATGGATGACTAATCAGAAATGTATCTAGGGCAAACTCATGGTCCTCAAATTGGTACCCACCGTTGAATTATAAACTGCCGACACCAACGACGTACGTGCTCCAACTCCACCGAGGCTGCGAGGAGATAGATTGACTGCCATGTCCTCGTAGAAACCTCCAGTCGGCCTGTGTAAACGTACGTGGTAAGCGCTCTCACCGACCTGAATATTGTTAATTATGTGTTGTGGCATACCAGACTTACTTCTGTGGGAAACGAGACCAATCGATTGTCGAGGTGGCGGATTTGCAAATGTAATCTTTCAGTTTCGGCAGACGGGCCGCAAAGATAACGCGATGTACATTGAGGAGCGGACCATCTTGTGTCTTTCGAGGGCAGGAAAGAAACGGACTTCGTTAGGTTGGGGCGCAGGGACTGACTTACCTTGAGAGTCAGATCCACAATCGTGCTTTCCTTTTGCAGTTGACTCAGCTCTGGGCAGACATCCTTCAGGGGTATCTTATCATAAAACGTCTCTTGATGGGGGGAGAGCATGTCAGTAGTTGTGACAACGTCACAATGCGGCGTCAGCAGCAGCAACAGAAACAGAAGAGGCGATAAGGAGCGAAAGCCTTCGCGCAGTCGCGCATCCAGACTTCTGACTTGAGCGTGCATCCAACCAAAACGGTCCGTGCCTACCCACGCACATTTGGGCGATCGATGTTCTAGTCGACGTAATCCGCGTCGTGTAGTCAGTGCGTACAGCTGCTGACGCCTCCTCGTTGGATTATAAATTTGGATATTCCGATGAAATTTCAGCGGAAACCAGGTTGCTTTGCTATTGGCGTTGTTGGCCTACCTTGGACAAAATATAAATGTGGGCTGGAATAGACGCTTATCTTACCAGAGCGTGTCGTTTTTAATGAATACTTCATTCGACATGAGAAGAACTTTCACAGCCTTTACGATCACAATCCTAAATCTTTAGTGAACAGTACAGCGTTGTCGGAGATAGGATTGAATATGCAGGCCCATTGGCAAAATAGAGCATAGGGAGTCCTGAAATAGGGGAGGAATGCTACCACTAGTTTAATCAGCAGGGCAGACAAACGCGACAATAGACGGCATCTGCGGAAGGCAATGAACGAAACTCACATTTCTGCCATATGTTTGTTTTACATACCCAACACGAGGTGCCGTAGCAGACCGCGCAATTTGCAAAATGTGAAGTAGGGCGTGTAAACGGGTGGAAAACCGGTAATCTAAGGTTATCGGTTAATGAAAGTCAGATTGAGTAAGACGGTATGCAGAGGCCAAACTTATCCCTAGTCCGAACCTTAACCTTAATCTTTAACAAAACTCTACCATTAAACCAAACTCTAATCTTATATTTACCCTTCCAAAATTTGATCAGGCACGTCACCCTGATATAACACGCCTACCGAAGATCAAATTAGTAGGCATGTTGCGATAATAAATAACGGTCTTGCGCACATCTAATTCCGTTGTCGATTTGACAGTAAAAAGTGAGTTTATTTCACGAGCAACATGGTGAGCCTTTGAATGCTCTCTTTGCTAACAAAATTCTGCTCGTTCAGCTAACAAGAGATTTAGTAATTCAGCTTTTGTGGTCTGGGTACTAACTGCAGAGGCCCCTGATCGTCATTTATCTACGGAAATCTGCGAAAACTGGTGAAATCAAGGGTTTTGCCTCACTTAAAGGCGAAAACCGATCTTCCATAATCAATGTATTGTTGTGTTAGGGTGTTTATCGCTCTTGATCCACGAAAACTGAATCCAGCTACCATATGGTAGCTGGATTAAAAGTACTGACAGGAGATGAATGGCGCCCATACACCCTGCTAGGTGAGAAAAGCAACAGATAATAACATAAGTCCACGCTAACGGTGAGTGTAGGCAAGACATATTTTAAGCTCAGCAGAACTGTCCTTACTAGTCGAATGACACCTCAAGTTACTTAACGTGGGGTTTGTGTTTAACTACCTATGCTGAGTTAAGCATGATAGCCTCATCAAGAGGCCTTTTCCAGATGTTAAGAATCGTCGTCACAACGGGTACTTACACATAGTGAGGTGCAAAAAGTGATTGGAAAGTTTTAGAGGGTTCCCACATAAATAATTTGCTGGGTTTTATACGAAGAAATGCTTGAAGTGTAAGGAGTAGTCTGGTTCCCTAACAAATTATGAGGTCTCCGTGAACCAGCTTGTTTTTCTACAGGTAATACGTTACACTCAACAGGTTGGCATTTTTACGATAAGGAGTTCGGAGACTTCATGACTTTGTTGCGTTTCTTCAGACTTTTTATAGTAGTCAATAACCTTTTTTTCAGTTACGAGTGACATGCCCGACTACCATGTCTTAGGTACAAACGAATAAAGGTCCCATGCACTCACTTGAATAATTTGCTATCTATATCCGTGAATGACTTCGCGTTTTGGGCCGACTTGATACGTGTCATTGGAAGTTCAATAAATGTATTAGTAACAACCTGGAGATATTCTTGTTCAATAACATCTTCCGAAACCTTCCATGGAGGAAGTATTGATAAGGATTGGCGTCAGTGACTTGCTTCTTTGGTTTTATCCGGATCGTGACACATTTCTCAACTCTAGAGGTCGTCTACAAGACTATTGGCAAAACGCTTAAGGCCTTCCTAGAGGCTTTTTTAGATCTTTTGAATATGATTTCATGTCTCGTTTCGATGTCGCCTGCGAACGTAATTGCGCTCCAGTTCAGTCGTGTCATGCGATCATTGATGTAAGCAGAGCCAGTAAAATCTGAGATTTGAGTTTAGAGGGACTCATCACCCAGTATTTACTGGCATCGATCACGCTCTGCCTATGCGCACACCCCGTGATCGACCTCTCAAGCAGTCTTTATTCCGGCCCACTAGATTAACTCGTACTTCAACTTCCCAGATCTTATAAAGTAGCTAACCGTGCGGGCGCTAGCGAAGGTCTTATTTAAGTTAATTCACGTCTTAGTGCATGGGATCATTATTGTGTCAACTCAGAGGGAATTTTTCAAAACCATGCTAGATTATTGCAACTATTTTTTTTCAAAGGACCTCCTGGTAACCTCCTTGGCAATTCATTCCATAACCTTCGAATCAGTGCTTACTAGGCTCGGTGGCCTACACTTATTTGGGACCACATTTTTGAATCGGGGAGGGTTCTTTACTCAAAGTAAGAGTTAAATATACGCGAAGCACCCCGGTGATTTCGAAAGCAGAGTATTTCAACACATTTGCCAACGGTTTGTCTGTGCCTTAGACGTCGATTAGACAAGCGCAAACCACCCATTCGTCATGGCTTCCTTGGAGAGGTCGGTGCTCTAGTGTATTTCGAACAGCAAGTCTATTGTCGATGGCATTTAAAAGAAATTTGGAGGCGAATATGTAAGCTGCGAATTAATGATGCTTGGAGAATAAGTACCAATTAGTCTAGAGTTATTGACGTAGGAAGAGTCAGCAAAAGAAGGCTGGGCAGGAGACCTAAGGGAAATGAGGATGTGGTTTTCGAGCATTGGAATGCTAGGGGAGTTCGAACAGAGAGAGGCTTATTGGTAGTTGAAGTGGGTAGGAGGGGAAGGAGGGTGAGGAGGAGGTGGAGGGAGCCTTGAAGGGAGGTAGAGACTGGTGAGGGGGGGGTAGGCAGCTTTAGGAATAAAATTGTGGGAAACCAGGTCGAGTTTGGAAGTCAAAGAAGATAGGTTGACTTACGTGAGACCAGTTGACCTTAAGTGGTGGGAAGCCTGAACTAGGTTGGGTCTTAAATGACCAAGGGCAATTTACGTATGAATTATTTACTGGATATATAGTAGGACTTTGGTAAGTAACCGGTACGCGGGACAGAAAATTATTTGGGGGTATAATTGTAGCTGTGGAGTTTGCAGACGAGCTGGGCTGTAAAGGCTTGGCAGATCTAAGAGACGGCGGCATACCCCTAAATGGAATTGTGCTACCTTTCTTTTGGGCCGGAGTCAGATTCAGCTTTAAAATTTAATCGTTCCGACGCCATGCTTTAGGTGACTTAACTGTAGATCTCACAGGACCCCGTTGAAATGGGGAAGCTAACGATCTGGCTGATGTGGACAGATTTTCGTGCAACCTAGGGGGGCTATTAGGGGACCAGGAACGACAACTGGGGTTGCTGCTGCCAATTTAGAGGCAGGCGAATGCGTCAAGTGACTTCCGTGGGAGGGAAATGAAGGAGTGAGGGGGGAGGTGGGAGTCAGAACTCGGAGGAGTAGGATTAGTTGAATCCTCACGGCTACTTGTATTATGATTGAGTTGATGAGCATTAGAATGAGAAGATGTGGGTTTACGTGAGAAGAGGGGGCCGATTATACGCTCCATGACAAAGGAAAAATTTTGCGTTTCCAGGTACGCAGAGACACGATCTCGATGGACAACGATTGATTCGACCTCGACTGGTATAAACAACTTAACTAAAACAGGCGGATTTTTGTTAGGGGAGGACAGGCGTTTTGCATCAGCTATTTCGCACTCGAAACCACACGGGTACAGGAAGTAAGTCGCAACATCAATTGGTCGTGCGGATCGAGGGACCTTTTTAACAAGAAGTTATGAGCTCGTTTTTGTCTTTTATTGGATTCACTGGCGATCAGGTGAACAAGTGAGGCAAGACGTCTGCATTCTTGAGAGGGAATATCGGAGATTTTTTCGTCGAATAATTTTCCCAGAATTGAGAGTATATTGCCAAGCTTTAGTATAAAATCATTTCAGTTGCAAAGTGCCGGTAGATTAAGCCGCCTATCAATTACAACGGGTGACTAATGACTAGTAATGCTTTCCGACTTAGATTTATTTAAGCCATGCTTAGGTACAGATGCCGAGAGCTTCCGCTGACCTCTGACTTTTGTCATCATCTTGTCTCGATGTAAGTTGCAATTAAGTAAAATTCTGATGGATCAGTTCACTGAATTTCAGCGAGAAGTTTACAATGTAAAAAGATTTTTACAGTTAGGGAGAAATCGAACGCACCAAATGCGACTTGTAGTCAACAGACACAGACTAACACAAATCAAAAAGAAAATGGCAATCGGTAATCCAGAGAGAATAGGCTTGCATTTAAGGAAGGTTAATCAAAAAACAGGGATTAAACTCTTCAGGTCTCATAGCAAAAACCACTCAAAATATCTCCCATTTACCTTCAAATTTAAAACCACTGGCTCGATCTAGACCAGATAGCCCCTTAAGCATGAGTCCTGGAATTCAGTCGGCCCATGATACTTGCCTGGCCTTATTTGACGGAGGACGCGTTTTAATTCTTCGACGGAAAAGGTAACGGTTCCAATTACAGCAGTATCTTGGCTCGTTTGAAACTCCTGACTGTCTCGGCTCATTTCAACTCCCGATTGTCTTCAGAGGACTCCGCCGTAAAAACCGATCGATAAAACTGAGACAGTAATTGTACAATCTGTGGCCCTCCAACTAACAAGTTTCAGAGGTTAACCTTTAGACACACGACTTCGACCCCTGTGTTTTCTCCAGCTGCGGATGTACCCATAAAACTTTTTTAGGACATCTAATGGATTCTGCTGTCAGTCGGTGCTCAAAAAAGTTCTAATAACTCATATTTGTTTGCGGCATTTATTACGTTGTTCCATATGTTCGGCGAATGCTACGGAATTCTGAAGATGCAAATACTTTTTCTATAACACTTTGTTTCTTCTTCATGGTCTTTTTGTCATCGGAGTGACCCCCGGCGGTCGCGCACATGGTCTCATTATTTTTTTATAGGACAGCGGGATTCAATTAAACGTTCTATAATTCTGCGGAAGTATTCCCGGAATTTTTCTGAATCTTCCATGTTGACTGGCCAGGCTTCCTCCGAAACAGCACGCCTCATTGCGTTATGGTTTATGGTTATGGGTTCGATAGGAGAGAACACACGCAGGTAAAAGCAATATGGTCACTTAAACCGAGGGGAGGTTGTGCGTTCACTTTTCTTATGAGTCCTTCTTTACTAAAAACGAGATCTAAACAGCAGAATATCTGTCCTTCTTGCAGTCTTGTTCCGAATGCTATGTGGAGAACGAGGTATTCGTCTAGAGAAAACTGTAGTAGCTTGTGGTCGAATGACGAGGGTGGGTCGGTCTAAAAAGTCAAACCGAATTCGAAACTCACGCAGAGATATTTTACCCCGAGGAAATTCCTAGTGGCTTTTTTGACTGGCCTTTCCATAACTTTGCAAACAATGCATTTGAGGCCCACCGGCCTATGTTTGCTGGAACTTGTTCTGGATCCAGCCATGTGAATGGGCTACGTAGTTGTCATCGTCTAATCAAAGGGGCGAATGCCTCGGTTAAAGGACGACCGGAATATAAGCGAAAGCGGTCTGAAGAGTTCACCAGGAAGCTAGGTCAGTATACAGGTCAGTATATTTTAAGGGTAATAGGCAATGTCTTTGAAAACCCTATTGAAAAGGTACACGCAATATCTAAATTTAAATAAATATACTACTAAAATTCTGTCAGTAACACAAACACCAAACATGATATTTTCTTTTGAAAATGCAGGACTGAAATTCGAGAACATTCCGTTGTAGATGATAACGGTAAAATGAAATGACAATCATCCGCACTAGTGGTAGGTGTATGCAAGACGTTGGTTTGGCACAACAGAGCTGTTCTGTCCAAACAAGCGGTATTTTCCAAACAAATGTACACCTAGTATTTGCTTAAATGTCTCCGTGGAATCCGCCATTATCACGTTCTCGGGAATCCCATTCCAGGCAACGATGACTCGCTGTGAAAAAGAGTATCTGCGAACGGCCAGGAGGCATCGAGATCCCCTAAGTTCTGGAGAGTTCCCACGCAGATTGATTGTTGTGGCCAGGGTGAAAAAATCGTCAAGGTTTAGGGCACAGTCCCGGTTCCTCAAAATCCGATACGCTGTATGAGCTCTCCGCGGATCTGCCTGTATTCAAGAGGAAATAGCATAAGCCCATCAAGCCTGCGGTTGTAAGGTAAGGCCATGAGGCCTTTCACAATTTTGGTCGCTCTCCTCTGAACTCTTTCAAGCAACTTACAGTCTTTTTATAATAATACTAATTTTTATTTATTACCCGTGGAGGTCCGTTCATAGCAAGTAAGGATAACTTTTGCATGAATTCTAGAACAGGTATACAGAGGCTATACACTACTTAAATCATAGTTATTGAATAAGTAGCATGCTACGAAGAATGATGAGCGAGCAGCAAAAAAATTCCAACAGATAAACAAAACGAATATGACTGGATTAACATTGTAGGGGTAAGAACTGTCGCTCCTGAATGTATAAAAAGCAAGCAGGACCGGCCTGTATGCGGCAGTGTATAACGGATTTCATTAAGGGGTAAGTAGGCGGGTCAGGCAGGACTGGCCTGTATGTGGCATTGAATGAAAGTTTCGAAAGGGGCATCATCAAGGCAGAATTCCCACGTCGGATGAGGCCATTCATGTCAAAGTGGCGAATAGAAAACCAGTCTCGAGACGCTAGGAACACAGAGGCGATCGGCTACAGTCAGCCGAGTCTAACCGAGGAGGGAGCAAGGGAGATGCGACCAGACCACTAGTATATGGCAAATACTAAGGCTCCGCCAAGGAGTCGATAGAGCGCATTCTGTGAGGGGCACGATACATGAAAGGAAAAATCGAAAAATTAACATTTCTGACGAGGGTTCCTATGAAGTGATACTACACACAAAAGAAAAAAATGTGAGCAGACACGGAAATTTACTGGCGGCGTTCTAAATTCCCAGTGGCCCTTTCTGGGTGTCATAGAGAAAGCTGTCCGCGAAGGATGAGGAAAATAAAAGTTTAGTCGAGTCATTATTCAGATAAGTGCGCAGCCTTCTCTTAAAAGTGTAGATTATCTGAAGATTTTATATTTATTGGAAGGTTATTTTAGAGGAACGTATACCTGGATGCAAAAAAAGAGAGGGCCTAGATGTGGAGGAAGCGGAAGGAAGTATAATCACAGGCGGGTTACGAAGATTGTATGGGCGACTACTAGGGGGAAGTTTTGAAATCCGAGGAAGATTTGAACTATTACTAATGCGGAAGATGAGACAGAAACTTGCTTCGAGTCTTCGAGCGGAAAAAATTCAATTAGCCGTTTTGAGCCCCAAGCTGAGAGAGCAAGCATGTCAGCATGGATTTGCTCCAGGCAATGAAGTGTCGTAGATTTATTTAGAGAATATACCAATTTGAGATCATCGGCATAAATAAATGATTGAGAATGTTTAACTACCACCGAGATATTATTTATGTAAAGCAGGAACAAGACAGGACCTGAAATGTTGCCTTGTAAGACACCACTTACAATAGGGCTCTCAATGGAAAATGAAGATCCCAATAAAAGCTTTTGTTTACGATTACACAGGTAAGAAGACTGCGAATTCCCAGAGCTTCTAATTTAACCAAGAGTCTTTTATGTGGCACTTTATCAAAGGCTTTACTTAGATCAAAATAAATAACGACAATAGATAGATGGCCATTACGAAGTGAAGTAAGTAGATTGGGAAACGACAGATGACATGTTTCACGAGAGTAATCTGGTAAGAAGCCATGTTGGGAAGTGCTAATAACCTGATTGGCTATGAAAAAGTCGGTGATTTTCAAGGCGATGATTTTTTCAAAGGTTTTGGAGAGAGAGAAGGTGTTTCATGGACACCTCGATAGTTCTGAACATCAGAACGACAGCCAGGCTTAAATACTGGAATAATAATAAAAGTTTTCCAATGGTCAGGAAAGAAGCCATTTACGACAAATGCTGAAAAGAGTTTGCTAAGCAGAAGAGGAAAATCTCTTAGCTGTTTTATAAGAGAGTTGAGAATATTGTCCCTACCTACTGAGAGTTAGGAAGATGGTTTATCAGTTTTTGAATAATTTCAGGAGAAGGATTGATGATGCTGAGGGAGACATCGGACAACACAGGAATTAAAGGGATTCGGTCAGTTTTAATGGTAAAATTCTTGGTAAAGAACAAATTTAACATTTTTGCTTTGTCTGACTCCACCGGCGCCATGTTTGTATTCCATATTCCAGATGCGAACGAATGAACGCTCCGTATACTTTTCCAAATAACTCTTTGTCTATGTCTATGCAAGCTCGTTTAATTGAAAAGAGAAAACAGATTGTCCTTTTGGCCGCCCTAACGCATTGAGAGGAAGGCTTAAGAGTCGAGAAAATGTTTTTCTCAAGATTTTTTTCGGTCACATTTGAAAGGCACCTTCCGCCAAGCAGGTAATGGTGGTCCTCTCCATCGGTTCTTTCATTCGTCTTGAGTCGTAGCGCGACGCACTTCTCAAGGTTAAACTTCAGCAACCACTTGTCTCATAGGCGGCTCAGTCCTTCTTGCAGGGCCCGTTTATCATTTTCCCCGTTGATCGCTCGCCATAACTTGATGTCCTCGGCAAACATGAGTCCATTGCAGTCCAGTCCATTCATACAGTCGTTGCCATAAATTAGAAACTTCAGAACTTTTGTCGGTATTTCTCCCGGATCCGGAGACTTGTATTCCTTATATGCTTAGGTTTTCTTCCCCACATCTGCCTGTGTGAATTAAATGCTTTCCGTTATTGCATTGCTTGTTTCAGTAGGAAATTCAGCCTGGTCAAAGCTTGTTTCGTCGGACAAACAGATGCGAAATAGCGACTTAAGTGTTCTACCTTATCAATATTTTTGGTAATGCCGTCGCTGTTTTCTCAATTCAACACCGAGACCGTCTCTTGGCCAGTTTATGAAGGAAATGAGGCTTTCGCCCTTGAGCTCCCTACTTAAGTCCAAGAACAACAGTAGAATTAAATGTTACATCTGTAATTCTGGGAATTTAAAAGTCATCGGTATGTGTGAGCCAGGTGCAAACTGCCGCCACTAACACAATCCTGATCATATGTACAGTAGTCCCTCAGCAAATGAGTGTCCAGTCTGCGTTTAAATGGTCCAACGGTTTCGGAAAGAACCACCGCGTCAGGGAGTCCGTTCCGAGCCTCAGTGACACTCTGCGAGAGAGCATTCTATTGGACATCTGTATGGGCTAGCCTTCTCTGCGGTTTAAGGGGACAGCCACGCAGAGGGTACTTCCAGTCAATTCAAAGAAGTCCCCAAATTCTAGGGCGCACTCACGGCACCTGACAATACGGCGGGTTTGAAGGAGATCGCCGCACAATTGCCCGTAACCGAGAGGAAACAGATTTAGTTCGGCTAGTCTGGTTTTGTAAGGCAGATGACCAAGATTCTTGAACATATTTGTAGCCATCGCCTGTACTCTTTCTAGATGCTGATAAGACTTCTTAAAACTCGTCAGAAATGTAGATTGCGTACTTGAGTTGTTCGATTCTTTTGAAATGGCACCAACGACAAATCTCCGAGGCCACCGATATAGATGGAGGACGAAGCAAGCCAAACATGAAGTACGGGCCGACCTCTTCTCCCACCGGGTGATTGAGGGTTGGGACAAACTACCCGATTCAGTTGTTCTGGCGGAAAGCGTCGAGTCATTTAAACGAAGGCTTGATGTCATTTCATATGATGGCCATGTATGTTTGATAAAAACTGATAAAATATACTCGTGTATCTACGTAAGCATATGCACGTTTTTTTCAGCGTATGTCTGTAAACAGGGTTTTCAAGGGCTATGCCTATCTCCCTTATATGTGCTGAATTATACTGAACCAAGTCCCTTTTGATGGTTTTCTTTATCACTTTACAGCAGATTGACGTCAGGCTGACGGGTCTATAGTTCGTCGTAAGAGCATGGCTACCGTTTTTGTAAAGGGGTGTAATGTGAGCCGTTTTCCAGTCCGTTAGAAGGATTGCAGCATCAAATGATTTCTGGCACAGAAACGATAGTGATTTGGACAGCTGTCAGGCAAGCTCAGAGAGCAGCTTTTCTGGGATCTAGTCCGGACCGGGAGATTTACATCGCTCAAGTTTTTAGTTCATCCAACATCGTTCCTTCTCTAAACGCAATATTTTCAATAATCAGATCTCCCACGTTCTCAGAACTAGATGGAATAAAGCCTGTTTCACTTGTGAAGACAGATTGGAAAACTGGAATCCGGGTGTGACTAGCTGACGACATTTAATGAGCCAGAAATGGCCATTCCAGTCTCCCTTATCTTTGCCGGTAATAACAAACTGAGAAAAATGTTCAGCTTTGTTTGTCCTGTCCGATATCTCCAGACCGTCATCATTCCTCATGACAGGTATGGGATTCCTGTTGCAGGTGCTCTTTCGCAAATGGTTTTAGAGCAACTTCGGATTTTTAACGCCTTGGTGGAGCCAATTTCTTTCAAAATCCGTCGCCTCTTGAAAATGAAGCTTTTTACCTTATTTCTCTGAACTTTGTACTCTATAAACGCTGCATCGTCGTCGTTTTTGCAAAACTTCTTCCACGGTCTTCCTTTCTTATCGATCTCTTTTTTGGGACCTCGCATGAGCCACTAAGGTCGGTTGGATGTCCAAAGATTTGATAAGGGACAGTGGTTCTTTATTTAGTGCAACAACCGATCCTTAAAGAAATTCCAGTCTTGGTTAACGTTGCCGAAGACGTGAACATCCCAGTGTATTTGTGACGCCTCAGGTCTCATTTGGCAAAAGTCCCCTTTCTTTATATTTGGCATTTTCTCGTTTTTTTTGCATACAGTGCAGAATATAGTTCGTAATCCCACAAAAGTACTGCGTGATCTCTTCGACCGAGCGGAGGTAGGCAGTACACCTACTCTAAACTGTCAGGAAGACGGAGTGCAAACAACTAGCCTGTTGCCCTCCACACAGTCTAGTCGGAAACAGAACATATTGCGCGAGAAGAACTTCTAGGGTTGTCTTTATGAGACGGTGATCGAAGGCCTACCTCGAGTATTTCGCATGCATATCGCTCCATTGAATGCAGGTTGCATTAAAATCTCCCACGAGAATAAAGTCTGGTCGACTGGGGATCTCCTTTATGCCTTCCAAGAGACAATTATCTGAGTTGGGATTCGCCGGCGGGGCCCGGTAGATAGTTCCGGCTTCGAGGAACTGAGACCCCCGTGCCTTTTTGGTCAGCCAAATTGCCTCTGTGTCGTTGTAATTCTTGTCGATTCTCTCACACACTGTTAATTGCTCTTTATATACATGACAACTCCTCCACCCCGGCGGTATATCCTGTGTCTCCAAAACAATTGGTATCCTGTTAGTGTTACTTCGCAATCTACGACGTTCTGTAACAGCCACGTTTGAGTTATTGCTATAACATCCGGAGGCGTATCGGCTAACTGTATCCTCAGTTCGTCGAGCTTGGAAAACAGACTCTGAGAATTGATGCAGAAGAAGTTAAGTTTGCAACATTCGACAATAATGATGTATTTTCGTTAATGATGTACCCGATTTATTTCAGAATGGTAAGCCTTTCATGTATGCCGATGATCTTAAAGTTGCATATCGATATAATCCGGCAGATCGTGACATCGTGCTTTTGCTCCTAGAGAGCGATCTACAGGCTTTCGCCCAGTGGTGCCGCACATGGCGCCTTTCTCTTTCTTGGCATAAGTGCTCAGTCATGGTGGTTGGCGACGACCACCAACCTCAACTAAATATTGAAGGTCACTCCATAAATGTGCCCAGGGTTATAAAAGATCTGGGCATATCATACTCCAAGAGTCTCAATCTCTCGGAGCACTGTGCCTTGATAGTCTCCAAAGCACGCAGAACGACCGGGTTTATCCTCCGAAATTATAAAACTAGGGACCTTAGAATGCGCCTTTTCAACATGTACGTTAGACCTGGTCTGGACTACCGTTCATTTTTATTTAGCCTCATGCGTGCTACTGAGCGGAAGAAAATAGAATCCGTTCAACACTTTTTACCAAGAGTGTTTTAACCCCGGAACACCGACATTTGTCTTACCAAGAACGTTGCCGGCTTACAGGCCTCGATCCTTTATGGTTCCGTAAATTACAAAAGGGACTATTTTTGCTATTTAAACTCTTATATAATCACACATTTAACCCACTCACCTCTTTAAGACATCGTATCCACCCACGACGTAACAGTCACCGTGAGGTCTTTTTATTTCTGCCTCTGGCACGTACTGTTAAATATCGTCGGTTCTTTTCTGTAAATGCAATTGCTATTTGGAATAAACTACCCAGGAATGTAAAAAATCTGCAAAATTATCCTTTATTTAAGAGAACTATTACTCGATTTTTGCATTCAGAAAGGCTCCCACAAATCTTGGGTGCTGAAAACTCTGATCGACTGTACCGTAGCGATGGCTTTTGTGGTCTCTGAACACTATGGCCGGTCTCACCAGCTGTTCCTCAGCGCCTCTATTTTGGCTATCTCCAACTTCATGAAAGGAATTTGACGTCCGAAAATCTCCGATACCGTGCAACCTCCCCCCTTCTTGACGGTCGATATTCTACCACCGCCGGCAGTTTTTTCTCCTGAGCCCTCCAAACCATAAAACCACCATCAACTATATTTTTATCCCTTTAGCTCAGGAGTTTTTTTCACTGCCGGTCGGATTTATGTTTAAACGCTTCCCTTGACAATGCCTGTAAACTGGCATTTAATAAAAATTTATCTATATTTATTTATTTGACAGTGCTTCGTTCAATTTGCCTCGGGTTTGTCAATATTATGTTGTTGCTGCCATCATGACGACTGGCTGGTCCCAGAGCAACATCGCATTCCTCTGTATCACTCATCCCCTGAAGATAGCCAAGTTGCTCTCCCCAGCTACAAGTCTCCACTCCAGCTCCATCAATGATTCGCGGTTTTTCAGGCGTTCAGCTGGAGAGCATTCCAGCTAAAATCCTTCTTTTGAGAGTTTCGGAGGCTGCTTTTCTTGGACAGAAGGAAACTAGCCTCCTCCTTACTTTCCAACACAGTTTTAAGAGGTCGTGGTCGCACTGTTTCCGATTGTTTGTTCACCTTCTTTCTGATCCTGAAGGTTGTGCAATGGTTACCTTTTCATTCGAATTAAGCATTTTGTTTTGCAGGTGCTGAAACATACAGTACCTGCGCTAAGTCACGAAATGTCATGAATTAACACAGGTAAACAACTTTAACGCAGAATCGGTAAACACTACGGCTCCCAAAGTCTGATAACGGAAAATAAAGGATGTGTCAAAGAAATAAAGCAAAGTTTGGTTTAGAAAATATTATTTACCGAGACAAAAATAAATAATTTTCAATAGAAGTCACATTTTCGAGAAACGTCTATATTACAACCAAGTTAATAAAGGCTACGTATGAGGGCGTATAAAGGAGGAGGTCGCAGAAAAGGGCCAAAATAATTAAGGACAGAAACAGATACAAAAATTAGTACTTTGTTGATTGTCCATTTGAATTAATAACGGCAGAAAGTCTGTCAGACATAGACATGAGGAGGTTGTCTATGGTGGATTGTAAAATTTAATTGTTGAGTATGAAATCCAATTTGTCCTGCATTGAAAGAGTCTTCTTAGTTTGTGCCCATTTCTTTTGACGATTCCAAAAAGATTTTCGATAGGATTCAAATCGGGACTGTTGGCCGGGATGAAAATGGATTGGAGGCCAAGTGCGGAGAGGGTGGTTGTCGTCTAAAATGTTAGATTATATTTGCAAGCAGCATCAAATTCGTACCTCTTTAGAGCGGTGGACAGGTGCATTGTCGTGCAAAATTACAGTATCCATTCGGCGCCGATTTATGCCGCTGTAGCCGAAAACATCTTTGACAATTGCAATAAACACCTTGCTGTTGATGGTGTCGGATGCTGACCGCCAGAGAGGCCGCTCACCGAATTTAATCGCCATCCAAACCATCATCCGCTGACAGTTCTTGAATGTTGCCGTCGGTGCGGTGCGTTCTCTTGGGAAGTTCTTTCCACATATGACGGTTTGGAGCGATTTCGTAGGCTTGTCTAAAAATAAAACCTCATCGCAGAAGGCCAGCGGAAATCCTCTTCTTCGGGGTAGGAGTATTTGGGTTCGATAGGCCTGGACGACGACACAATGCTGGCGATCAAAGGGTTCGTTTGTTCTGCTTCCAGCCGCTTTGTCATCTGAAGGTCTCAGGAAATCCATAGGAGTCGTCTTGGGCTTTATACTCCTGTAGTGCTGCTTACCCATTCCACCTTGCCACGAGTTTTGTTTTCTCACTTACAGCCGAGGGTTCTCTTGAACACACGGAACGGCTGAGAGAAGTTGGTAGATCGTTTCACTTGTCTTCCAAAGAAACTGGGGACGCCGTTCTTATCATCCCATCAAGCCGCTGGTTTTAAATTTGAAGATAAGTGGAGGATATTATTTTTAGTGGTTTTTCTGTGAGATCTAACGATTTTAGTACCCGTTTTTTTTGGTTGAATTTCCTTAAATACAGGCTTTTTCTCTAAAAACTGCCCCCTGCCATCTCCTTTCGAGTTTTGCTAGTCTACGCCCGCTGTTCACTAATCGCACTTTGCAATTCTCATTTTGTGCATCCGATTTCTCTCTAACTGTTGTAATTTATTTTCACATCGTTAGCCCCTAGCTGAAATTCAGTCAA
>CACRXP010000078.1:864878-899912 GCA_902702965.1 Spirometra erinaceieuropaei
CTGCTACTTAATTATGCGGCCAGAAAAATACCGTCAATCGCATCTCTCATTTCGCGTAAATCAACCAAATTTGTAGTAAGAAGGCAAGTAATCTAGTAAAAATTGGCTAACGGGCGGGAATCTGAATTACGTCAGTAGGTGCTGTTGTACACGCTTGATACTTCTTTCGTATATGCAATCTAGTCGGCAACGGTTGTATTTTTGCATCGTCCCCTCCCACGTTTCGCTGAGCATATAGCTTTCACCCTTCCGACGGTCCCACCGTCTGGCGTCCCCGTGAAAGGCGACTCGAGCGGTCCTCGTCGTCATTCAGACTCTTATTGTTGAAATATTTGGAGCTCAAATCTTTTTTCGTTGACTACAAAAGGTCGAGCAATCGACAGTGCCAATTTAGTAAAGGTAAACTGTCAGTAGTCAGATACCTGGTCTTGATAAATTTTGCTGTTTAGCCCACGTACCTTGCATTCCTTGATACGGGACAAGTTATGCGCTCAATCTGAACGAGACCGATGGGTGCCTGCGCATTGGCCACGGAGTAGGAACACAAAGACGTTTCGCGCTAACGCGAGCTTGGCAGTATTTATGTCTTCCATTCCGCATAGACTAGGTGGATCGCAATTCTGACAATTTCTTATTTCATCGCTGCTCACCTCAGTGTCGTTAGGTGAGTCGAATTGGCCATGCTAAACACTCGTGATTAATTGCTTCCTGTAGAACCTCGAGGCTGGCTTTTGAAATATCGTTGGCCATACTGCATGGACTGTCTAGTCTAGTATTTGTTTTTTGTCTCGTATATTTTTTTGCCCTTTGCATTGAATGAGCTCTGTTTAACTGAGCCATTTATCTATTGATCACGTACCAAGTACGAGTAAGCAAGTCTTACCTTATCTGGTCGCCCGTCATACTTTAAGTAGCAATCACAGTTCATCTGCAGATAAAATTTTACGTCTTACAATTTCAACTACCACCCCCTACCAGTTTTGAGGCTGTGCCGAAAAACGTCGGATTTTTTTATGACCTCATCACTACTGATATTGGCGGTGATGCTCCGCCTATGTAACCCAATGACCAGGTCTGAGTTTTTAAATTTAAGTTTGAGGCACCCTTATGCGTCTTCACGCTTGTCTCTCTTCTGGCAGCATCACAGCTACAAATGTGGTTTCCTTCAGATTCATTAAAATACGTCTGACATCAGTTTCTACTGAATTGGGGTAACAATTAGGCTGTATCTACCCGCCTCCTTATCGCGTAGGAAGCTCTGAGGTTACCCCAAACTGTAATTGTTTCATTAAGCATTTGTGTTGTTCTTCGGCTCCAGAATTAGCGACACAAGTCCTTAAAACGCTTAGAGACTTACAGCGATGTAGTGTAGACAATACCACGATGCAGCCTCAGCTTGCGAACTTTTCTCCTCACTCGATTAATAGGTCGGCGCACTGAAATGCCTGAAGGTATTAGCCCCCACATGGACCACGACTGTTAGTATACCCAATAAATTGCCTACTTCAGGGGAAGCTGTCGACGGGCGCCGTAGCATCATCATGCGTAGACAAGTAGTAAGCAGACAGACCCAGTCTTCCCGTATTTCCGTTGTTCTGGTGGTATTTAAATCAAATTACCACTGTTAAACGGGAGCTGGCCTATTGATTGCGGTAGCCTAGTCTGCGTCATCAGCGTTTGAGACAGGCTGTCTTAAATTGGACCTCGAAACAAGACAGGCGATACACAGAAGATATTGAATTTGATCGCACTTTATGAGAGAAAAGATGCCCAGCCAATGATAACCTTCTGGAGACGACTCCGTCGGTCATTCCCAACAGCATAACGTAATGACTGCCCGCCCGATCTCTTTTTTCAATCCGCACTGACCTAAAGAAAC
Organism: Spirometra erinaceieuropaei; assembly: GCA_902702965.1. Lineage (NCBI taxonomy): Eukaryota > Metazoa > Platyhelminthes > Cestoda > Diphyllobothriidea > Diphyllobothriidae > Spirometra > Spirometra erinaceieuropaei. Next base: position 866,758 of record CACRXP010000078.1, read on the forward strand.
AGCGCCGCGCCGCAAACGGTGGTCGAAATGCGTACCACATTGTTTTGGCTAATATACCGTATACGTGTCTGTCTACCGAACGCGCTCGCTTGCAGTATTTTCCTCTTATTATGCCAGTGACCACACTAAGCATTGCCGATCCCAACTGTCCTGTACTCGCCCAGCGTCTTTCCCATGCTTTTTCTTTTTCCAGAGATGAACAGTAACTTAAACTGTCGGTTACACAGACCAATAATTAAGTTATTTAAGTAATCTCTTTTGCCTCCGTGCTTTGTGGTATCTGGTCCTAGAATGACTTTGCTCGGGCGCAAACACTGTACACCACCCTTCGTTGCCACCGGTCACATGTAGGAGATTGTGCTGTATACTCCCTGGAAGTACCCAAGGCTCTGTAGCGTAAGGGACTAGTAAAAGGCACCCAGTCGAAATTGTGCCAGCTAGCACCAGTCTTCCGGAACGAAGGCTGCTGATCCAGACATGCGCTCGCACTCAGCTATCAACACGCCTTCTTACGTCTTCAGCTGGTCACTCTGACCCCCCAGCCAACCAGAACCGGGTTCGGTGAGATTACATTTTAAACGTTTTCGCGTTTGAATCGATGCCTCACATGCTCGGGTCATCTAAGTCTGTGGGTAAGGGGGAACAGTTTGTAAGCTAGGTTCCTGACCAACCTTATGGGCGCTGGTGAAATGCGTTATAAGTAGGATTAGTTTGAAATAGTGACTTGAAGCAAAGTCGGCGGGATGCTTCCATGCAGTTTGTCTTCCAGATTTGCGAACCACGAGTCTTGATGGGGGCTTCGCATGCACTGCTTGCCCACCAGACAGGTGTCGCGCTGATTTTGGAGGCTTCGACGAAGTAGGACAAAGATCGTTGATGTAGCCGATGTGGTGGCACCACCCGTCTGGCAGAAGCTGCCCACTAGCTCAAGAGCTTCATCGTCTACCATGAGCGGGCAGGTATTTCCAATTGCGAAACTGGCCGTGATCGTCTTTGTTTTAGAAGAAATTGTTCGCAAAGAAAATATTACTCCCTTTGCACATTGTGTATGAACAAACGGGTTCGCTGGCCTCTCAATGTCATCAGCGTAATCAATATCTGTACTGCACAGACCGCTGCCGGTTGTAACCTCGGGTGGCCTAGCAGTGCGTGCTGAAGAGCCCTGTCTATCACGTAGCTGAGTAGAAGTGTTAATAACGCTGACCTTTCGGATGTACTTGACACCAAGGAAGTCGTCCCCACCACTTACATGGACTTCGATCTAATGCTAGGCACGACGCACGCGAAGTAATCTCGGCGACGTTGCATCAAAAGCGAGATCCGCCATTGCTCAACAAGTTGGTGGCAGATGTAGTGTGGACGCGAAGGCGCTCATGGTTACGCAGACTTGCATTGTATTCTGGTAACGCGAAAAGGTCTCATACAAGTGGTAGCGCACTGAGGCGACATTAGGCATCCTTTATTGTCCGACCCTATTCCAAAAAGAAGATCGAGTCAGCTGACAGTTTTCCATGTCATGGCCCATCGCATTACGAGAGATTCAGGTGTGTCATATTTATATTAAGGAGTGCCCTTATTTGCCACGCGAAAGGTTACCCCAGTGTCGGCCTCACCCACGCAGCAGCGTTCTGTCTGAGCTTTTCGGTCACGGGTAATGGGAGTGAGCACAGTGACTGGCGTGACGGGAGGACCTCACTCTGCATGTGCCACACAAGTACCGGCCCTCCACTCTGGCTGACCAGACTACTAGAAAGGACATGAGTGGGATGTGCCCATTTCCTGGTACGTTTCGCCTGTCGTAACATGCTGTCGACATGCACCGTATGGTTGTTTTATGAGTGGTGTGTAGTATAGGATTGTGGCTGAATTGGTTCGTGCATAGTCTGAAAATATTTGTATAGAAAGAGTTGGCGCAAGAGGTAAATGGGCGTTTTGCCTTGTGGGTCATTTTGACGTATGCGCATGCGAGAGGATAGGCCCATGAAATGTCTGAATGTCCTGGGCCAGTGTGACAAGTAAGGTATGCATGACAAGTGTCGGTCAAGTACCCGGACACCAGTTCTCCGTCCGCACCACAGTGGACTCGCAGGTGACTAAACAGGCTGCTGCGTGACAGGAATGTGCAGCCGCAGTGTGGACAAGTTTCTCATTTGTCTAGGTTGTTTTGGCGGCTTCGTTGCGGTATGTACGTAGATGTCCAAACTACACTACTACTTGTACTTGATACGGCTGCGATCATGCCTGATCCAGCCGGCCTCGATGATGCCCCGAACTATACTTCTCAACGCGAGACGATCCGCTGTAGCAGATCTGAACAGCTCAACCCATTCCCTTCGCCAACGACGTAGACCGAATACCGAAGGTCCAAGAACCACCCCCATGTCTTGACGAACTGTGTCGAGCCAGGTTTTGGACCGACCCCCTCATCGACGCCTCCAATGGGCAACGGTGCCGGATCGAGGGCAGTAACACTGAGCTCCTGAGGTGGACGACTAAGAACATGCCAGAACCACCTCAGTCGTCTTTCTTTGATGGCCTGAGTTATCCTTGCGATGTTGTCGCAGCAAGCGCGGACTGTCTCATTTGAGACGAAGCCGGTGAACTTCACTCGAAGGATGGCCCTCAAGCAGTGGTGGTCAAATACCTCCAGTTTTCACTCGTCCTCCATGCGCAAAGCCCAGGATTCACAACCGTAGAGAAGGACAGACCAGACAGATGTACGGTACACGCAAATCTTAGTGGCGATGGAGAGATCACGTCGGATCCATAGGCATTTTCAAAGGCTTGAGAAAACCCAGCGGGCAGCATCGATTCGGAAGACAATGGCGTCCTTACTCTGTCCATTAGGCAACAACCTCGCCCCGAGGTATTTAAAACTGTTTACTTCTTCAAGTTGACAGCCATCAATCCCGAAGGGTGCCTTCTCCTGGTCAGGGATACAGCTTGAAAACACTTTGGTCTTCGCAGCGTTTATGGGTAAACCGACCTCGTTCACCTGTGACACCATAGACTACAGATCAACAAAACTAGAAGCAAGTAAGGCGATATCATCGGCATAGTCGAGATCAGTCAGTCGATGTCCGGGTGCAAACTCAACGCCGTCACTCTCACGTAGGGTCCTCCCGAGGATCCAGTTAAAAGCATAGTTGAATAGAGTGAGTGACAGGATACAACCCTGTCGGACGCCAGACCGAATACCCAACGGTTGGGAAAGATTGTTGCGGACCAGGACTCTTGCAGTAGTAGAGCGATAATAGGCCTTGATCATGGCGATGATTTTTGCCGGCACACCATCTAGCGCTATTATCCGCCACAGGGACTCACGGTGAACGGAGTCGAACCCGGCGGCAAAGTCAATGAAGCACGCGGCCGTCGGTTGTTGGTAGCTATGGCGGAATTCGAGAATGCGCCTCAGTGTAAATATCTGGTTTGTGCATCCATGCCCAGCAAGAAATCCGGCTTGGTTGGGACTCGTCCTAGAGTCACGCACAACCTGGAATCGTCTGAGCAGGACAATAGCGAAGATCTTCGCAGCAACGTCCATGAAGCTTATGCCGCGGTAGTTCTCGCATCTCTTCTTATCTCCCTTCTTGAGGATAGGTACAAGGATGCCTAAATGAGGAGCTCATCAGGAACAACCTCGTCTCTCCACGCTCGTTCAATCACCTCATGGAGTCAGGGCGCCAGAGTGTCGACACAAGACTTGTAGATTTCAGCGGGTATACCGTCCTCTCCGGTAGTCTTATTGTTGCCTAACTTTCGTATGGCATCGGCGACTTCTCCTTCGAAGGGGAGGGGGGGGGGGAATCGCATGGCACTGCATAGGAGAGGGAAGAAACTCCGCTGAAGAGGAAAGCAAGGGAGAGGTAGGTTGGGTATAGAAGTTGAGATGGTGCTCAAAGTGCTCACGCCAGCGCTCGACTTTGGCCGAGTTGTCAGCAATAAAGCCACCGTTCACGTCGCGAACAGAGTCACTCAGTGTAGAGGGCTTACCGCTAACTTGGCGGATCAGACGGTAGAGCTTTCGAGTGTCACCAACATTCGAGGCCTGTTCCATGGAGGTCACTATTTCAGCCCAATATTGCTTCCGGTCATGCATGGCCTATTTTGCCGTCATCTTCCGAAGTTGGCGGAAGCTGTCATCGTTGCAGGACCTGGATCGAGCCGTCTGAGCAGACAACTACAGGGTTATTCCGTTGGTCCAGTCACTGCGGCGTCGCTGGGTGTATCCAAGGATTTTCTCAGCTGCCCCATAGACTGAAGTCTTCAGTGACGACCACTGGTTACTGACTTCTCCGTCGGCTCGGGTCGCAAAACAGGTCCAGATTTCTCTGCTTAGGGCCTCGGCAGTGCTGGCTTGCCGGATTTTTGCGACATCGAGGCTTCTAGGACGTGACATTTTTGGCGCGGATGAGAGATGAACTTTCAAGCGTGTACAGGCGAGGACATGGTCCGACCCATGGGCGTTACCAGTCTCGGCACCACGCATCGATCTGCTATCGTAAACCCAGCTGCGGAATCTTGAGCTGACTAGCATGTAGTCAATCTGACTGGCCGTATGACCGTCGTTTGAATACCAGGTCAGCAGATGTTTTTTGCGATGCTGGAACCATATGTTGGTGACAAGCAGTCGGTTTCGATCAGCGAAGTTCAGCAATCTCTCACCATTTTCACATCGGGAGCCAAGCCCAAAGCGGCCAGGTCCAGTTCGACCATTTCAATCGTCAGCAACAATCAGCAGATCGCGGCGAGGCAGTCTTTCAACTAGCGCTTGCAACTGAGAGTAAAACGCCTCTTTATCGCGCTGTTCGGCAGCCGAAGTTGGTGCGTACACAGAGATGATGGAGATGTTTGCGAAGTGACCCTTCAGTCGCACGTAGGCCATCCGGTCATTGACTGGTTCCCAAGCAAGTAGCGCGAGGTCCGCTTATTGAGATAGGGCGATCGCCACACCGTGTCGACCAGAAGAATCGCGCGGGCCGCTGTGGTACAGGGTAAAGTGTGATTCGACTCCAGGGATCTTTATTTCACGGGAGCCTGAGTCAGGGAGTCGAACTTCAGGCAGACAGCAGACATCCACGTTGTACTGGTAAAGGCTGCGTGCGGTCAGACTTTGGATAGCGGGGTCCAGGAACGTTCGCACATTCCAGCATCCAATACCGAGTATCCATCCACGATTGAGTAGTCCAGCTCGCATACTATTCGCCCGTACCACTGGATCAGGTTTGCGTAGCGCGTCGGTTCCCGTGGACGCCGTAGCATGGGTCGTAATACTGTGATCGGACATATTTCATGAGGTTTCTTGGGAATTTCGAATACGGGCGGGTCCCCAACAGCCGCTCGGATTGTTTCAGTTTATTTGAGGGAAATATAGGTGTTGAACCTCTGAACTCCCTATTTGTTACAAGGAAGCAAACTATATCAAAAATTTGAAAATGGATACATCAAACAGCTACAGTTTCTTCAGGTTGGCAAATTTTTCGAAACCAGACAGATAAACGAATTATTCCAAGAGTTAAAAACATTGACGTCACTAAATGTGCTGTACAGTAGTCTGTCTATGAATAGTTGGTACTATCTCAGTTTCTGAGAGAGACGAGTTAAATGCCAACACACATTCAACAGACATGGGACAATAATATAAAACAAACGTTACTGAAACACAGGCAGTAATATAACAACATTTCGCCGAAACCGGGTTGTCTCTAGCGCGTTGGCTGAAAAGCCTAACCACAAGGCAGCGGTGGAAAGTAAACTTATTTAATGGCGGTTTACGGTCGCCATGTCACAATGCCGTCATTGGGTTTTGCGGCTTTTTATAAGGCTTTCAGCGTGTCATACCTCAGCCCATCGCACCCTGGTAGCAATGTTGCTGCTTGTGCGCGACTGCTTATTCGTCAGACCTGGGTCTGCGTGTTTCACAGCTAACCTTCACTGAAGGTCGTCCCACTATCCGCTACCTGTGGACGCGCCGGGTAGCCAGCAGCTAGACTAATGGGCAACCCGCCTTCCAAAGGCGGTAAACAAGGACAGAAACACGCTTTGCTAGCGAAGAAAGGTTGTAGGGGCGTGTTCAATGGAGGTGCTGGTGCTTTTTGATGTGGGAGATGAATTGATCGTACTGAAGTTGCCATGGGTTGAGAGCTCCCTAGCCCAGACCTTGAACGCGCGATGGGGGTGGGACCATATTGAAAGAGTTTGGTGCCGGCGACTGACATTTTAGTCCCCCGTGCTTGTCATCACACCATGGCCCTATCTGTTCGTTTGGGTTCGTGGGTGACTGCTCCGGTGGTGAAGATTGTTTGCACTGGTTGCGGGTCCTGTAAAAGTGTCGCCTAGGTCCTGTGGCTAGTTCTGGGGCACCTTGGCGACGCCATCAAGATGTCTTCGTGGCATCGTTTCTCCCCGGCTCGTGTGGCAGTGCTTGTAGTTGTGTTGCATGGAAGAGGTGTTTCGGTATGTGCTCATCCTTCATTTTCATGACGTGGCTGCTCCATCTTAGATTGACTCTTGCATGCCAGTTGAATTTAACGCCGAAATTACGGGTGAAGACCCTAAAGAGACTCCAGTGCTTGGGAGTTAAACGAGTAGCTATGCTGCCTAGCAAGGTCATGGGGTCCTTTCGCGTCACGTCTCTGTCCTCATTTTCCATAAACCCTCGCAGTCCGGACGAGCACAGACAGTAATGACCATGAGGACCGAGTCCTCCAGTCATTTGGCGGCCTTGCAAGACAAGACTTTTAGCGCATAGTGATAATTCCAATGCACGTCAGGTTTATTGTTGTGAGCGATGCGCTGAAGTGCCGTGGAAATGGATTCCCGATGTGAAGAATAGGTTTCAGTTTATTAAGGAAAATATAGGCAAGCGCCTTTGGACACCCTATTGGTTATAAGTCATCGGAGAAAGGCATTGATTAGTGGGATGGTGAAGAGGGGATTTCGTACATAATCGCGGACAGCTGACAACAAGTCGAGAAATAGTAACAATTAACGGTTACTTACTAATTACAAGTAGTATAAATGCGTATAAGTTAGTGCCCGTTATACGTGTGGATGTGAGGCTTGTAATTGGAAAGCTTGATACGCGCGAAGTCTACACTTGAAGGAATTCACACAGGAGGAGCTTGCAACATCGGTAGGCAAGGTATTCCACGCTGCAGCCACTCTGGCACTGAAAAAGGACTTTTGTCCATTGATGCTTGCTTTTTCCGCGCGTAGTTTAAGGGATGACCGCGCGAAGTGGGCTTGTTAGCTTGAGTGAAATAATCAGTGGGATCTAAACAACAGTTTAGGCCGTTGATAATGCGAAACGTTAGCATAAGGCCACCACGTAATTGCCTGTAGGAAAGGGGAAACAGGTTGAGAGTTGACAGTCTGGTTTCATAGGGCAGTGCTCCCAGACATTGTGTCATTTTGGTCGCCCGTCTCTGGATCATCTCCAAGACGGTATAGTCCTTGGCAATCCAAGGTCTTCACGCCTGTATGCCGTATTCTTGATGAGGCCGCACGTAGATGCCAAATATGTTGGAAAAGCAGTCAGGGCCAAATCCCTACAAGGACATGCACGTCCTCCGAACGACTGAGTCGAAAACGGAAAAACTAGTCCGCGTTGACACAGACCATGCTGTCTTGGATGAAGCGTCGGGTGCTCATTGAATCGATGTTTGCAACACCAAGGATTGGCCTTAGAAATGCGAACGGTAATTTCGTCATCGATTTTGTGGTTCTTTGAGATGGTAGTATAATTGGCCCAACGCAGCGGGACGAATACCATTGACACTTACTGCTGATCTGGTGTATTCTCCAGTTGGTTCTGATTTATCCATCATAGTCACCGTCTGCCGCCCTGTACTCATGCACGATTATACATGGACGGAAATCAGCTGTGCTTAAGTTCTGTGCGTACCAGAGTGCCCCGGTTTGAGACCTCTCGTTTACTTTTCCTTAAAAGTGCTTGGCTATTTGTGTCAAGCTAATAATTATCATACTTTCTGCTCAAGCTGTCGTCGAGCTCGACCTTGGCGCTCTCATGATCTCGGACCGAGTGGGTTACCACAGTGAGCTATCTAAGACTTAGGTAGATGCGCGCCATGTGATGGAAAACGAACGAACCCACGAGGGAGTAAGGATCATGCGCCTTGACTCGCCAGCTCAAGCCGCCGGAAACAAGATCACTGGAGTGCTTGGGTTGCTTTGGGTGCTAGATTTGTGGGAAAAAGTGAATAGGGGCTGACGTACCGTCAGTATGGCTAGTCGTTCATGAAGGAAACACGATCGCTCTTATTCCGCCGATTGTGTCTCCTATGCGACTAATCCGAACTCGCCTTTTCGCGTGCATCCGCGTTGCATAACCTTGCTAGGCATCGCGCTTAGTTCTTCAAATTTCAGGAATTATATCTGCCACGACGTCTCACCAGCTAGAGTTTGCAGGTGCACCTTGTCAACTACAATAGTCAGGCCCAGTCCAGCTTTGGAGGAGAAAATCACTAGTAGGAGACCTGTATTTTGTACAGAAGCTTGATGCTGGCGGGGGCCCCCGACGCTCGGTCTGCTTTAGGCCTGCACGCGTCTCCGAAGGGGTGATATGGGCGCAGCTTACTAAGCTTCCTTTGAGAGCCAGCGTCAACTTGATGAGCTGATTGGGTGCCTATAGAGTTGGGAGCCGCGTTTGATTGATTGTCCTCGGGAATGAATGTGCGCGTGTTCCATCCGCTCGCAAGGTGTGGTCACATGATTCTTAGCACGACGCCTGTGCCGGAGGCTGAGGCCCTGTGGCGCACTTGAGGAGGTACATTGTCTCCACCCCATCATCTCCGCTACAATCTCTCTGGCGACGACGAACACCACCACCACCACCACCACCACCACCACCACCACCACCACCACCACCACGTCAAAACGTCCCTGGCGACCCGTCAACCATCAACACCCCATCTCCAGCGATGTGGACTTGGTCCCAGCCGGCCCTCATTGCGACCGTACATTCACCTCACTCATCGGCTTGGTCGGTAACTTGCGAATCCACCGCACAGGGACTGGCTAATCAGTGCCTGGAGCACCTACATACACTCGCCGCATCCGGCTTTACTGCTCTCGCTGTCTACGCACGTTCATTCACCGCATGGGCCACATGCGTATCCATAACAGCGGAATTCACTGCAGTATCGACACCTAGCACATCTTGCACATCCATCATGTCTAGGCCGATCAACCCTCAGTCCCTATGCGCCCACTACAAGCGCCACCGCCGCCGCCGCCACCATCACCACCGAAACGGTCTGCAGCCTCCGATCTATCCTGCCCACGCTGTGCTCGCAAATTCACCTCGCACATCGGTCTGGTCGGTCACTTGCGACCGTGACTAAGGTTTATTTTGACAACCTAAAGGAACTGCCCGAGTATCGCGAGATATGAAGAAAGAAAGCGGAGACAGAATTCAAGTCCATATTCCCGTTTTGTTCCTCGTCGATCCGAGAGATCTCCGACTCGCCGAATCAGACTCTTGACGCTTCGCCGATCAAGTTTGACGAGGTTGCGACTTCGTCTGCTTTTTCACCAGGGCCCTTTTGGTGGCAAGCTCTGGTCCCGCTGAACATGATGTTCTTCTGAAAGCTTCACCACAGTGTTACTGTCAGTGCTGATAAATGCGACTTAGAGATGTCCAGCCTAGCATTTTTGTATAGTGTTGGGAATTATGGGAGCGTAAGCGTGCATGAAAGGGTTTTGGTCGCTTTCAAATTCCTGGTCTTGGCCACCAGCCAAACAAGCTGCCTTTGGACTTTCTTCCTCCCATGGTGTGACTACCCTGCGACCACTCCACAACCGTTTGGTCCGCTTCAAAAAGGTGCATGTGATAGCTGAGTACTTTATCCAGTTTTAAAGTGGCGCGGAAACCGCCCTAACGACAACAATCCTGATTTATAATGCGCTCAGATGCCCACTTTATTCTAGTGACAGAGGCCTTCAGCATTGACGTCGACATAATCGCCGAAAAAACTGCTTTTAACCAGCCTCTGGACTTTTCCTTGGGGCAGTTTAGCCCCACAGGGATCTGCCGCAGGGTCTTCGGACATCTCGAATGAGTTTTCGAGGGTCGTGACTTTGCCATGCTCACAAACCGCAGGTATCTCGTCTTTGTTTTGAGGGCAACTCTCAAACGACCAGTCGCACGGATCCTACCTCGGTAAGGATATGCTATGTAGTCGGGCTAGGTATACCATGTAAAACTCTTCATCACATTTATTCAAGTGGGCGTTGTTCGGTTAGGTTCTTCCTCGTGTGCTAGTCACGCCTAACGCACGCCAGTTTGCTTTGTTCTTCCGCGACATTTAACACATCCACTGCAAGGGAAACGCGGTTGCCTGTGCTGTGTCACTGTCTATCCGACTTCGCAGTCTTCACGACTGCCATATCTGCGGTCTTGTTTTCTTTTTCAACAGCAAGCACATTTATATGACAGCATACTAGTTCCAGGCATATATACGTGTAGAACTCTTCAAGTGGCAGTTAAAGATAGCCCTGACAACTCAGTCCAATACAACATGATAGCTTGCCGACCTTTCTCTGGCGATGTTATCCCTGCGTTCTACTCTCAAGGTCAAGATTGTCTTCACATCCCGCTGGCCAGTCCAGATACCCTACGACGAGCCGTACAAGATTCTTCGTCGATATGACGTGCTAGCGGAAAGTCGACGGCATTTACTGCGTCCAATTGGTATTCGCTGAGGACGATCAACCGATTGCTGGCGGTTTGCTCCAGCGTGTGGACAGGCCCCACCGATTTGTATTTGGACAACTTGCCAACCCATTCATATTGTCTAATATCTGGGGGAGCTGTGGGAGCAACTATGGTGATTTATTTTTCGACGTGTCTTTCACTCGACGAGTCGCACAGGCAGTCCGAACTCACCTGCCTCACGGCCGCCGATTTTCGGCCACCTCCCAAACTGTACCTGAGCGACCCCTTCACCACGGCAACACCGACAAACAGACGCCGTCTCACTCGCTCCGATCGGCGATTCATTTCGCCCTCAGCAGTTTGGGATCATGCGCCCCAATTCTCCTCACGCGTCCAATCATAGAGCATTCCAACACAGGCAACTCAGCTGGACAATATGTCGCGCTAATACGGACATGCCAGTTACCTACTCCCAGCCACACTGCAACTCACGTTTTCTCGGATGGACATGTTTCTGCCGACATCAAAGCACGCTAGCAAGTCATGGTAACCTACCCTGTGTACGAGGTGCAGTTACTCCCTTCGTTCCCTGACTTCTGTCACCAAACGGAACGGAATTTTCGAGTGGCTATAACTGACCAGAAATCCTTGACCATCGTAAGACCAACTGAACAATGTGCCATACTAGTTTCTTTAAATAAGACTCGGGGCATAAGATGCAAAGAGGCAGGGAACAGTATCCAGAGACTCATTCGCTACTGTTGTTGGCTGATTATGGCGTTTTACGCCATGTTGGTCCTGTTCTGGACATTACTGTTCAGTCACGAAATGCTTGAGGCTGAGCGTTGCAGAAGATTGATTAGCTACCTGAAGTCATGACTGAATCGGCTGGCACCTAAGCTGGGCTCAACCGCTTGCGGGGACTTAGACCAGGTTAGATGTATATGTGCGGCCCGACAGTGTCTGGTGAGTTTTGACTTAGGAGTTGGTGTCATTCCTGCCCGTTAAGTGGGTATGCCCAATCAACTGTGGGCTTCCGTGGCACAGTGGATAGGTCATTGTTTCGCTCGCCAGAGTGTCCGAATTCAAGCCGTCACCTTGTCGGCACCTCATTGGCGCTGGTTTTTAGGGAAAAAACAATTTGAAAAGTCAAGTTGGCGAACGCACGTTTTCGGTAATTCTTCCTCAGGCCAATACAATTACATGAAACGAATGAAAATGTACAAAATCAACAGAGTTTATAGATGCCTCAAGGGCTATTAAGTCAATAACACTCATCATCCCCACGCCGCCCGCATGAGAAGGTCGGCGGGTGTTAGTCGTCAGGGCTAGGGGAGGGGGGTAAGAGAGTCTTTGAGTAATGATCTTGGGTTGAGTACACGGAGTACCCATCATCGTGATTAGGGATTTGAGGCGGCATGGCTTCATCACTTGGGGTTGGCGTCGGCGTTGGCCACGGCAGCGAAAGCGCTTGTGTCAGAGTTTTCTGACAGCATAACACCGGATTCACTAATCGTATAGCTACTGCCTCTGCCGTTGCTAGTATCCGTTGGCGTAGGCCTTTAGAGAAGCATGTTGGTGTCCGGTAGACAACCTGAAATGCTTTCTTGGCACCGACTCGGTGGTTCGTATCGATTAAATGCGCGAGAATAGAACTCGAAATCGACCGGGTCTCACCTCTGTCTAGCCAGGCGGGCATATGTTCACGTACTCTCTTTACCAGGCGTCTCGTTGTCCGGCCGATGTATCCTGCTCCACAGGAGCAAGTGAATGAATAAATGCACATTGATGTGGCCTCCAACGGTAGTCTGTCTTTACCTCCCAAACGTAGGAGGGGAGAGTTTGTGAAGCATACGCGTAAATTCGCCGCAGGGAATGCCCTCGTGATAGCTTTAGTTAAGCGCCGTCGGACTAGTTCACTCTCTGCGTCTCCTCTAAAAGGCAATCTTATGAATAACAATTTAACAATTTCCCAATAACTGCTCTAGACTCGGCAAACGACTCTTGGTGTGTCGTGCCATATCAATGGCTATGTGCCGCTCATTTACACAAACGCGTTCCGCATGGGCTTACTACCCCTTAAAGCCACTTCTTGTCTCATGACTCTGGCATTCCGAACGTGGGCATCACATGTCATACATCTGGAAAATACCAGCTAACTGCTCAACTCAGTGTGTGAAGACCATTGGCTGAGTTTAGGCATGAGGTATAAAGGCTCAGGAATGGAAAAAGAGATCGGACGACAGTAACCTTTTCGATTTTGCTTCTTAACTTCCACTGCAATGGTCAGCGCTAGAATAACCCCTAGTCAAGAGCACCCCAATTACCTCACAAAGGCTTCCACCGACTACATACCGGATTATTGTTGCTCTCCCGCGCTCTGGTCCTCTACTTCCTCAACGTTGCTGTTATTCATCAGGCATTCCGGATATTGTTTATTCTCTTGTTAAAATTAATGAATATGAGTTCCCATTTTACCACACTGTGATGACACCATTTCACTGCACGATGGACTCTGCTGCTCGGCCTGTCAAACGGTGTCCTTTGCAGAAATCGAGCATGAAAAAATTACGAAAAGATACTGAGACACGACCGACGGACAGGTGTCTAAGTTCCACTACAGAGGTCAAGGGTAAGCAGGGCGTTACGAGTGGTTCTTACTCTCACACAAATTAATCCCTTTGCTGAGACATGATAAAACCTTGGACTCACGTCTGATCAACAGCCTGATGGGCGACAACCGCTTGAAATTTACTGCGCATTGGGATGTTGGTTTTTCCGGTCTTTAATGCCCACCTCCTCATCGTGTCGACTTTAAGCAAACTGTTGTCGACTGCGATGAGTTACTCTATTTCGCCACATTGTCGGTGGCTTATTCACTCAGCATGGAACTATCATGATCGCATCTCCTGCAATTCGAGATGATCCTTAAGACCCCTCCAGTTCCTTCCTCGTTCTGATTCCAGGTAAACTGATGCTGCTCGCGGTGATTTCCTCTGCCTCACCATCCTGGCGATCGCTCCTGTAGTTAATTGCGAAATATAATCTCACCTAAAGTGGTACGGTAGTTAAGATAGCCCCTGCCGTTTTACGATTTCTCCTTTGAGGTGGAGCGGTTCAGTCTGCCGTACGCTCTCATCAGTAGAGTAGTGCAATTCCACATTCACTTTCCCCCACTGAGTGGCAATTTTCTCTCGTAAAAGCGACAAATCACATTCAGTTAACATTTATTTAGTAAAAATGTTCAAAGAGCTTTTTGCTATCTGTTCATATTTATTCTTTGTCTCTCACCGCCTCGTAATGTTTGGCGACATCAATAAGCGGGCGTCATAGTCGTAGACATAAATTAACGAATGCATAAGTTTGCTAACTCATCCTAGATTATTTGTAAAGATTTTTGTGTGACGAAAGTCCCCTTCCAGGCACACAAATAAAAACCATCTGTCTATCTACTTGTCCATTTTTATGATTATCAACTTTGCATTATCCTGGACAATAATTAGGACGCAAGGTGGAGGACGGGTGTGTTGTTGGATATTTTCGGCTGCCTTTTGGCTGAATAATGGACTCCAGAAAAGTGAAGAGAAGCATGTAGTTGTTTGTGTTGTTTATGAATATTTGGGTCAACTCTCAAACGGCACAGATGGTTAACTTTTTACCAACTTTTCTTCACGGTTCACCATGGCCGCATTACACAAGCATCTCGGTAATTGGCTTATTCCCAGCATCTCCGTAAATTTTTTAATCCGATACTGCTAATTTGCAGTAATCTACAATGCAACATTTCATCATAAAAGTCAAGAAGATCTAACGGTCGTTCAAAGTAATCTTTGTAAAATTCCTAACACAGTTTCCTCTGACACTGTTAACATTCTCTTAACTGTGTTGGTATTGGAAAAGACGTTTTTGATGCAGATTTGGGGATGACGGTTTCTAAACAAAGCCAACTCACCCAACGAATTCTCGTATACTGATATCAGCGGAGTCTAGAATCCCATAGGAAAAAGTAGTTTCACGAGCGAATGTCAATTTTGAGTTTATCGCAGGGCATATGAAAACATAAACAAGATCAGTTGGGAAAAAATATTTTGCAGAATATAGGTACAAAATCAATGACACACAAGGATGGCCGCCGTTGTCCCTAACACAGTTAGGGGAAGGTTGTCCCACCAAACTCGCATCGTGACGCAGCGCAAAGTAATACTCCCGTCAACATATTAACTCGAATTTTGAAAACAAGAGCTTTCGAAGAGCCTTCAGCTTATTCGCATGGATCGAGATGGACCTAAGGATGGGGCAATTGTGGTGTTCATACGGGACGGCATTGATTACGCAACGGATGGGTCCTCGCCAAAAGAGAACGCCGGGTGCAAAACCAGTAATTGTAAATTGAAAGTACCAAACCAATCGGACCTCCATTTTGCGCTGGTATACAGACCTCCAGGACAGCGGAAGGAAACAAATCATTCGTAGCAAAAATTAAATAATACTTGGAGATTTAAACTTTCCTCATATCAATTTGGAGTCATTGCGCTTCACTCGATCGGAGAACTCGTTCGAGCAGAAGCTACTTCAGTTGGTCACCGACGAATTGCTTACTTACCCTGCCAGCACCAGCCGCACTTGGCCGCACTTGGCCGAGGCAAATATGGTGTGGCCAAGTGCGGCTATGCTGCGGCCAGGTGTGGCCAAATGGTGTGGCTGTGCGCTGGCCATCAACGCATTGGCCGCACTTGGCCGCACCTTGGAAAAAATTTTGCGCGCGGGCTTTTTCTCGTTTTTTCCATTCATCGCGGCCTCGATTTTTTGGCCGTAAACGCCAACCATGACGAACGGTCGCCTAACGTAAAACCCCGAAACGAGTCACAGCGAACCCCCACGTCCCGAAGATGGTAAAGTCGGAAGGCGGTATTGTGGAAGGACGATTTATTGAATACGCAAGTCAAAAATGTAAATGTACAAAGTCCGTCTTGGATCAGGGGGGTTTCTGCGACCTTCGTATCCAGAAGGATAAGTCACTTCCACTGGCCATTGGTAGTTCCTGCATAAAAAAAACTTTCGTAAGACATACGTAATGCAGGCGCAACGAAAGTAATTAAACACTGTATCTAATGCGTACGATTTTACAGTAGATGCGCTAACTCATGAAATGCCAACCACAATTTCGAAATGCGTTCTCGTTTCAAAAAGATACATTAAGTAGTGTTGTAAAACGAATCATGATGCAGCATAAATCTATAATGATCCAGTTACCTCAGGGTGTCGGCTTTCGAAAGAACTTATCTTCGGCTGCATGCAAAATCTATACTCTGCAAAAAATGACTACTTCAGTAGTATGCAATTTTCTCATTATTTTTTGATGCCCTTGAAATTTCCATTATATTTCGTGGAAAACATGCATAAAAATATTTATTCTTTTACTTATTCCGTAGAAAATCACGTCTTCTTCCAATTTCATACTCAAAAGAAGAGTATAATTCGGTTATAGACAAAATTACACAAAAGTTGGCGGCCATAATCACCACAAGATATATGCAAGGTTGGGTGGCAAAATATGTAAACTGCCACGGAAAACTGTAAAAAATGATTATAACGGGGTCCGTCTAAATATGGGGACAAAACAACGGGGGAACTCGCAGACCAACTATCCTCGCCGCTCTCCAAGATATTCAAAACGCCATGGAGGTGGGGACTCTGCCTACTGACTGAAAGCTAGCCAAAATAAGCCTATATACAAGGGGGAGAGAAAACCTCGCCAAATAGCTTCAGATCAGTGAGTCTTACAAGAAGTTGTTGCGAAATAATGGAGAAAATAATAAAAAAGTAACTGATGAGACACATTCCGAAGAGCGACTTGCTTGGTTCACATCAGCATGGATCTAGATGTGGTTGATACTGTCTCAATAACCTACTCACATCAATGAAAAGCTGAACCAATGCTTTAGAGATGGCTCTGTCAGTAGCTGCAGTCTACATTGACTTCAGAAAAGCATTTGACAAGGCTCCACACAGACGGCTTGGCGTCAGAACGGTGCGACTCTAAAACTGAATCAGACTCCGACCCAAAAGAAAGGTTGTACAGTTCCATTTAGGGGTACACCGCCTTCTCTTAGATCTATCAAGCCTTTACAGCCCAGCACGTCTGCAAACCCCGCAGCTCAAATTATATCCCCAGATAATTCTCTGTCCTACGTACAAGTATAGGTCGGTATATAGGTCAGTATATAGGTTAATTCTCTCTCTTTTGTTCACTTTCAGATAGGACACTGAGTACAATCGATGCTTCCTCAGAACTCATTAAGAAACACATAAGTCGGTTGAAAAACTCACACTACTCATAACGGACAGGATTCCAAATTCGGTTATTAAACAAGCATCCGACCTTCCCATATAGCTTAATCATTTATTCTCAGTTTATATTTCAAAAGGATTCTTTCCTGAAACATGCAAGACTTCAATTATCGTTCGTGTCTCCAAGTCTGGACCTCGTTCCGATGTTAATAACTATCGGGGCGTGCACAAAACACCGTCTCTAGCAAAACGTATTGAAAGGATTATTTTCAATGAAATTCTTGACTTCTGTCTAACTCAGTCAGTCAGTCAGTCAGTGTATTTGAGGGAAATAGGCTTACGCCTTTGAACTCCCTATTTGTACATAAAAAATCGATAAACAAGCAAAAATGTGAAGAAATTACAGCATTAAGTGAATGCATACATTGATTCACATATGTCACTAGTCACATGGTTAAAAAGTCACATAGTCCGCTTGTTGCTGCAGCATATATCTGTCAAGGCGACATTTAAATGTCTCCACAGATTGAGACATAAAAACCGTCTCGGGCAGGTTATTCCACGGTTCCACGACACGGTTGGAGAAGAAATATTTTCTCACATTCAGTCTACCCTGTGGCACACGTAGCTTGAAGGGATGTCCCCGGAGGTGAGTTGTGGTGGCGAGTTGGAAAAAGTCATCGCACCGAAGGGCACAGTCCAAGCCGCGCACGATACGGAAAGTTTGTATCATGTCTCCGCGCAACTGCCTATAACTCAGAGGATAGAGATTAAGGTTAGTTAAGCGGATCTCGTATGGCAGTGCACTTTGACCTCTTACTAATTTTGTGGCTCGCCTCTGCACCCTTTCGAGCAGATCGTAATCCTGGTGCGTCCACGGTCTCCAGGCCTGAATTGCATATTCGAGATGGGGCCTTATAAACGTGCCGAAGACTTTGGTGAAGCAGTCTTCATCGAAAACTACGAATGCCCGCTTGATGGCATATAGCATTGAAGTTGCGGCCTTGGCCGCCTTACAGCATTGTGTAGAAGGCTTTAGGCTGTCTGCAACCCAAACTCCGAGATCTTTCTGAGTTTCTGCTTCTCGGAGTGGCATTCCGTTCAGATGGTATTGCCGCGTACTAGGGCTCTGATTTCCGAGGCGCAGAATGGTGCATTTGTTCAAATTGAAGGACAAGAGCCATCTGCGGGACCACTCGTCCAACCGACAAAGATTTTCTTGGAAGTTGGTCTCATCGGCAGCATTCTGGATGACTTTCCAGATTTTTATGTCATCCGCAAACATGGCACAATCACAGTCCAACCCATCTACGCAATCATTGATGAACAAGAGAAAGAGAGTTGGTCCGAGCACCGAGCCTTGTGGGACCCCACTCTCTATGAATGTGCACCTTGATTGCTGTTGTTCTACGCAGACTAACCGACTTCTGAGCTCTAGTCAGCACGGACTTTTTCCTACATGATCTTGCAAAACTTGCCACTTGGCATTTCTTAATCTAATCACTTCTCTTCATAATGAGCGGCAGTCGGTGATGGTTATCTACGTCGATCTTAGCAAAGCCTTTGACAAGGTTCCCCCTTAGACGTCTTTTAGTAAATTTGGATGCTAGCGAACATTAAGCTTTTGTGGGTTAGAAGATTCAAAGCTGGCAGTTGCTTTCTATTTCGTATTAACTCTTGCTCCAGTCTTCCGCTCATTGACACTCTCAGTCCGATGGATCTGTCTTATGCCACGCGCAACTCCTCCACGGTGATTCCCCCGCCCCTTTGCACTACATCAAAACGCTCCCTCTTTTTGCTTCCAAATATTCCTTCCTTTGGAATAATCTTCCACCAGCAATTATGTCATTGCCTAAGTTATCGGTATTTAAGTCGAAATTACGTAACCGTCTTACGCCGGAAAGTACAAAGGCACTTTTGACAATCTCATTCCCGAACCCTCAGTTTCCTAACTTCGAAGAAGGCGCTCCTGGGATTTAGTGGTATATCAAGTGGGAACCTTCACTTATATCTTTAAAAACCCTGTTATGAATGGGTTTCTATATCCACTGCTATCATTCGTCCTCCATGGCGACGATTTTCGCGGTCCTTGATGTATCTCTCTCATTCCGACCTCAACCGGTCTGTCGACGCTGACGGCGGGACCCTCAGTATTCGCCGTCTACTAGTAGTATGGTCGTATCTACCTTCCGCACTCTCCGGCTGGGCTCGAAGCGTACTGTGACGGATCGAGTCTGGGTTCCCCTCGTCTCGCCATTGTGACGCGAATATTCTTATCTGGCCTATAAATTATAATAATAACAATGATTTTATTTAATGCCAGTTTACAGGCATTGTCAGGGAAGCGTTAAAGAGAAATCCGGCCAGCAGTGAAAAAAACTCCTGTGAAAAAGGAATAAAAATATAGTTGATGGTTTTTATGGTCTGGAGGGTTCAGAAAAAAAAACTACTGACGACAAACTTTTGACCGTCAAGAAGGGAGGGTCGGCACGGTATCAGATAGTATCAGTCGCCAATTTCTTTCATGAAGTTGGGGCTAGTCCAAACAGAAGCGCCGAAGAACATCTGTCGCTGTTGGCCAAAGAAATTGTCCCTGGTGAGACCGGCCATAGTGTTCAGAGACCACGAGCGCCATCGCTACGGTACCGTCGATCAGTGTATTCAGCACCCAAAATTTGTGGGAGCTTTTCTGAATGTAAAAAAATCTACCATGACGACGTCCATTCCTAGTCCCGTATACAATACCACATACAGACCAGTCCTGCCCGACACGCTTACGTATCCCTCGAGACTAACATGTATTTCCACCTTGCCGATGTCCGATTATAATCCGTTATATACCGTCACATGCAGGCCAGTCCTCCCCGCATTTTTTGTTGTTATGAGCGAGGGTTTTTTGTCCTTTAAAATTAATCCAGTCGATTTTAAATTCTTAGGTGAAGTTTCTTCACCGATTTCTCATCATTCTTCTTAACGGATTACATATTCAGAAACTGTAAATTCCATTTTGCATGGGTTTTGCTGCCTCGTCTAAATTTCGTATATAAATTTATTTTTACTTGCTTTTATGGGACCCAGACGGGTCTTTAATAAAATTATCTATTTATATCCAAACTGTACCAAATGGGTGGAATCGGTAACCTACACGAGTAGTTAGCCAACTTCCTCACAGGCCGACGTCAACGTGTGTGCATTGGTGGCGCCAAATCAGAGTGAGAAACTGTTCACAGCGGCATTCCGCAGAGTAGCCTACTGAGTCCTATCCTACTCCTGATATATGTGAACGATTGCCTAGACTGCGAAATCTGCGAGAAGGAGATGCTCGATGATGATCTGAAGATGCACATTTCGACTGAGAAGCCAGAGAACGGGTTAAACTTGCAAAACAACTTAGATAGACTACAACAGTGGTGTGATGAATGACTTCTCAATTTTAACAAATGTCAATTCATCCGAATAACGTCTAGTTACAGAAAGGATTTGAACTATGAATATCAATATTTCATTGGTGGTCGCATACTCGGGTTTGTAAACGAGGCAAAGGGCCTAAGTGTGTGCATGACGTCCACTATAAAACCCTCGTCTCACTGCGTCAAAATGGCAAAGACGGTCATGGGCATCCTGGCAGCGGTCAGGGGATCCTTCTTTGACTTTGGCGAAGAGCATTTCGGTCGACTGATTGGGACAATTATTCAGCCGATTTTAGAATATGACATTCAGCTGTGGCGCCCCTGAATGAAGAAAGGCAACAACGGAGAGCGAAATAACAACTCAGTGGGCTGAAAAGCATACCCTATGAAAAACGGCTAGAAGGACTCAAATTTTATCCTCTCTCTAATAGGCAGTATAGAGGACGCACGATCATTGTCTTCAGACTCGTCAGAGGAGCAGACTGCGCGCTTAAATTGGCCGAGTTTTCTTAACTAACGCAAATGACAAATCTCTGAGGCCACGAATATTAATTGATGACAAAATACGTCAAACTTGAAGCAAGAGTCAACTTCTTCTCACACCGGCTGAATGAAGATTGTAACAAGATACCAAATTCGGCTGTTCTGGCGGAAACTATTCAGACATTTAAGCGAAGACGTGATAGTATTCTATGTGGTGGCCGTCAATTTACTTGATAAGAACTAATTAAATGAACGAATAACTTCGCTCACGTGTGCACGTTTTTTTCAATCTATGTCTGTAGATACAATTTTCAAAGGGTGTGCCTCTCTCGCTTATATATACTAAATACTAATTCATACTGAAAGGCCTCGTGGTTTTATGTTAAGAAGTGTTCTCATAGATTCCGGCAAGATATGTTGTGCTTAGTAGCGGATCGGTGAGTAGTTACATATTCACGTCAAACATATCGTCCGGTTTTACGGAAGAGGATCAATAACAGACCCCAGCGGCCAACGCAAACATTAAAACAGGGTAAAAAGACGGCCAATACGGGCGAAATGCCTTTCTGATTTGAACTTGTGCCGACAAGTGCAGGGAAATCGTAGATATACCTGGTCAAGCGGCTTATCCTCAAAACACGACAAGTTTACGAAAATGACGTGCTTAATCGCACCACTGAAAATAGGAAGTTAATTTGCGGTCGCATAAGAAGAACCACGCGCATAAGAGATCCGGTCTCCACATCTAAGAGTGGGGAGAAGTTAGAAATCAGTAAGGAGAGGCAAAAGAGAGTACTACTTAGAATTTTCGGAGTCCATCCCTATGAGGGTAAGATAATTCACTCCTTCCGACTAATACTTCACGAAAAGTCCAACGATTGATTATGTAACTTTTGACGAGATAGTTAGACACATAAAGCTACAGACGCTGAAGGAGTCTACACCACGGTGTTTATGGGAAACACCACTCAAACTGCTGATGGAGTTCGCTGCCGAAAAAGTCAAGACGATTTTCATGGTCTTTACAGTCCCGTTCGAAACTTAATTTTTGACAGAAGATTGGGGATCTGAACGAATCACGCCGCCATGTGGGAGTGGCAGGAAGGTCTCTGCAGCATATTACAGTCCAAAAGGCCTCAGTTTTATCTGTTACAAAATTATGAAGAGAATAATTAGGCGTTAGCTAATGCTTCGTCTAGAGCAGCATAGCTAACTACCTGATATCCAGCACCTATTCAGTAAAAAAGGATATTTCGAGACAGTATCTGTTCTACTGGTTACAGAGGTGAACTTTGGCGTTTGATGGACTGAATGTGACGCATAAGTCTATGTCGACCTCAAAAAGAAATTCGATAGTACACTACATGAGCGACTTCCATACAAATTCTGTCGGGCAGGCTTTAGAGGAAATCTTCTGAGGCGGATTCGTAGCTTCCTAGTTTACGCCTCTCAAGTTGCCCTTGTCGGTGACAAGCCGACGGCGGAGGAAGATGTTGAAAGCGGTGTTCCTGAAGGCTACGTTCTTGGATTTCCTTCTTTCATTATATAGGCCATCGATCGCGCATAGAACTGGATTGTAATTTTGTTATGTTAGCAGATAATAACAGGCATTAGAATGTCATTCGAAATGAAGCCGTGAACCTCAGTTGATTCGAGCAATGGTCGAAATATCGGCTATAAACCCAATGTGAATGGGTGCAACATTATAGGAAACGGCAGAAACCAGTCTTCGAAACGCAACGTTTACCGTCCGGGTAGTATAAAACTGCAGGTAGGGGGCCCCAAAGAAAATCGAGTGCGTGTATTAGGACTTATCATAAACCATCGCCGAGCTGCTCAGGGGCAGACAAGTCAACGATATCTGTCCCGTGCCTTGTCAAGCGGGCTTTACGGACCTTTGATAAAGTCTGCTTCGCCAAAGTGTTCGAACGCATGTGCCGCCACAAATGGGATTCGTCAACAAAGCCTGGAGGCCCTGGACTGCTGAGGACCTCAGCATACACGTGCGCACAAGGGCGCGCAATCAAACTTATTACAGACAGGACTCAATGTCATATGAAAATATGATCTTCCAATCTTTATAACTTTCCTTAAAGTTACAAACAACTGTAAAATTACCCGACACAAATAGTCTCTTCTGACGCTGTCGGAACTGATGACCACCCATAGACTTCTTAAGTTAGCATTCATGATGTGCATGCATTTGCATTCATTTAAACCACGTATTAATAGGGTTTGACCGGACAAGTGAAGGTTCATTGTAACAGAGTAGCTGGAGTTCGGAATGGGCTGTCTGTGGATGTCTTTTTTCACAATTATGGATGCTTTTTAGAGGAGGCAAGGCTAGTTTAGAAATATACATTACAGCGCTCTTCATCTGACCTCACCCTAACGCCCTTTGCAAACAATTTATTCTTGTTCAAATATTACCATACTTATTCCAGCAACGTTTGTCACATAATATTTCCTGTTGTTGCAACTCGCTGTTCATATTCACTGACAATCACATTGACGTATGGAGTTAACGTTCGTCGTATAATCTTATCTTTAACAAACATGTGCCCAAACTGTTTATTGTACAACGCACTCACTGGTGCACTTATATCTGTCAGGACTACTACGCCATAAAACCATCTGTTTAGCTGCTTCTTTTTCTAAATGTTTGACGTTTTCTTGCACTAGTTGTGAGCGCATTCGCAATGTTGAAACTGTCGGGGAGTTCAAAGGCGCACGCATGGAATTCCACAAAATAAAATGAACTCCAGTAATTGCACCAGGAATCCACATGAAACCACAAAAATCGGCGGAGTCGAGTTAAAAAAAAACTGTTGTTTCCGGAAAACCTTTTCGTGACGATTAGAAATTTATTCGGATCCTGGGTAGTTCACTACCTTGCATAGCAAAATGCACTTGTGGAAGCGGCCAAACTTACGACAGACATCTGCAACGATTAAAAATGCCGATCAGAAAAAGGTCAGTAGTTGTTAATGCACATACTCCATTTTGCTTTAATCTCCTGAATTTAAATTAGAAACGAGAAAAACTGAATTTTCATAGCGGTTATCCACATAATAGAGAAAATGGTACTAATTCGAATTCAGTGTGTGGTTGGATCTTTTGCGCTGTTCCACCTAAGATAAGAAAGACGTTTCTTAAAAATGGATGAAACAGGTAAATAGCAAGGTTGAAATAAAACCCTAGAGCTTGGACATTTGCGCAATTATTTACATGCTCTTCGTCAGTCTTTTACGGATCGCGACGATAAGAACTATCTGGCGAACATTGACCGCCTGGTTGCGGTCACTGATAGTGAGCTTTTTGAAAACGTGGTGACAACTGTATACCAGCGTAAGGAATATACTTTCAAAAAGGTAAGAATTGACAACCTCGCATATTTTAAGATTGTTGTCCGTAGCAGTTAGAGAAAAATCAATCCTTAAATTTAGTTATGTTCAGATTATTACCAGAAATAAGCGTAAGTTATTTACCTTTATAAAGCGTGCAGTTATAGGAGTCATTTTATATAATTTTACAAGCAAATGTATATCCCCGCCCAGTGTGCATGACCAGCAGCTTTGTTCGGCGATGCCATTTCGTGACTGTCGACAGCTGAGAGTCTTCAGGAAATCCCCCTCGGCGTTTTGACCCCTTTCTCAATAGTATCCTTGGTTGTATTCGCTTTGGTTATAGGTCTTATGGAACCTCTTAAGCTCCGAATGCATTGGTCGTAAGTTTATCTACCAAAACGACGATAGTTTTTATAAAGGGTCATGCGCATCGCGTTTTTCTAATCGCGTTGCCAAAGCGATTTTTAGTGCTTTGACGATATACTGTTTATATAAGCCATTGTTCTTCGTTTAATTTTTATGAAGCGATGGGGGCGTTGATAGTTTAAGTTTTTCGGCGTATTCCGTAGTTTCTTTAATTTCATATTCAAAAGAGTTTTTAGACCTTCTTCATGTTACCTAAATAAAGACTGCTAGCGACCGAGTTTAATTAATTGCGGTTTTCCAACCACGATAGCCATGCAGACATTTACTGCGAAAACTAACTCTTTCAGTAGTGCACGGTGTCATTGAAGGAGTCTTCTTAGCCGAAATTATTCTCGCAAAGTCCTGTTTTCCATCATCCGAGTCCACAGGAACTGATGCATTAATGCACGCAATTTTTTGAGATCACGTTAAGAGACACTGTATCATAATAGCTACTGCTTTATCGCTCAAAAACAAAGATGTCTAACTCAGAATCGATACGGCACCATCTTTGAAAGGCAGGAAAGATTTGATCCGAGGTATCCATAAATGCAAAATGCTGCACTAATGTTTGATACTGGTGTTAGATAATTCGAGATTCCACGCAATTGCTAACTTGCAGTTTATTTTTTTGGAATTTTACCACTATTAGTCCTATTGCTGTTGCCTTGTCACAAAGTTTTGTTGGAATGAGTTTGATAGCAAAGACGACAATCAAAATACTGCCCCCCATAACTACATTTTAAGCTTATTTGGGATAACAGTTAGTATCAACTAACAACTCTGATTGCCTGGTTCAGTTAAATAAAAAGTACACCTTTTAATTTCCCTTTTTCCAGAAGAGCGTAAAAAGACGGCGACATTACCGTATACCACGGCTAGCCTCTCTAAAGTGTACAACTTCGGAATTATCTGCACGAATACAGGCACTTAATTTGCCGGACGATATTGCAGTCTACGGGCTCTATATTCCATACCCAGTTTTTTGGCCTGAAGACGAAGAGTTCGGCAGCAAGAATGACGATGTTAATACGGACAGAAAGACGCAGTCAGAAAGTCGCACGCGGTCGCCTTCGCCAATCGGTGGACACGAACCTGTGCCAAGGGACTTGGAAGGAAGATGTAAAGAATGTCATCATAAAGGACGTCATTTGTATCCATATATTCCGTGGAAGTCGCTCGGAGTTCGTTTTACGAGGAAAGTTAACCGGTCGATCGATGAAGAATCAAGGCCGGAGGAGGACGAAAGTTTGTATGTGAAGAAAATAAAGCCACACAGTATTGCAGCAAGGTAGGCCAGATAATTTTACGCAGATACCAAAAAGGCTTTATCTAATTTGCGGAATACCTAAAAGCACAACGTTTTTACTGGACGTCAAATATTTAACTAATTCTTGCATAGCAAGACGTATATAGAGTAATGCGTCTCATTTCACTGCTGAAAGCAATGCATGTCTAATGTAAATCACATATTCTTCTCATCGCCACGTTGCGCTATCCTGCCGAATTACTAGTTCGTACAAGCACGTTTTCTGTTTACAGTATTCTCAACGCTCTTTTAGGAAAGCATTATCGGGTTTATAGCTATGTGGGCGCACATACAAATGCCTTCTTGTAGCCGCAAATGCGGCCATTTTACTAGTTCATTCGTATCTTTACGTCAACTGATGACACAAAGTCCTTGTCTCTAGTTTTGTCATGCTTCCTTGTTCTGAAGATCCATGATTTGTTCACAATAGGCCACATCGCTCTGAAATTGCTTTAATTCTGCTCAGCTCCTTCTACAGTTTCACAAATTCCTGTTCTGTCATGTGTCATGTCATAATCTAAGGAGAAACGTATCCGAGCTTATTACGTTTCCCTACCTTCTGGTTAATTTTCTAGTTTAATTGTAGTTGGAGGCTTCAATTGAAGAAAACGTCAACTCCGTGTTTTTTCATTTTCACTGCTACCTTATGTCCTTACATTTTTAGTTTGCTGCTGCTGTTGGTCATAATACTAACATTACTACTGTCAAGATCAATATCCCTTTTATTATCGTTGCTATTGCAGGCAGTATTACTACTACTATTGCTATCGTTGCATATCTATATGTTGGAAAGTAGGCATCCCAAGAAATGTAAGTCGAAGTCCAATATATGCTTTGGGAAAGGAAGT
Organism: Spirometra erinaceieuropaei; assembly: GCA_902702965.1. Classification (NCBI taxonomy): domain Eukaryota; kingdom Metazoa; phylum Platyhelminthes; class Cestoda; order Diphyllobothriidea; family Diphyllobothriidae; genus Spirometra; species Spirometra erinaceieuropaei. The sequence goes on from CACRXP010000078.1 coordinate 893,529, forward strand.
TTATTGTACAAGGGATCTTGTAAACGACTTATTTCTTGTCCAGGTAGTTAACCCTATCCTTAGGGTGCGCGAGCTGAATGCGCAAAGTAGTCGTCGGTCGGTGCTTCCTTAAGTGTCTTTCAACGAGTTCAGGCATTTTTAATGTAGGGGAGTGTTCTCCAGGGGTTTGGTCTGGACTTGTGATTAGGATTACCTGGTTCCTTTCTCTTCGACTCTTTCTGTCTCATGCATCGATGTACAAGATCTCTAGGGTACCCATTCCGCGAAAACAATTTACACAAGTAATTTAGTTATTATTATTATATCGTACTCCCGACATAGATACTTGCTAAAATCCCCGACACGTGTTTCGCCGATATTCTGCCGCTGCGTGACACAGCTGCGAGGGGTTAAGCTCTTCAGTGGGATCCTCAGAGTTCCATATGCGGTTTCTGGTATATGAACTCGAGAGACTAATCAAGTGAATAATTTCAGAAATTACTCAGTGCGTGACTTGGAGTTAAATCTGCGGGACATAACTTTTTAGGGTCAGAACTGAAATTTCAATTAATGTATATGTATAATAACAGTAGGCGCTCACCGATCAGGTTGCGGAACATGCTCGTTCCTTTGTGTTTTGGAGCTCATACTAGAACCCTGGCAGGTAGTCGCACGGCGACTAGTAGTATGAGCCCCAAGGCACAACGGAACAAGCATGTTCCTTAACCTGATAGGTGAGCGCCCACTGTCATAATTGATATTCCCGATCACAACCGACAGGATAACGGGCCTGTGACTCAATGGTAGAGTGCCAAACTCCATGAGCAAAGGTCCCAGGTTCGAATATCAATTGATCCACACTTGGGGTTAGGTATGGCTGGCTGATGACTGCTAATAAGCCAGAAATGGCCAGCCAGGTCTCCCTTGTCTTTGTCGGTATCACTTGATATATATATATATATATATATATATATATATATATATCGCGACCATCTTCGCTATTATCATTGCTGCTATTAACACTAATGGCACTACTACTACTACTGCTGCTGCTGCTACTACTACTACTATTGCTACGGAGAAGCCAAGTGAATTCACCCCAACATCTTGCGTAAACTACCCAATCCCATGATGAGCATTCCCTCCGTCTTATGCGAAACCTAGTCGGGTAAGCCGAATGTACGCCACTTAACTCTACACACTGTGTTGCCTTAAAATCGAAAATTCTGATTTGCGGATATAAATAAAAACGGAGAAACAGATTCTATTCATAATAAGGAAATATTTTAGTCTCATAAAGGTGGCGTGTAACGACCCGCCCTGCTTGCAGGACGGGAATGGCCATTTTTGTCTTGCCTCGAAGGTGATTGTTTATAGATTACGCAGGCGGTCGCATGGGGACTAGCAATCATTAATCGAACGTTTTTACCGACAAAGACAGGGACGAGACTGAATTAGGCTGCATTGACTTATTTGCTGTCATTAGCCAGGGACAGATTCTTTCTGGGTCGAATCTCGGGAGTGCAATCAGAGATTGGGTTTCCGCCGGCTAATGGCGCAAATAAGCAAAAAGTGGCCATTTCAAAAGTTTCGTCGCCGTTTTTATCAGCAAAAACGTCCCAAAGTTTGCTCACTCAGGCCATCAGGCACGCACAAGTCTCAAGCAAAAACGACCGTTTGCATTTTATGCTCATTCAGCCAATTATTTCACGGTGTCGCGTTTCCGGAAGTATGTGCGAGCCCTGCAGCTGAAGTTTGCTTTCTTGTCGCCTCTTCGGTTGGGTAGCACCTCTGTTCTTGTTATGAATTGAGACGAATGTATGTGCTCTGCTGCTGTCGACGGTTCTCACATAACGTTTAACATCAGTTGAAACTTCATTTTCTCCTTGCGTCTACCTAGTGCCTTCGTCTTCCCACGTAGATACCTATGTTCGTACGTTAAAGATCGTAATTTCTCAGCAATTTCTCTCCAGGCCTATACAATTGCTCGTTTAGTTAAATTACTTGTTTGAGTTTAGCAGCGAATGTAAAGAAACATCTGTTTGCTGTTCAGATCCCTCTGCGTTGGTGATCGCATACTAGCCATTAATGGAATCATGCTTGATCAACAGAGCCTCGACCAGATTGCTGGAAGCCTGATGGAAAGCGGTCAGACAGACTTACCGGCGCCCAATCTCAATCACCTCGCCACCGAAATTTTAAAAGCCTGGCTGAACGGAACACCGCCGCTATCACCAGAACCACCACTTCCCTCAACATCTGCCTGCGAGCCTCAGGGAAGACCAATCGGAGGGTCGCACAGGAGGCGACCACCCCTCCACCTGACGATTGCCCGATCGAACAGTCACCGAAATCGGATATCGCCACGGAGACGATGTCCCTATCATGCCTCCCACTCACACAAACCACAGTGGAACGTGTTGTGGTCAGCCACCATCCCTGCGGACCCCACAGAAGCTGCTAATATTAGTGTCCCGACTACAGCAGTACCGGCGCACCTCCATGTCCACAGTGTGCGCCACGTACAGGAACTTGAGGTACGTGCGTGTGATTCCTGTGCCGTGTGCCCAGCTAAATTACCCACGATCGATCACCGGAGGACTTCATGAAGGGACTCCATAACTGTGTACCAAAGCTGTCCTTAGGTGCTCTTTCAAAAGGTTGCAGGTTTTAGTCTTAAAGGCCACATGATTCGTTCGTCGGCCTAGATCGGTCTTCATCTGGTTGTCATGGGTAACTTTGGCCTTCTCGTTAAGCTGCAACTGGGCTGCTGTCTCCAGGCTCCGCCCGTATCGATGCGCCGCTGACAACGTCATACGTGGTAGGGTGATCGTTTCTGAATAAGGTTGTTCTGTGGGAAATTAGGTCACATTTTATGACTTCTTGAACTTCTTTCTGTGCCAGTAATTAGAGCATGGAAACATTCCTAATTTCTCACCTGCGGTGGGCTGCGCTGCCCCCTACCCAAAATGACCTTTGTGTCATTCCTACTGACGTGAGGGCGGAGTCGCCCTCTGTCGTCGTCTGGCGGCCGTAGAAGGAGCCAGGTCGTGCGTGGCACGCGTAGACGGATTGTTTATCTTTTCCAGCCACAGCGTCCGCGCCTACGTCTGGCCGTCTTGACATTGGTTTGCTATCAAAGCTAGTCGGATGAGGCGGGACATAGTGCGGTAGATCCTGCGCAAGTCGGCCTCACTGCAAACTAATTCTTGCGTGATTAACCGGTGTCGTGCCAAATCTATGGGCACGCAGTGGGCATCATCGCCTTCCTGAAGAAGGAGACACGATCGTTGGAACCTTCGACAGTCGAAATATATAGCTGAGGGGTTTGGACTGAGGTCTGACCCTCAAATTTCCCACATTGCATAGGCGCCTTCTAAGCGGTTTCTCATGGTCATCCTTCCAGACGAAGTCAAACATGCTTCTGGTGTCCATCTCATGGCAGTCTACAACCGTTTTCAATTTACCTTCTATTTAGTCCGTGCGCGTTTAGGAGCGACGAGTACATTCACTGAGGTGGCGTGGTTGCGATGGGTCTTATTGCGGTCCTACGCCGATCGAATGTCCTATCTGTCGAAAGGAAACTTCGTAAATGGGAAAATTTCAATAAAATATTATGTGAGGCTTCATCAAAGAGGATTTCAGACGATGAGACAGTTGCTGGCGAGGAGTCGTAGCCTCGGTGCGCGCTCAACTGATTGACAGTCATCTGACGGTAGAGCATTTCCAAATGACCATGATTCATCATCCTTTGAGTTGCCCTTCATAGCTTAAGTCCAAATATCCTTTTTTGGTGAGAGGATCCAAGAGTTATCGATACATCCAGCTACGACAGTCGACTAGCGACCTTGGGCCACCGACAGACAGACAAAGTCGGCAGGAGCGCGTCGCAGAATTGGGGAAGGTGTAATGCCACACTAATAAAGTCGGACAGGGTGAGCTAAACGCGGAGAGGTACGCGAAACTTGACGACACGCGTTGGCCATTAAAATCGCAGCTAGTCACACTACTGCGTTCCCAACCCTTCAGTTGAAAGGTTGACCTTTATATCTGGCAAATCATAAGTCATTGAAAGATCGACTATACTGTTAACCAAGTGTTGCGGTAAAGTCAGTCAGGCACTGTCTAGGTTTCCGTCGACCGGTTCCTGCAGTTCGGATTCAAACCATGTTCAGGTTTCCAACGACCCCAGTAATCGGCGCAGTCTTCCGACACCGTTTACCGGAATTCAAAAGGGACCGTCACCCCGAACTCCTCCGGCATCAATCGCCGTCATTTCGTCAGTGAAAACAGCCAGGCCTGTTAAACAGACACTGATCAGCAAAGGTGGTCCCTTTGAAGTACACACCATAGGCATCAGGCGACATCGCGGGGACGGTTGAACGCGAGACCAGGCCAAAAAAGACCCTGTGAGAGTGACGACAAGAGTACAAACAGACACGCGACATGATGAACTTGTGAAACATCCGTCTAAGTTCACATTAGTCCACGGCTAGTCCGTTTAATCCCCGATGCAGGTCGTTCATGTGCGTGAGTGATTGATAGTTCACACGTCGTAACTGACGGTGGCGGTGATGCTGGAAGGTCTTCGTCGGATCTGCTTAACGTGGGGGGGGGGGGGCGGAGAAGGTGTGTAAGGGTGTCTGGGTAGATTCGCACTAGCCGTAGGTGCGAGTTGCCGCTGTTTAGGCGTTGCCAGTGCGTAGTCTAGCTGGATGTCGAGCAAATGGAGCGTTGGACGGATGAAGATGAGTTTGTTTGATTTCTTTTTCCGCAAATGACTGCTTGGGTCATATTTGCAGGCTCACCCAAACATGGGAGTATACTGAATATACTCCTGGTCAAATATAACAACTTTCATTAAAAGTCCCTTTCTGTAAGATGTGCATTGTGGTGGATTCTTCCCAGATGAATGCCCACTTCCTTTTTCTTTTTCATTGCGAAGGCAGGGAAACATTTAACCACTTTGTTCATTCATACACTCACCTAACTGGTGTTGATAATTCTTCCGCCGTAAACGAAGAAACTCCTTTTCTACTTGTTTTTGGACCATTTTCGTTATCCCAGCCTAATTCAAGGTCCACTTCTACCCTGGTAAACGAACTATAATGTGGGCTCAATAGCTCCTTAATGTGGCCCCCGTTTTACTCTCACTCAGATAGAATCCGAGCCGATCCTTTTTTGTGAAAGCCTAGTAAACTTTGCGGAGAACGGGTCGTGTGTGGCACGCGTAGCCGGGCTGTCCGACTTCGTCAGCCACTGCGGCAGAGCCCGCTTCCGGTCTTCCTGACCCTGTCTTGTTATTGGGCCCAGGTAGGGGCGAGAGTGCGTTTGATGCTGCGCAAGTCCGTCATCACTGTGAACTAGTTCTCTGCACAAGTCACAGTCCCTGCTATTATCATGCTGTGGAGCACACGGCGGAAATCGTCACACGCGACGGTCTAACTGATTTCTAGATATCTGTTCAAACCTTGGGATTGTCAGTGAGATAAAACGATTTTCTCTCAAGCAACCTCGTTACTGCGTCTCCTGGTGCTTGGTATAAACCTTTTCGGCTTATATTAACGCCCCTTGCAGCAAAGCGCACACGAAAACGTGACCTTGGCCCGCGGTACTCACCAGCATTGGAAATCTCAGGGGCATACAAATGTCGTTTCATCTTCGGAACAAAGACTCCTTCGAGAACAATTGGCCTTTCGCCTTAAGTGGATTTAAAAGTATCCCAACTAGATTTCGGCCATAGAATTTTATAAATTGATTTACCTACTGTATTTTCCGGCAAACCAGTGGGTTCTCATGCTTGTAATTATGAGTTTTTTTATGACCGTGAAATGTCCGTTCTTACGACATCATATCGGTCCGTTTATTAATGCTGCTCGCGGAGTATGCAATATGGCCGACATCCATTGCAGCGTTTTCTGAGTACTATATGACGGCCTTTTGATAGTGCAGGAAATTGTATGCTTTTCATTCCACTGAAAGTATGTAACATGTAGTTGGAAACCTAAACCGCAGGTGTAACTGCAGGTTGCGTTCAAAATTACGCAACGGCCGGAAAGAAGCCACCTCAAAAGCGGGCGTCCTCTCGTGACTGAAATATCTTGTGATCACGCTGCCCAATTTTTCAGTCTTACGACCCCACCCTAGTAATACCTTCCAATCGAAGACGCATTTCGGAATTTTGGTTGATATTTCTTGAGATAGGACAGCTGCCGTAGGTCCATTTGGAACTAGAACTCTGAGAAGGGCTATTAAAAGAAATTGAAGTAAAACTTTTGGGACGTGTTTTTCGATGTCTAGTCCCACCTGTCTACCCCAGCAGACTAATCGAATGCTTACGCGCCCCAACTTGTTTCGAGCGAAAGTGTCATGGTTACTTCCCATTTTGAGAGTTTGTTCAGCCAT
>CACRXP010000078.1:900940-949243 GCA_902702965.1 Spirometra erinaceieuropaei
CCCTCCACCTGGAATTTAACGCAGGGCCATCTACAATGCGGAAGGGGGAGGGGGGTTCTCTTCCTGTGTTTAAACCCACACGCTTTCGACGAGGAACTGGGTCAGACTATATTCAGACTACCACATGACCTTCACTGCAACTGGTGTTTTAAATTGCATTTCAAATTTTTCAGACAGTCTCCTCTGCAAGGCCATCCTAGCCAGAGCAAAAAGGAATTAGCTCAACTCCCTGTCTTAGATCAAGGTTCAAATTCAAATTTGTTGGGGAATTGAGTGATCAGTTGGCTTTCCCGCAACCTATAACATGACTGCACAGTAAGTGATTAGCTCTATGTACTGGAGAAATTTCGAATATCAACTCATCAATAGTTGATTCCCGCTAGCTGCGTAGATCGACCTAAAACGCAGAGTTAATTTTAAAGAGGCTTCGTTGCCTTTGCCTTCGATCTGGAGGCCTTCCGTGATTTAATAAACCCGCATTCATCCAAATCGCACAACTGCATAACAGGCTCGTCAATCGGCGTGCCGACAGCCTGTTTTAGTTTAGTTCAAGGAAGTTATGAAATTTTATAATTTAGCTAGGAAAATGGTTGATTCACAACCATAAAACCTTCAGTGGGAGCGGATTCGAGCCGTCGATCTCGCAAAACGTTCACTACCATAAAGTGTTCACTGACGTGCTTCCTACTTTCAGTAGGCTAGATGGAGCGTTCACTTGCCTCAAATACGATTTCCTGTCTGAGGGATGAAGCATTTTTTTTAGAATGCCGAGTCTGGTGTAATTCAACTTTTGAAGTTCCCTTGCTTCCCCCTCGAATTTAATATTTTCTGCGAGGTTTCTCATTCTGTTGGCGCGTAGTACTACGGCCTATTTCATGAAGTTCACTGTACTTTTCTCCAATTCGGTCTTATTCACATATAGTCCACTGTGCTTAGAAATCATCGACGATGTGCTCTTATCCGTGTTACATCCCCCTCATTTTCAACCACCGTTCAGTAGTTTCTAACTTGTTGGCCCTGCGGACTAGCTGGGATGAACAGATTTATCTATAAAACGACGGGGTATTGGCTTTAAAATCGTACGTCTTAAGTAACCCCTTATCGCACACGTCAAGAATATCTGATTTCTGATGCTCAATTGGTCACTCCGCATGTGCAGAGAGCCAATAGAAAAGCGCAGTTCCTGAGTAGACATTCCACCTCTGTGTGCTGCTGGTTAAGCTAGACGTCGCGTTCCGCCATCCTTGCCTATCTCATCGGTAAACAAAATAGAGTGCAGACTACACCAAGCCAAATGCAGTAGTACACACAGTCGGTGAAAAAGTGTCGCAAGCTGCGTTTTGAGTCAGACGACCGAGTAGAATCATTAATGAAGTCTAGGTGGGATGAGACAGAGAGAGAGAGGAGAGAGATTACCATATTTCATACGTCTCGCGACGCCCCGCTGTGGGCTGCCGGTGTCATGTGCTCGCAGTCATTCGAATTCACATCACAGTTCATGAAAAAAAGAAACGCTCAGGTGAGGAAGATGGCCCACTCTAGAATGGCGAGTTCCGTAGGAAGCATGCTTGCGGTTGGAGAGCTAGAGGGCGTAGAGTTTTGCTCCTAGGCTCAAAAACACACACACACAAGCCACGTTAAGATGATTATTTGGAGTTTGGACTTTGCACACACGCCAGTGGTCTGCTCTTGTGTGCAGGTAGCTAGCTCCAGTTGGCAGTAGGCGCATGATCCCTGTGGTTTTCATTTTGTGCTGATGAATACTGTCGGCACTGGGGTCTCTCGAAGCAAATAAAACTGTCAAAAGTGATTTTGAAATCCGGTGACAGAGAGTATTACTGAGCAGAAACGAGCGGCAAGCTTCCTTTTTATAACTTCTCTAGCCTGATTTGTGCAAAAGCCAGCATAAGGACGAGTGATTGAGATAAAAGACAGGAAAACTCTGTATTGGGAGCCTAGAGCCTGCGATGGAAATCTCGCTACTGGCAAAGTAGAAGTGTACATTGCAGGATAAATAAACTTCCGGATGTGGTAGAATTCACTCCCTGGGGATATTTACGGCCAATGTAAACACCGGAAAATTGGCACTGGGGAAACCAGAGTAAACTACAGCAAAGTCTGGGAATTACAGTCAAAGTGTATGCTTTAGTAAAAAAGTACAATAGATGATCTAGATTGGGAAGCTAACCAAAATTCTCAATGTGGCCCAGGTTAAGCAGATAACATAGGTACTGTTTGTAATTTTGATTGTCACGTCACATAATATTAAATACCTGATTTTCCTCAGGATTCTGGATTATTAGTGCGTTTCGTCTCGGCTGTTTGCGATAATCACACTAGCTAAAATGACGGATGTTATCCGCTGGTTTTCGATGGCCTTATAGATCCAAACATAATTTATATGCACAAATCTACGCACAAGACATCTCCTCTTGTTTTGCCTTTTTTCTAGCAAATTACATCTTCACATTTTTCACTTCAGCTTTTGAATAAAACTACGAAAGTTCCCGAACAATTCTAAACTTTGCTCGCCCCTACACATGCGTTTGGGTTTTCCAAATTACGCTCTGTACACTTTTCATTTAAGGAAGACTATACATCCCTCAATACCCCAAAGATGCGATCTAGCAGTTATAGAATTCTATAATAACTTTTGATCACGCTGCATATGTCAAAGCAGCATTGACAAACGTGCACATGCGATGCTACTTGAATGAACATTTCACGGTCTCAAACTTTCTTCGAATTGGATACTTTAGAAATAGGAATATGCGCCTTCTTCAAGTAGAGAACTTAAAAATGGCGCAATATCCTGCACATAGAATATGACAAAGGAGATGCTTGGATTTATGATGAATTATAAAGCCAATCGGAAAAATCAATACTGCTCAAGCCGTCTTCATTTTTAGTGTCTGCTATTTTTTATGTGATCGAAAAGAGTCAGCATCCTGTAATGTGTATTGCATGCTAGTGAACATTACAATCAGACCCAAGTACTGCCTCCCAACTGAAATCACAAACAAGAATTTTAGTCACCATTTTTTCGTGCCTCGGTAAAACCGAGTCGACATCTGCAGCTAAAAGTATCCTGTCAAATGTTAAAATAATGTCTTGACTCGGATCGCCTACAACACATCCTCGCACAACAGCACAGATAAGTCCTTTTCGAGGCGGAAGTAACTTCTAAACCCAACTTAGAGTAGTCCCAAAACCAGAACCTTTTAGAGCGAAACCAACTGCGGTAAATGAGAAATTCATGCAGCCGGCAAACCTGAAGCCAGACGGAAATAAACGACCAACCGTCCCCCTCCCCTCCCCCTGCATTCGCGCCATCTGCTGCCTGATTGAGCTGGTACGGCCAGCTGTGTGAATTAAGCTCTATTCCCTTGCGGATTTTCAAGGCGAGTATGAAGTCACAGAATCCGGCCGGTGTTTTTAATTGGTTTGCTTATTACCGAGAGGTCTGCCGGTTAAGTGAGGCGGGGGGAGGACATGAAAGCCACTCACGAGAAAATGGCAACAAGACGCCGCGCTCATTGCAAGGCTCCATACGCAACTCATTCCAGAAAGCCAAAATCTGTGGGAAAGTTGCCTGTTATCTAGCTGAGAGCCTTGCCAGAAAGATTGGTTAGTCGGAGGTGTATGTGTTCTTGATCTCAGAATGCAGGCAGCAGTTGACTTTTTTGTAGCCTCGTTTCCCTATCTTGGCTTCTGTCCTGGTTTTGGACTGTGTTAAATCTTTTGGCGGTCCTCGCTATGAGCTGCGTCAGAAGGCATGTGAACACGACTGGCATTAAAAGTAAAAAGCCGTACACCTTGAGTGAACATGTCGGCAATTTGAATCGGATGCGATTTCCCTCTTGTTAGTTTTCTCAATGAGACGTTCATGCTAACTGCTTTAAAATTATTTTTTTAAAGTATGAAACAAAGGTGGTAAAATTTAAAGTCTGGTCTCTAATGACAACCTAATGTACTTCAGGGTGTGGGTCAATGCGTTTTTAATTAAATCCCACCTCCCCTTTACTCTCTAATCCGCCTGAAGAAGTACAGACGTTCATGAATTTCACGTAATAAGAAAGAAGCAATTAAGACATATTCTTACCATTAGCGACCTTTCATATGGGTTCAACTAACTACTAAGGAATTGCCTGACTGGTAAAGCTGATGGGGTACAGTTACACAGCCCATAAAAAGTTACGACCAAAATATTTAGCATTCTTCAAAATTACGCATATTATGCATTGAAAGGAATAGTGGCATGGCATTCTCCTTGAGTAACCCATTTCTTGCAATGAACGATATTTTTCACATTGAGTTTAAATCATATGAGCGTTTTTTTAATGCATTGTTAAAAAGCAGAAAGCTCAAGCAGTTGTACAGTAGGGGTCGACTATAGGCACTGCAAGTTTAAAAATCCGGAAGCCGCTGTTTTTACTTTTCTCATTGGCACTCAGGCATCTTGTATGTGGTGAAGTGCTTGTCATCTAGACCTACAGCCAGTGACAGGTCTCATGAAATGCTAGGCTACCTTCTGAAAAACATTTTCGATTAGGAAAGATTACTTAAGTGTGCTTATAAAATTGACCAGTATGTAGCATGGTCAGAAAATATTCCAGTACCGCCGGGATGTTAGTTTTTGAACGGGGTCTTTTTCGTTCGCCTGCAAAAACAGCAATTGGTAAAACATGTCCACTTATCTGTATCCTAATAGACTTATATATACTTTATAGGAAACATTCTCAAAAAAATAATTCCTTGCACTCATTTGGTAGAAACTCACGTCTTCAATTTTTTTTACTCGATGAAAGGGTGTGTTTGGGTTTTAAAAAAGTATGCAATTAGGTACTTTTTAAAACTATGAAATCTCCATTCAAACAACCTACTTGTCCTCGTTATGAGTCATGGAACATAGAATACATTCATTGCAACATATTATAAGCCCATATAGTATCTTCTTAATGACAAAATGAAGTTGATGATTTGGCATGCATGGAAAGTATACAGCTTATACACTGTAAACCCTCACTGCAAACACAAAGCCGAATGTGGATCAAAACTGTTCAGGAACTACAATTTTTCTTAAGACCTAGAATTACTCTTCGTCTGAGTAAAAACTTCGAAATAAACATGGTTTCCTACCAACTACGTACAAGCAGTGATTTTTCGAGAATCCTTTACGTAAAATATATTTGAATTTATCAGGACATGGAAAATCGATAGGAAAATCAGCACTTCTTAGGCAAACCCTTTTTTACCAATTGCCGTTTTTGTGGGCGGCCAAAAAGGAGCGCGTTCAAAAGTCCGCATCCTGGCATGACTGAAATATCTTTGGGATTATGCTGCATGGTGCTCAATTTTACAATTCAAATTAAGTGATCCTTAGTAATCGAAAACGTATTCCAAAGTTTTGGTTCAAATTTCATGAGACCACTCACTGACTGGGCTGACACCTAACCTACTTACTGCCACTGAGTATGACGACAGTGTACCTCATTTTGCCACGATCTCAAAATAACGGCAAGCCACCTTTAGGTCGTTTTCATTGGTTTTCTAGGGCAAAAACCGGTCTGAGTGTCTGAGGCTGTCACGTGCACCAAAATCATTTGCATCATTTGACAGGGTGTCGGTTTTGTCACAGCTGTGAAACGTAGCTGTGAGCTTGTTCCTCTTTCTGCGGGGAAGAACTCTCAAGTGGGCGCGTTTATTACTATTTTTTTTATCTGAGTCAAAAACACAGTTAAAAAATTGGCAACGCCAACGCCCGCCAGAACTCACGAATCATTGCTAATATTTTATTTACCTTGTTTCTCCGGAGCCGATTGCTATTGGCTAGTGGGAAGTTGCTCAATATGATGGCCTGTAGCCATCAGTCTCGCGAGCCTCTCTAGATAATGGTTTCCAGGTTAACAGGTTTGGAAGCATAAGATGAAGCTTTAGAAATGGCATCTCGAAAAGAGCGATCTGATTGGACGTGGGAATAATTCCGATATCAAAAGTAGGGGCAAGGGCCAGGTTGGGGTTAGGGCTGTGGTTACCGCCAGGCCTTGTGCTAAAGTTATGGCATGGGAACAAGCACTTACCCTGGAATTCGGCCCAAGGTCAGCTGTATTACAGGGGGAGGGGACGGTATTTATTTTCGCGCCCAGCCGGTGACTGAAACGACAGTTTTTGACTTATTTTCTGTCATACCTGAACCCCCATCCCCAGTCTAACAGGACTGAGAGCTCATCATCGGTCCCAGTTGAATGACGTGTTACTCAGTCATGTAGAGGACGGAAAAGAAGTGCCCCCCGTATTCCACGGTCTTGCACTTACTTCCACGGGACTTAGGGTTAGGGCTGAAGGCGTTGGGGTTAGAAGATTTCGGGCTAGGGTCAGGAAGGTTATTGTTGAGACACAGGAATAGGACCCCCCCAGAACTTGGCATGAAGCCACCCGTAGTACTAGAGGGCCCCTTTTTCACCAAATGGTTGAGCACTGGACCCAGGGTCTGCCGTCTGCCTTTGCAACTTAGGTAACTCAGCGCAAAATTTTGAACATTCACCTGCCTCAACTAGGGACCGAAAAATTCAACGTAGTCAGTCCGGCAATGCTTTTTGAGTCCGATTCGGCGTAATAAGGATCACACATGTTGGAAGTGTATGTGGTATTAAATAATGCAGGATATTATTCTGTATGCTACACGGAGCTGCAGTATGTAAAACTTTGTCTACATCTCTCTACAGGAAGACGAAAATTTACCACATCTGCGCAAAACAATTGCCTTTTGGCATCTCTTCTTGAACCGCGTACTTCGAATTGACCATATTTTGCAAATGTCAGTCCCCGCTCTCCAAACTGTTTAATTTCATATTTCAGGAGGACTTGATGGAGGTAGAACTCATTGACTTTGTCAAGTCAGAGTGCGGAATCGGAGCCTTCCTGCGACCATCGAGCAAAGGCGTCGGCGCAAAAGTGGAAAAAATCGCTGAAGGCGAACTCGCTGCCATTGTAAGTCAATCATAAACTAATTAAAGATAAATTTCCGGGTGCCCATGAGTCAATGTCTGGTAATCCTTTCCGTCATCCCCTTGTATCCGTTTGCTTTCATGGATGCGACGATCGTACAAGTAAAATTCTGTTTATAAACCTCGCGCACAGTATCTTTTCAGTGCGAGGCAACAACCGTTACCACGGATGCAACAGGAATCCGAGACCTCTACACTCTTGCGCGCACCCCCAAAATCATGTGGACCACACAACGATCACATATGGAGGGTGCATTTAAGGAGGTTGGAGAGTTTGGACTAATTGAATTTTCGCAGACAGGCATGCCAGTTGACTGTTTAAAAGAAAGCGTCATCAAAGGACTGCATTCGACTTAATGAGTCACTCGCTCACCCACATGTATATACATAAAGTCAAGTGTCGCTGCTGGCAAAGTTTCGAAATGCAGGAATGTTTTAATTTCTTTGGAATTGTGTGCCACCACCCTGTCCTGTTTGAAATGCCTTGAGAATCTTTCCCATGTCATTGAGCACTGTACCAGGGCTCTACTAAAACAGACTTTACCTATTGAAAGTGTCTTTTAAAATTTCGATCAGGACCCTACTAAATTAGACACTTTTTCCCCGTCAAGGGGTTCGAAAATACGGCATCTGATTAGAATTGACGTTCAAAAGTTCGTACCTAGAATTAGTATTAACCCATTGGGAATCTTGACGTCGACTAATCTCAACGCCGACGGATCAGAGCTTCGTTCGCATGGACATGTTTTTGTATCTGTGTGCAGCACTAGCGAGAATGGAGCGAAGTGGCCGTATTTTGACTGGTTATTTGCCCAGACCGTCTCTAGTAATTGCCAAGCATTTTAATCGGCTATTTTTTCCAGCGAGCTGGTATCCATTTATATGCGAGTCACAAAGCCTGTTTGCCAGATGGGCTTCTAACTCTAATTCCACCGAGACGTATGTATATTGATTTTGTTTTAACTGTTCGCAGTCAGCTCTACCTGTTCCGGTCTACGCACACATGTGTTGGCACTTTTAGTGCCATATAAGACCGAAAAGTGATAACTTTGTATTGAGCCAGTTTTTCTCAACTTGGTCTGCGCACATGTGCGGGGCACTTTTAGTGTTAATTAAGACGAAAAAGGGCGAACTTTGAGTTCAGCCAGTTTTCTCAACTTGTTACGTGAGAAAATTTGTCTTCCTTGAGAAGCGTTAATTTGCTTTTATGCAAAATGTGGTAAATCATACTGTCCTACAAGTTTCTGCTTAAAACGTGTCTTCTTCAAGTTCGCTGAATGTCTGCTGATCTACAGTGTAAAGAAGGTACACAGCTCGTGCATAACTGCTGCCAAACCAAACTGACAACTAAGTCAGAAGGTCGGTCGAGCACCGGAGTAGTTTGTTGATTGTTCTGGGATTTCTGACTCAAGAAAGAGTCTATCACCAGAAATAGTAACAACAACAGAACGAACAACAATTATAGGGGACGCTAACCAATCATCGATCCGCCAGCGCCGATCGATAAATCGATTGACTGGGTTCTCACCTGAGGCCCAGGTTTCAATCGATTCGTGAGTTGTCGTTCTTTTTGATTAAGCGTTTCAACTGTGATTTAGGAATTACTCAGGTGCCTCGGGATTACAAGCAACATCTTGGAGTATGTGGCCAGGCAAGTAAGTGTAAGCCCACTCGGTTTCGTAAAGAGCCCATGTATATTTAGTTTGCTTTAGAAGCTCATTGCTGAAGAAACATCAGGTAGTTCCGTTATTAAAACATGAACGTTCATGGAGGACCATCGAAGAAACCGTATGTACTCAATGAAATCAAAAATCCTTCCATTTGTTTTGTCGCCCTTGCCCTTAACTTTCCGGGGCGCGAAACAATCCTGTCGGCCATTTTGTATATCTGCTTGTTGTCCTAAGCGTCTCAGAATTTGAAGACTTGGATTTCTAACTTTCCCAAGAGTGTTTCCCATCCTTGGTATGACCTGCGAGTGCCTAAGACCACGGACTGCGGAAATTCTCTACGCGATAGTTGAGTAATGTTCTCAAGTAGTATATATATATATATATAATGTTGATGCAAAAGAACGCTGATACCCGGTAGGCATTGCCGACTTCATGGCCTTCTTTCAGCCGCCTTTTTGTTAAGTTTTGTTGATACGAGTAGTGAATCGCAACGTTTCACGTTCTCCACTGGGTCTAGACTTGACATCTTTTGCTAAAGGACATAGAACCATAGAATGACTTTAGAGGCACTGCAGCTGATTGATAACTCATAGCCGTTGCAACAGCTAAAACCCTTTAAGTAAAGGGCTTCAGTATGCAAGCAAATGGCGTTTCACAGCCTACAGACCTCGTAAATACTTCCAACAACTGCATACTTGTATAATTTCCCTATGCTTATAGTGCATACACGAGGCAGAACCCTTCTCAATATCACCTTCATTACTCACAACTATGCCTACCGCTACATTGCCAAGTTTGAACGAGTTCTTACTGTGTTCTTGGCCGCCGACGTGTCATTCCAATTAAAACCCCCTTGTGAAGCATTGCGCATTGCTTGGTGACTTAGCGGCGAAAGCGAAAACCTCCAGCATAACTGTGATTTAGAAGTTACACCGACTACTAAGAACCAAAAGCACCAAGTGAAGTATATGGCCGATGTTATTTCCTCTGGATTCCCTAACGCAGCTGATATTTAGCTATGAAGACGCTTAAGAAATAAAAGCGCCATCTTGGGATGTACAGATAAACAATGTAGGTATAAGCACATCCGATTTTAGGTTATTGTTGAATAAACATTCAGTGAATCTGCTAGCGAAGAGCGGCTGTTCATGGAGGGCTAGCGGGGACACCGGGTGTGGCTAGCAGAACCACAATTATCTCGTGTATAGAGTTGTGAGAATCCCCAAAGCTATATTCAGAAGAAACAGTGGCGAGCAAACGTTGTCAAAACCAACCAACCACTTATATAGACAAATAGACGGCTTTGCTATGGGCTCGCCTCTTGGACCTCTCTTAGCCGGCGTCTTTCATGGGCAAGCTGGAGAGATTTCAACTAAGCGATCATATCGAAAAGCTTAAACATTACAGTCGCTAGGTGGATATCTTTGCGATTTCAACCACAGAAACCGACGTTGCTGCCCTCCTAAATGCCTTAAACCGAGCACATCCGTCGATAAAATTCACGTTGGAGGTGGAATCGGCCGGTTCGCTTCCTTTCTTAGAAGTCTTTCTAAAAAGGAGATCTGACGGTAGCATCCGAATGAGCGTCTATCGGAAGAAAAGCTAGTCTGGACAATACGCGAACTTCGCTAGTTTCGTACTTCTCCAACAAAAACGAAATCTAGTCAGGTGTTTGACACAAAGGGCTAGAAAAATTTGTTCAACAGATAGTATCGTGGAGGAACTTAGAAAAATCCTGGACTTGCTGCTCAATAAAGGGGAACAAATTTTTGTTTTGGCTAAAGACTTTTCGTCTGCCTGAAACTATCTCCAAGTGCATACCGCCACAGCCTGCGTAAATTCTCTGGGCGATAAATGGGTAATTTACTCAGGTACTCCACGTATACTGATGCCAATGGGCACCGATCCATAGCAGTTCTTATTGACTTTATACCCTTTCGTTCGGCAATCTGAACATTTATTACCCCTGGTATAGTTGGACATTGTCTACTGGGTGCGTATTGGGTCGGAAAGCTTCGCGCTTTCTTTGAATGTGCGTAAACTTGACCTTTTTTAAAAATAAACGACGCGGAACCATAAAATGATTGTGGAAGTATTGCGACAGTTTACTGACAGGTCCCTCAAAGTTGCTGCAATAAATAAATTCATTCAAAGGGCTCCCAAGTGCAAGTGAGTGGCTTTCACCCAGCCACAGCCTCCCAGCGCATGTTTGTTTGTCCTCTGTTCAAATTGCGCGTTCATCACCACTTTTACTGGGAAGAGCCTTTTCCGCGGTAATGCCATTTTGTTTTGTGTTTTTACTACGTCCTAAATCATCAATGAACCGTTCCAATTGAAGCTCCCGATGTGAAGTACCGTGCATTTTTAGGCCGTTTAACAGCAAAACTGAACTACAGACGCCCTTTTTTTCATTTACCTCACGTTCCTCTCCAAAGCTCTGCTCTCTTCCTGCTATCTACTCCTCTCACTTGCTTTCTTTTGAACGCTGCATCCTGTTCTCACTGCAGTCTGATGATACACAACTCTAAGTTGCCTTAAACCTATGCCCAAATCTTCCTCCAGGACGGTCGGTTGCGCGTGAATGATCGCATTCTCTACGTCAATGATGTCTGTGTCTGCCTAATGCGGTTTAAAGACATCCTCCGGGTATACCGGGCCGTGGCTGACAGGGCTAGAACAACTGATGAAATTCAGCGTGGCATCAACTTCCGACCAATCCGACTGGTTGTTAGCCGGCCTGCCACTGGTGGCGACATACAACCCACCGAGGCCTCCCTGCAGAAACTTGTGGTTCCGCGCAAGGCCATGCTCCAGGCCGCTAGGGATCTGGCCAGGTTGGCGGAGAGTCCACGAGTATGTCCTTCTCTCTCCGTCCTTCTTACGCAACCTTTATTTTTTGTTTTTACACCAAAGGACCTTGAAATTCAGGCTTGTTTTGCCTCGCCTGTTGATCGCTTTCGGACCCTTGACCGGTCTCATGAAGTGTTGACTGAAATCCTGAAATGCGTTTTCGATTAAGAAGGATTACTCAGGTGGGCTTGTAATATTGATTAACGTGTTGCATAACCCCATAACATTTCGGACTCGCCAGGATGTCGGCACTTGGATGCACTGCTTTTCGACCTCCTGCAAGAACCGTACTCAGTAAAAAATGACTACTTATGTAGCATGCATTTTTCCTATGGATTTTCGATGGCCTTATAAATTCAAATGTATTTCATAGAAAACGTGCGTAAAAACAAGCTTTATTTTACTCGTTCGGTCGAAGATCACATTGTTGTCGTATTGTATGCCCAAAGAAGGTGCATATTTAGGTTTCAAAAAAGTTCCTAATCATGAGAATTTTAAGACCGTAAGATATCTATGCATACAGGATCGCACATGTCTGTTTACCCCTGTTCCTCATAAAACGTACAACACAGCCCGGATCCATTGCAAAATTTTATAAACTCTATGTGGTAAATTCTTAAAGACATAGAGGAATATATGATTTTCCTTGTGCGGAAAGCATGCAGCTCGATAACTGAAATGGCTAAACGCTAATGCAAAGACGGATCAGGCTCAAAATTATTCTGACATTGGGAACCGTTTTTAAAATCTAAATATACAGTGAGTGACCGATCTCATGAAATGTTGGCTGAAATTCTGAAATGCGTTTTCGATTAGGAAGGATTACTTGGTCGCGGTTGTAATACTGATTATCAATAGGCATACTATTATAACATTTTGGACTCGGCAGGATGTCGGCTTTTAAATCCACTTCTTTTCAATCTCCTGTAGAAAGCTTGTTCGGTAAAAAATGACTACTTAAGTAGCATGCATTTTTCCCATAGATTTTTGATGTTCTTATAAATTCAAACGCATTTTATAGAAAACATGCACAAAATATGCTTTCTTTAAGTCAATCAATAGAGAATCACGTCTTCTTCACATTTTATACTTAAGGAAGGAGTATAATTTTGTTTTAAAAAGGTCTCTAATTATGAGACTTTTTATTAAGACCGCGAAATGTCCATTCACATAGCATCGTACCTGGCCGTTTACCACTGCTCCTCATGAAATGTACAACATTGTCCGCATCCATTGCAAATTTTGTGGACTCTGTATAATATCTCTTCAATGGCATACAAAAATATGTGATTTTCTTTATGCGTAACGTATGCGCCTTGTAGAGTGAAATCACTAGGCGTTAATGCAAAAAATGGTCAGGCTCAAAATTATTCGGCAATTAGTAAACTTTTTTAAAACCTAATTATACTCCTTCCTTAAGTATAAAATATGAAGAAGACGTGATTTTATATTGATTGACTTAAAGAAAGCATATTTTTGTTCATGTTTTCTATAAAATAAATTTGAATTTCCAAGACCATCGAAAATCAATGGGAAAAATGCATGCTACTTAAGTAGTCATTTTTTACCGAACAAGCTTTCTACAGGAGATTGAAAAGAAGTGGATTTAAAAGCCGACATCCTGCCGAGTCCAAAATGTTATAATAGTATGCCTATTGATAATCAGTATTACAACCGCGACCAAGTAATCCTTCGTAATCGAAAACGCATTTCAGAATTTCAGCCAACATTTCATGAGATCGGTCACTCACTGTACAATTTCTTCGGGTATACAATATGAAAAACAATGTGATTTTCTACCGAACGAGTAAAAGAAAGCTTATTTTGGTAACAATTGGGAAATGGCACCCAAAAAATTCCGTTACCGATGAGAATATGCCGGAGGACTGCTTGAGTGTTCGTCTGCAGGCTGATGAAAGGAATAAAATAGGGGTATTTTACTGAAGGCCGGAAAACTTTAAAAGCATACAATTCTAGACAGACGGTGTCATCAGCTAAGCAATTTCACAAAATGGCAACACTCGTCGGGGTCAAGTGCGGCGATGCTTTCAATCACGTCCTCTCTGTTTATTGAACATGCAGTTTTGAAAGCGAGGATATGAAGGCATAGGGTCGTGAACAGCACAACATAAAGCGTTTCCTTTAGTCAACTGCATTCCGCTTTCAATCCCCTATTTAAAAAAAGCAATTAAGCAGGGAATACGAACTGGATCGACTTCATATTATCTGCCTCTTCAAGTAAATCCGACACCGCGCACATTTTTGTTGCCATATAGTAATGAGGTTTATTTTTATCGTTCGAAAAGCCATTTCTGAAAAAAACTTCTTAGTATTATTTATATTTATCCACGCAATCGAAGGCCCCACCCGCAAAACCCCTATTACCACCTGTCCCGTAAGACGGGTTGCTTTGGTTGGCGGACTTTTTTGGGTGCCATCTCCCAATTGTTACCCCGCACGTTAACTTATATTACAAACCCACCCTAGTAATCCTTCTTAATCGAAAACACATTTCAGAATTTCTGCCAACATTTCATGAGGTCGATCACACACTGTACGAATGTTGGATGGTCTTGCTGTGCACTGTATTTACTAGGCGGGGGGAGGGGGGTGGCGTTAATTTAACGTCATAAAGTCCAAACGTGATGCACGTGGAGAAGAGTATAAAACTGGGAACATCTGTCGACTTCGAGTTTTAGGAGCAATTGTTCCTCGGCAAGGACTATGATCAAGCCACAGTAGTATACAGACTCTTGTTTTGGGCGGATTTTCCAGTGCATCTATACCAGATCGAGCAGATTACGCAGACAGGGAACGCTCACCATGAAAATGTAAGTGAACACCGCACCCCGTAGCTCGCGCCGTCATTGTAACTCCTGCCAGATGTGTAACCTGCCCGATAATCCTGCACTACTGTGGACCTGGGATTGCAAGTAAAGTACGGTATATACACAAGGTTAATAATGTGATAGCCGCATGCTTATAGATGATGACAGACGGGTTTCAGGAGGTAGGCTCGAAGCTGACGAAATGATCAGTGGAACAAGAGTTTTATTAGCCTGACCTTTTGGATCCTCACTGGAATCCATAATCTGACTTTGTCTCTGATGGTGGATTCGAGGGGCAATCAGAAACATCAGGCTGATAAAACTCTTGCTCTAACGATTATGTTGTCTTCTCCGTGGTAGCGCCTGGAATTGCAAGTGAAACCACGGTGTATACACTGGGTTAATAACGTGTTACCTACTTGACGTCATTCGTAATTTCAGCCTGAAGGCTCTGAAGGCTGACTACGGAGGATGGAGGCCCTCACACAGCCGTAGTAAAAAAAGCGGAACGTTCGAAACTGAACCGGCTGCCCCACATCTGAGCCATCGGGGGCTTGCTTGTGAGCTCTCTCTCTCTCTGTGCGTGTGTATGCGCCATGAATGTTTGTCTATCGGGACCCTAATTAGCTGGGATTGCAAAGCAAACTACGTCAGCACAGGAAACTGGCACGTGCACTACCGACTCTGCTTTTTGACATCTGCTGCTACTAGCTGGAGGACGATGACGCCTTTAGGCAACGTCTCGGCTTCTGCAGCCTGCCTGTTGATACGGCGCATGGGGTGCCTCTCTCTCTGTCTCTCACCCACCTTGCGGAACATCAAAGAGGTCACGTCGTTGACGCGCTGCTTGTTTCGGGCTAGACGGTAGTGGCTGACCTCCTAAACCTGCACCGACTGCTCTTCCTAGACTGTGTAGAGTAGCTGCAATTTGGTGATGCGACCGTCAATTCTGTGCTTACGTTAAATTTGTTTTGATGAATCAGCCAACTAGTGTCGTTAGTGCAAGAAGAGACCCCTTCCTGTGTGATGCGGTGAACGGGCTACTGATGGATTCGCACAGCTAGCCAGCCAGCCTGACAATGGTACATCGCAAATTCGTGCGGTTTGAGGTTCACGGACCTCTCAAGAGATGCGGTCCGGTTAAATGAGCTTCTTGGGTTTCTAAAACCTGTGCGAGCAAAGATACTGCTGGCTTAGAAGTCCGTCTGGTTTTTGACAGTAAGACCTGCAATAGCCAGAACAATCGCAATTGAGACAGACATTGTTGAAGCCCATGCCGGCTGTGCCAATTAGTCAATATTCCCCCCGCAGCCTAACTCTCATCCTTTTGGTGAATTTTGAGCGTCAGTGATATTATTGTTTGGGTAGAGTTAGGAGCTTGTAGTCTGACTTGTGTTGCTCTTGCGCCTGCCACAGATCGTTATACTCCTTGTTTGCAGATTTTGCATCGCCTCTTTTAGAAGGCCAAAAACGTCATAAGTAGACTGAAAACTATGAACAGCTGCGGGGTGTAAATAGACGCTCTGCTTCCGGAGAATGTCGAGGGAAACTGTTGAACCAGAGCAAAGCACGCCGATAGCTCCTGTCGTTCGGTGAACTCCGGGGTTTGGGGCTTTGCAGGAGAAGGCTCCTTTCTATCTTCTAACCAATAGCCCTGCGTAAACAGGTTTTATTGATTTTGTGGCAAGATGGGGTCATGTAGCCCCACCTGATGGACACAATACTGTTGGGGTTGAAGTCAGGGTTTAGGGTTAGGACAACTATTTCCCAACCATTCAAAGTGCAACCGCGCTTTCCCAATAGCTTTTCTTTTGCATACAACTACTTGACGTCGTCGCCTGTGCGTTCCTCGGTCCCATCTGTAAAATGCCCTATTACCACCGGTCCCCTATCAGAGGTGGCTGGGGTTTGTTTTCTTCAGGTGGTGCTACATAACCACATCATAAACAGCCTCAGACTTTCTCCAAATAGCATGCCACATTTCTGCCCACATCTGCCCATCTGCTGGTTTCTCACCAAAGTCCGTTTTGAAGTTGCTGTCTCAGTTTACCGGAGGTGCGACCCTCTTATACCCTGTGTACTCACGAGTAGACGCGATTGCTGGGCAGGAGTCTGAGATTGTCGTGATTGAATTAAACTGCAGGCATTTACTGAACGCTGAATTTCCCTGCGGTCTTGCAGGGCGGGCTCTTGTTGCACTGAGGCCATTGATGTCTACTGCCATGATTTTTTAGGACCACAGGTAGGTCGTCGAAAAGAGCTCAGTGTATACTACATTCAGCCGTATAATGTGACACTGGAAGGTAATATCCCCAAGCCCCTCAGACGCGCCTATGCCTCAGGGGTCCAGTAATTGTTGTGTGATAGTTGTTGGCCCATTGGCATGCATAATTCCGGCGAGGGCGGCGACACTGACCACTGACCAGACCACAATGCGATATGCTAATACCGCCTGTTGGTGGTGGTGGTTAGTCAGCCAGCCAAATGTCACGGCCAAACCTGGCGCGCCTGGGTTGGGCCTTCAGTCCTCTCTCCTACTCCTGCAGCGACCGTCTTGTTGTAAGTGAAGCACTAACTCCTATGCTTTTTTGCCTTATATTAATCGAATAATGGGGAGCCAGTTCGAACTTGCTAAATGCAACGCCTGAATTACAGGCGGAGCGGCGGTTTATTGGACGTCCACTACTGCTCTGCTTTTCTAATCTTTTCTTAGGCAGTTTTTTTTAAATACACTTACAGTTAGAATGACACCTCACATTGGTTAAAAGGACATGACGAAATTTCAGCCGTGTAAAGTAAATCTACAAGAACTAATTATTTTGAAGCAATCATGTTTTTTTTCTATACAAAAACTGGAACTAACTTGAAAAAGGACATGCTGTTTTAATAATCAGTTTCTTTTCGTATCTTCAGCTCACGTAACTGAAACAAGCGTAAACGAAGTCCAAGACCTCGCTGTCTTTCTCGGGATGTATCTCCTATTTGTAAGGATTATAAAACTTGTAGGGGTGAAGCTGTGAGAGTGTGTGGAGTCTGTGCACTACCATCTTCTGTCCAAATCCCAAGTTGTAAGGAGAAGACAAGACACCAGAATGAGTTGTCCTCTCAGGCGGCAGTGGCCGCTGGCGAAGCCAGGGCTGATGTCGACTGCGTCCAGTCAGGCCTGAGAGTCCCCAGGACAGTGGTGGCAGCCGCTTTTGTAGGCCCGTGGGTCAAGCTCAAGTGGTCTCCAATCCGTGCGTATTTGCATTTGCCAAGGAGTGGTGTCCCAGTGACTTATGTTGCTGGTTGCAGGGGGGTGGTTACGTTTAAGTAGCCGCATGGGTAGCTGCGACCCTGTGCGGACGCAGGTACATCCGAACTGAAGTCAGTGGAGTGGCTTAAGGTCAGCGCGTCCGGAACGGCTCGCTGCAGGGGATGAATGACTTCGAAGTGACCTTGTAAAGTGTTGGACGAAGTTCTGGAATGTGGTTTCGATCCGAAAAGGTCATTTAAGTAAGCTTGCAGTGATATATGTATATAAAGTGATACTGGCAAAGACAAGGGAGACGGGGATGGTAATTTCAGGCTTATTAGCCGTCATCAGCCACTCGTACCCAATCTCAAGTATGAACCACCTGGAATTCGAACCCGGGATCTTTAGCCATCGGGTCCAACGCTCTACCAATGAGCCACGGGCTCGTTGTCCTGTCGGTCGTGATCGGGAATATTAATTATGGTATATGGGCGCTCACCGAACATGTTGCGAACATGCTTACCCCGTTGTGCTTAGGGCTCAAACCAGCTCCTTTCCGACTGACTGCAACATCTACATGCACGGAAATATTCGTTATTTACTAATTTTGTAGCAAATTGCATCTTCAGATTTTATACTTGAGGAAGAAGTATCTTCCGGTTTTATAAAAGTTTCTAGTTATGAGATTTTCAAGATCGTGAACTGTCCATCCATAAAACATTGTATCTCTACATTTATTAGTGTTGATGGTAATGTATTCGATACGACCCCAATCCACCACAAAATTTTCTGAACCCCGTATGATATCTTCTTAATGGCGTATAGAAATGTAAGATTTTTGCACGAAAAATATACAGCTTGTAATTCGGGGACCCCGAATGCAAGTGTAACGAAAGGTCGGATCCAAAATCATCCAGAAGTTGAGAACGTTTTTGGGAACCAAATCGTACTCTTCCTTCAGGTATGTAGTCGACCGAAAAGAAACTCATTCAAAGCCAGCATCCTGATATGACTGGAATATCTTGGTATTCTGCTTCACGATCATTAATAGTACAATCACACTTAAGTAATCTTTTCAAATCAAGAGTACATATCAGAATTTCGGTTGACATTTAATGAGATAGCCCATCGACTGTAAGTAGACGTCACTGTGTATATTTTTGCCAGCGGCGCATAGACGCCGGAGAGACGTCCACATCCAGAAAAATACGAAGACGCATCTCCCATAAAGCAGGTGTTCGTTTGGCTTTGACGTTTAGGGATATTTTAGTGGTGTTCAATACTTTGATTCTAAAGTAGACTTTACAGCAATCTTGTTAAAATACTGTCGTCTCACACCTTTTCATATTGGGGTTATTCTTTACTGCTGCTGGCGCCTTTAATCTGATCGATTATTGATTGGGGCTGAGTCCATTGATAGCACAATCTGTCTCTCAAAAAGTACCATTTTAGTTCTGTGTTCTGCCACCAAATGAGTTCCCTCCTTTCATTGGCGTTAGTCGGACCAAACCTGTTGTCTGTTTAAACTTCTCATAACTCACAAGTGCTACTTATCAAGGCAAAGTTCACTAGAATAGCCTGGCGGGTGATCGTCTGTTTTGGATATTCTCGGCCAGGAGAGGGCAACGGGTTCATGGCTCAGTGGTAGAGCGTTCAACGCAAAAGCACTCGGTGACCATAGAATCCGGCTTCAAATCCCAGATCCCGCAAACACGGGATTGGGTATGGCTGGCTGACGACGCTTAATAAGCCAGAAATGGCCACCCCTGTTTTTCCCAGGCGTCTGTTGATACTTATACCTGCGTCACTACTGGCTGCGATGATTCTAAATTGAACTTTAGGGCGCCCTGGAACGAGCAGGCCCTTTAACCTGATCAGTGAATGTCCATATCACTATACTGGATATATACCTACTTGCATTAGCAGTGTACTCTGTCTGCCTCTAGGTTCCAGCCTCCGTAGTTCTCGTTCCTACTCCTACCACACTTGTTGCTGATACTACACCTGTTGCAACAACTGCTACTGCTGATCCTCTTCGGTCCATCCCTGCACCCGTTTCCCCTGCGGCTGCTGCAACGGCTTCTGTTGAGGATACTGCTGCCCCACTTGCTGCATCCTGTTCTCAGACGTCTGCTGAACTCCCTCACACTGTCCCGCCTTCTACTACTCCTCCTCCTCCTTCCGAACCACCGGCATCGTTATCCTCGCCGCTTGTCCTTATTGAGGAGACTGAAGACGTAAAACACGGTAAGAAGGAGGACAAGACGTTAAATTACTCGGTTATCAACTGCTGTCCCAATGTCCTTTCTGGGTTATGACCCTATAAAACGGGTTATTTGAATTTTGACCTAAATGGCAGTGGCATTGACCCATTTTGCAACTTTTTAATTTTCTCAGAAATTAATCGCTAACTTGAAGTAAACCAGTCAATTTGAGACTTATAAGGTCAGACTGAATTTTGATATGAATATTTGGGCCGAAGTCTATTAGCCACTGCGGAACAACCGCGTAATATTCATCAACTGCCAACAGGCAGCCAGTAGTACATACTGGGATAGTTACAATTTCAGAACTGGCGTATCTACCAGAAAGCATACGGGAACGCCGGGTGACCCACCGATGAACCGAATCCCTCGCAGCTGTGTCATGTAGTACTTGTGCTTGATACGGCTGCGATCGTGTCTGATCTAGCCGGCCTCGATGATGTCAGGAACTGTACCTCTCCACGCGTGGTGATCCGCGTTAGCAGATCTGGACAGCTCAACCCATTCCCTTCGCCAACGACGGATACCGAATATCGAAGGTCCAAGCACCACCACCATGTCTTGACGAACTGTGTTGAGCCAGGTTTTGAACTGAACCCCTCTTCGACGCCTCCAATGCGGCAACAGTGCCCCCTTAACATGTACCTGACTTTCACGGAGGCGGTTTAGATCCAGAATGGGTGAGATTGCCACAGTAAAAGCAGAAGTTTCAGTCAGACTAAACCCTGAGAAGGATCGAGTTGTCCCGTCAGCCATCGATCGACCTTCCCAGTCACGATGCAAGTACAGAACTTCAACAGTAGCCACCCAATCAGCCCCAAACGCATTTGTGTAAGGACGCTCTATCGGCGTGTCGAAACGCACTGCAGTGAGCCGGAAGACAAAATTGCTGAACTACAATACCTCCGACGGGTCTTCAAAGCC
Organism: Spirometra erinaceieuropaei; assembly: GCA_902702965.1. Lineage (NCBI taxonomy): Eukaryota > Metazoa > Platyhelminthes > Cestoda > Diphyllobothriidea > Diphyllobothriidae > Spirometra > Spirometra erinaceieuropaei. The sequence goes on from CACRXP010000078.1 coordinate 921,719, forward strand.
AATGGCTACCCGCGCAACTTCGTCGACCGGTGCATACGCAAAAGGGACGAAAGGCCTGACCACACGGACACCAAGTCTTGGCGGGCACTTCCGTATGTCAAGAACGTTTCGGAAGCTATCGGTCGCCTTCTCGCACCACTTGGGGTTGGAGTGGCACACAGACCGGAGGCAACCATCAGGCGTCTGATCATGAAACCGAAAGACCCACTGCTACGGCTAGAAACGTCTGGAGTCGTTTATCGGATCTGGTGCAGTTGCGGACAAAGCAACTACGTCGGAGAAACCGGAAGACAGCTCCGAACGAGAATAGCCGAACACGCGGCAGCGGTGCGCAGAAATGACGCCAGCTCTCAAGTTGCGGCTCATTCGACGAGATCCGGCCACACATTTAAATTCGATGAGGCCGAAATTCTCGCAAGAGGTGACAACCGAGTGAGCCGGGAGCTACTGGAATCATGGTTTACTGGCCCCCAGTCCATCAACAAGTGCAACGATCTTCCCATTCAATACAGCGTGCTGAAACTTCGCCTAGGCGGAGTAACAAGCCATGCGGGGAGCGCACTGGTGAACACTCTTCCCAACACCCGGGTCAACGCATCAGATGGTCGAGCAATCATCACGCCAACATCCAACGCACGTGATGAAATTGCGGCAATTATCGACTCGAATGTCGGCCATCAAGCAATGATCACACCAAGTGTGACAATCCCGGATGAAGGGGGAAGCCGTGAACGTTCATAGGTATGCGGTAGCATGGCTGCTGCATCCTATAAATACCGCAGCCCCTTGTGCAACAACCACCCGTTTCTGCTCTTTTGTCTCTGATGATGGATTCGAGTAGGAATCCGAAACGTCAGGCTAATAAAGCTCTTGTCCCGGCGATCGTGTCTCCTTCTTCAAGACTACTTCCTGGGACTCGGCTCTTCGCTTCTATTGGCGTAGAATATTGTTACCGACAAAGACAGGGGAGACTGGAATGGCCATTTCTGGCCTATTAGCCGTTGTCAGACCCAACCACGAAACGTGGAACACCTGGAGCTCGATCCCGCGACCTGTTATTTAGAAGTCAAACGCCTCTAGCCGCTGAGTCACGGCCTCGTCCTGTCGGTTTCAATCGGGAGGGTCCGTAAGACACAAAAGGACGAGTGAGTTCCGTAAGAACAATTGGTGAGCGCCTCTCTACCATTATTCCCGATCGAAACTGACAAGACGACGGGCTCGTGGCCCAGTGGTTAAATGCCTTGGACTTCTAACTAACAGGTCGCGAGTTCGAGGCTCGGGTGTTCCACACTTCGGGCTTGGGCATGACTGACCGACGACGGCTAATAAGCCGAAAATGGCCATTCCCGTCTCCCTTGTCTTTGTCGGTAACAACTTTCTGCCTACATTATGTGCCGCTGTGCGGCTGCTGGTTGGACTCGAGAGAGAGAGAGTCCGTAAGGCACAACGGGACGAGTGAGTTCCGTAAGAGCGTCCCCTCTACCATTGATTAACGCGTACCACGAGGCAATCGGACTTTCGTTTTAATCCAGCGCATTTGTAGCGCAGCCACTTATGCGAACCGAACCGGGAGGGGGAGGGCAGAACGGGAGATAGTAGCAAAAAAAGAATGAAGGGTAGTTATAGGGGATGCTAACTAATCATTGGTCGATGACGCAAGACTGGATGTGACTGCCTAGGACTCTGCACTTTGGAGCCAGATCTATAAATCGACTGATCGAGGTCCAGGTTTTCATACATTTTCGGCCTGTTTTGTTTTCGGACGTGGGCGCCTATCTTGGTGGCAAGGAGGTTAAACTCGTTTAGCATGATCCAGTATTTTGACGTCGTTACATCCACGACACGTTTGTTATCGCATGGAAGAACACGCTACAATATTTTCCAATGTCTGCTCAGCAAAGTCGTCCTTGGTATAAAGTTCAGGAGAAAATAAGAACAGGAGCACCTGTTGCCCTTCCTTGGTACCTTCCGTCCTCGTCACACGAAATCCTAACGTTTAACTTGAAACTTCTTAGTTTTCATAATAACCGTCTGATGGTTCTTCAAGCGAATTCAGACTCATTGCAGCAAACAGGAGGAAAGAGCACGCGAAGCCCGTTATTTCTGCTACCAGTTTATATTGAACGACTATCCGAGGGCATTTATAAGTCACTGCCTACGTGGTGGCTCCCAGAGAACCAAAATAGCAGCAGCAGCAGCAGCAGCAGCAGCAGCAGCAGCAGCAGCACCAAGGATATTGGGTTCTGTGCCATACTTCAAAGGCGTTTCAGAAGCGACCGAGCGGATTGCTGCGGAACTAGGTTTTGAAATTTTAAACCGGCCGAAAGTTCCCATGCGCATCAGGGTCATGAGAATCAAGGGCCGATTAAATCCTGAAGAGCGGTCTGGGGTAGTGTATCGCATGCCGTGTCAAAACTGTCCTTGTAAGTACACAGGTCGGACTGAACGAATGCTCGGATCTCGTATACACAAACGTACGCTGACTGTGTGACGAGATGGCGATTTATTGCAAGTGGCTGCCCACACCTATGAAGTGGATAAAAAGTTTAACTTTACAGCCACCAAGTTAAACGCCCATGCTGGGAACAAAAAAAGCCGAGAATTGATTGAAGCCTGTGCCCCGAGTGAGAACCCTGTCAACCGATTTGTCGTAATGGCGCCGGCGATTCAGTCATCTCCAGTCTTGCGTCATCGATTAATGATTGGTTAGCACCCCCTATAATCGTCTCTCGTTCTGTTGTCGCTGCTATCTCGGACGATGGACTCCTGCACGAGATCGAAAGCTCGGAACAACAGGCAAACTGTTTTGGTGTTGGACCACCCCCCATCTTTACTCGGCATGTCTGTTCATGGAGTTGCCGTCAGGGCACCAGTCCTGAAGCCGATCTCGTCCTGCCTTGTTACCAACCCATACCATCCGTCGCGTGTCTGGAATTTCGGATTCATGATCGACCTCCAGAGTGTAGACAATGACAGCTCGTGTTCGTGCATCCGGTAACTGAGCCTTCTTACCGTCTGACCTGTTTAATTGCCTGGACGGATTGGACACCGAATCTGATCAGTGGCATCAAGTCTCTCACGTGCGGCCAGTTGGTTCCCGACATACATGACTTCTTTGCGTGCTGTCGCCTCTGGATAAAGTGGGTGACTTCTGCGCCAACTTCTGTGGCATTTCTGCCGCCACGTACTCCTTCTCGCTATAAGATAATGTGCCAAACGTTTGGTGCGATCCGCCTGTCTCTCTTCGGGACTGTTTGGAATCATTTCGTCTTTGCGAATTCGTTGTGTACGTACCGGCGTTCCCGTGGTCGTTCATCCGAGACGTGAGGTCAGTTACTGATGCTTCTTTCTATTTAGTTCAAAGGTGCTTGTTGTGAAAAGTGGTAACTAAAAGGCTTACTCCCTTGGAAAATGTCTTTTTACATACCGGAAGAGTACATGCCTCGGACTCTTGTCTATTGGCTGCAGCCGATCTGAGTTTTTTTTCATTTCTTTTTACTTTTTTGAGCTTTTTTGTTGAATTTTATTCCTTCTGTCTGGCCTGACGTCGTTTTAATCGGGTATCCCATTCGAAGATCGGAGAAGTATTGACTTCCAACTTGTATCTGTACCGTCCAACCCTCTCAGACACTAACATCTACCTGAACAGAATCTCATGTCGCATTTAATAAGACCACCCCTACCCGCCCTTCGGCACTTCGAAGGACAATGAGTGACATACTGTTTTGAAAGTGTTTTTCGAAAAAACTTCCACCCTATTCTTTCTCTGCCAAGTAAGGGGACATTTTCTGTTGGTCTTTCGGCTGAAAAAAACGTGAGCCTTATTTTTTTGTACTAGCGTGATATTTTTCGGACTATTTCTAGCTTCTATAGCCTCGCAACTCTGTTGAGCACCAAATTTTACAGCCGAGATGACGCACACCAGTGATTTGAAGCACTTTCCCCGGTATGAATTTAAAACAGACTTAGACAGCCGTGGCGGGTCTGGGTTGCGGAGCTGTCACGAGATTTTTCGGTGGTAATCAATTCTGCGGTCTACGCGCCTGTTTCAAAATGAAAACCAGTGACTCTCGATTCTTGCACACACGGAACAGGGTTGAAACACACATTGCAACAGAGTTAAAAAGGCATTCAAGTTGCCGTTGGAAAAATTGAGCGGCTCCTTGACTGCTATTGGACGTTGCACGACGGGCCCGTTACGCGTATCGGTAGCAAGTTACCAGCTTGGTGCAATTCCTACAACACACTAGGAGTCGAGAATGATTACTAATAGTGAAGATGGACAGATTCCCGTGATCAGCACGAACCTGGCTGTACTTGGTCTGTGCTAAAGCGCATGACGTTAGTATTACCTAATAAGGGAAGGATTTCCCCAAAAGTGACTTACATTCACCATACTGAAGAGAATTCCTTAGCTCACTCCTAATCAGGTTATAAAATTGCTGCATCTTCGAGGAGCAAAACCTTTCGTCCAGTAGTAAGGGCAGATCGGTTCACGCAGCTCCCATGTGTTGGTTGTGGGTATTTCCGATCCCAACCGGCAGTACAGTAGATGTGCTAACTCATGAAATGTCAACCAACATTTCGAAATGCGTTCTGGTTTCGAAAAGATAAATTAAGTAGTGTTGTAAAACTAGCCATGATGCAGCATAAATTTATAATGATCCAGTTACCTCAGGGTGTCGGCTTTCGAAAGAACTTATTTTCGGCTGCGTGCAAGATCTATACTCTGCAAAAAATGACTACTTATGTAGTATGCAATTTTCTCATTGATTTTCGACGCCCTTGAAAATTCAATTATATTTCATGGAAAACATGCATAAAAATATTCATTCTTTTACTTATTCGGTAGAAAATTACGTCTTCTTCCAATTTCATACTCAAAAGAAGAGTATAATTCGGTTTTAAAAAAAGTTTCTATTTGTGAGATTTTTTAATACCGTTAAATGGTCGTTCATGAAACGTCATGTATCTGCATTTACGAATGTGGCTTGTAAAGTTAACAATATTGCTCAAATCCGCTGCTTAATTTTATGAACCTCATATGGTCTCCTCTTAACACCGTAGAGAAATGCATGGTTTTCCGTACACGGAAAATATACAGCTTGTAGTTTTGAAACCCTGAATGCAAGTGTAACAGCAGGTCGGGTTCAAAATTATTCGGGAATTAGGAAAGTTTTTTAAGACCGAATTATACGCTTCTTTTGAGTATGAAATCGGAAGAAGACGTGATTTTCTACCGAATAAGTAAAAGAATGAATATTTTTATGCATGTTTTCCATGAAATATAATTGAATTTTCAAGGGCATCGAAAATCAATGAGAAAATTGCATGCTACATAAGTAGTCATTTTTTGCAGAGTATAGATCTTGCATGCAGCCTAAAATAAGTTCTTTCGAAAGCCGACACCCTGAGGTAACTGGATCATTATAAATTTATGCTGCATCATGGCTAGTTTTACAACACTACTTAATTTATCTTTTCGAAACGAGAACGCATTTCGAAATGTTGGTTGACATTTCATGAGTTAGCACATCTACTGCATGTGCACCTATATTGCGGTGTTATTCGACGCTCAACTGACCCATATTCAAACCTTGGGTAGACAGCCTGGGGTTGAGCTAGTGGCATCAAATAAGCCCAAAATCACCCATTCAGTCCTGCCAACAAGAAAACGCGGCAAAATAACCCTCTATTAACGGTGTGTTCTCTGTCAGCTGATGCAGCCGTACTCATTCGTCTGCTTGCTTGCCTGTCTGGTTAGCATGGTTTGCCGTTGACTGGCGCACCGGATCATGAACGGTTAAGAGAGAAGGGGACTAGTTGAACGCCGGAGTCATTAGTTTACTCGTAGGGGAGGAGTCCATCGTCAAAAATGAAAGCAGAACAAGCGACAATTATAGGAGGAATTAGCCAATCAACGACCAGTGCCACAGGTCCGGAGGTGACTGTTCAGGTCTCTGCGTGTCGGCGCCATATTGACACATCGTCTGAGCCTAGGGCTTCAATAAAATCTCGGTTTGTCTTGCTTCCGGCGGGGACAATTATCCGGGCGGCTGCGAAGTTGAACTCCTGGCCCATTACACAGGCGTGGACAGTCACTTGCGATAACTCTTCAACCTCTCGCACGGTCAGCTTGTGTTCGTGTATGCGCGATCAGAGCAAGCATTTAGTCTGACCTGTGTAAGTACTTACACCCGGAACTCGAACATTCGTCTCCATTCAGATCTTGAATGCATGACTATTTTTAGAACACGAGCATAGCACACACACATTGCGTGACGGCGTACTATCTTTTAACTCCACTGTGTTCGTCTATTTGCTCGAGGGACTCGTCGGCTGCATGGCTCGAGGCTGTGAGGGCGCGGATGTTTTGGCCATTTTACATACAGCAGTAACTACCCACCTTTTGGGTTCGTTCTGCCGTCCCTTCTATTTGGTGCGACCTGTCTTTCTGAAACTGTTGAAACAGAACTCCCGCATCTGCGAAGCGTACTTCGTGAAAACGGATACCCAGAGAGATTTATCCTGTGAAATTTTTAGGAGTACACTGCAAAGCGTACCATGACAACTGCAGAAGAAAGGCTTTTTTATAAGACTGCCTTTTCTAGGGGACGTGGCAAGCGAACTAGTAGGACGGCGTCTAAGGACAGCGATAACCAGTGCTTCCTCTGCGGCGAATTTGTGTGTGTTTCACAAGCTTTACCCTCCCATGCTTGGAAAGTAAAGAACGACTACCGTTGCAAGCCAAGTCGATGGGCATTTACTCATTCACTTACTCCTGAGGAGAAGGATACACTGGCTGTTCAACGGGTCGTCTGGAAAAGAGAGTACGTGAACACATTACGGGGCAGGCTAGGCAGGGGTAAAAACAGATCGGTTTCGAGTTCTGTTTTCGCCCATCCTGTCAATACATATCACCGAATCGATGCCAAAGAAGCTTTTCAGCAAACTTCTCCAAAGGCCTACGCCAACGGGTGTTAGCTACAGCTGAGGCAGTGCCTATACGGCTAGCGAATCTAGTGCTGTGTTGTCAAAAGACGTTGACACAGGCTGTCTGTCTTTCGGGGCCAAAATCGCACGCCGACCAAACCGTCTGATGATAGTGATGTGTACTCCACGTACTCGGCTTACAAACATCACCCGAAAGTTTGACCGTCGCGTCCGACGATCTCCACCTTGTGCTCCACAGCAAGGTGAATCGGGCATGCTGAATTGCGCGTGAATTACTTTATAGTGAGTAGACTTGAGCATCATCTATCGCACCCTCCTCTTTCAACCTGGGACCTGTGTTAAAACATAGTCAAGAAGACCGGGGTGTCGAAATTTACAAATGATTGCCAATCACTCGCAAACCGATACCATTTCATGAGTCCGATTTCTATGTTTATTAAGTACAAGTTTAACAGAATTAAAAACATAAAAGAAATATTAAAGGCAGTGTTGCGTTGTTTAGAAATGGCGATTTATTTTGAAAAGCGCAATATTCCGAAAACGTCAGAAATTGATCTAATTAAGTAAAGTTCGTTTTTAAAAGTATAGAATGTATTCTCATATCAAAACGTAGTAAATATGAAAGTAGACATTAAATAACGTCTAATAACAGTGTTTTAGCGAAGTTTACATCTAAATATCGTTTACTAGTTAGTGTGATTTTATATATGACGGTTTGTCAACTGCCTACATTCTGAGTGTAGATTTCGAAACAGTATTCCAGTGATTCCTTTTAAATTTTATTTCTTTGAAGCAAATGAGATGGGGTTCAACAAGAGAAGCTGGATTTTGCTTGATTTCACCGATGGGGATGTAGTAGGAACAAAGGTTTTCATAAGGTGACATGCTGTCAGGCCGATCGTTGCCTAATAAATTTAAACAGAACTGACAAGCATGATCGTAAACATACCATTTTGTGTTTATAGAGAGAGATTTTCTTCCGTTGAATTAATTTACAGTTTTGGTTCGTTTTGGCTTACGCTGAGTTTCAGATCGGCCTCGAGATGTTGCTGAATACTTCATGATTTTCAGTGTTTTCACCCGATCTTCCATTAAGACAGATTCTGAACCACCTGTTTATTGAGAATTTTAAAATAAGATTATTCTTGAAGGCATTTACCGAATTAGTGAATGTTCGGGCGCTCCTATTCACGAAGATTGGTCGTTTGGGTCACATGTGAAGACTCGTTCAAACATCCAACATCATTTTCGAGAAAAATGGCTGTCCACAACGAAAGTAAGCAACGAATATGTCTTCGATAGATGAGAAAACTTTCCTTGATGAGTTACCTCTTTAAGAAGTGCTTTATTACTACACTCCGTTGACGGATCTTTGTGTACTTTTCATTTTTGCACGGCGAGACCAAGTAAGAATTTGACACTTTTGGCCGTTTCTTTCACGTTACTTAGAAATACTAATATTTTTCTACCGTGTACGTAAGAACACGCCTTTTTCTATATATTGAGGCCATTCCCACTGTTTTTGCTCGCTTTTAGACTCCGTTCTTTAATTATTAATGCACCGCAGGGTGGCCATATAATTACTGATATTTTGCTGAAACTATAAAAGTTTTGCTAGTTCCATTTCTGAAGAACATATGCCCAGAAGCTAAACTACGCGACAAGTAGTGTTTAATATGTTTAAAGCTGGAAATGACCATTCCATAGTGGTTATCTGTGTGACATCAGGTAGAATTTTCCAAACGGCAAAAACATTTCAGCCTACTTAAACGAAGGAATCCCTATCTGCGTTATTACTGCACGTTTGGATATCAAATTGCAAAGATATGCTAATTTGACATTTCGAAATTGATAAAACCTCTAGTTTTCTTAAAATAACCTTTGTGTTAGCAGGTTGATTGCCACGGTTAACATCGGACTTAAAATAAATTTTCAAGTTCGGCTAAATCTGTTTATTAAAACTCTCGCGGGTAAATTACTATCCTTTTATGAAAAACTCGGTCAGATGCGTAACCAGAGTCTAGGACATGTATTAGCATAGGAAATTGCACGCATATAGTCCAACGTCCATTTTCGCTAAAATTTACTGATATTTTACTTGATATAATTGCGTAAACACAATTTCTGCACAAGAAAAGGACCTTTTACTGAAGGAAGTCGGTGAACGAACAAAATACTCAACATTAAAGGCGTCCAGAAATTCTCTGATCAGTTTCCGCTATCAGATTTCATGAGATAGATCACGTACTGTAGGTAGGTAGCGCGGCCAGACCGGCACCTAGGCGCACCACTCCACAACCCCTGGTCCACAACAAACACTTGACCAGGGTTTTAATCAACAACGACTATGGAGACAGCAGGGATCCCAGTTGGCGCGACGTGGGTCGGCAAACGGACCTGCCACCACACCCCGAATGTTGGCATTTCTTATGGTGCGCACATTCCCAATAACGCCTGCCAGAATCCGATCTAGCCGCCTTGTTGCTGTTGGTTCGGCGCATCTACCGCGTGACCCGTTTTTGGGGCAAATGAAACAACATCACCCATAGCCTACGTTACCCTCTCCCCTTTCCTCCATTGATCATAACAAGCCGACCTCGTCATGCAGGTAGCGTGGGAATGGCGAGTGTTACTAGCTCCTGAGTAACTTATAAACCCTGTGATCGTCTCATATTTTCACTTTCCTTGTAACTGTATTGACCTGATGATAAGTTGCCGAAAACATAAGTCTGCCAACTTTACTCATTTATTTACACTGAATCGTCTACTATCATACAACCTAGCTGCACTGTGTATTTGCGTAGGAAACAACCTGCGATTCCAATCCGTATAGTCGAATATTAGGGCTTTTTTTAGCGTTGTTACTTACAAATCGCAATATGATTAGTATTTTCTGTTGACCCCTGACTTTCAAATTCTGCGCTTATAAGAAAAATGAGGGCAACGGTATAGAAAAGGACCCCACTTAACTTCCAGTGGACTGTGGATCGTGTCATACACTTTGGCATACACTTTCAGGCTGTTGGAGAAATTACGCTGCCAACAACGATTACTTCCAACGACCACACACCTTAACCTAAAATCCGTTATTTTGTGAAATCGACTTTTTGTTCGTTGCTTAATCACTATTCTCATTTCCGTTGTCGTACAATAGCGTAGGATAAGACTTTCGGCATAAATTCAGCCAATTTTTGTGTTTTCTTTCATTTTGCCAACTTAATGTTTGGTGTGCTGCCCTGCCCATAAAACCCCTTATCATACATCACGTATAGCACGACCCACAGTCTACTGACAGTTAAGTGGGGTCCTTCTCTATACTGTTACATAAATGAGATAGCATCTATTGTTAAGTTAAGTGGATTACATGACCGACCCTGTGAGATAAATTTCCCCATTTGGTCCTGTGTTCAGTTTCCTTTCTGTTAATAAATTTAACGCGCCTCTAATTCCCACAACGATCAACTCGGTCGGTCATCCTTCGGTCTGAGGGTTCTTCTGCAATTGAGCCATCCCAATGTGACGTTTATGGCAGCTCCTAACAACGGCGAAATTTGAGTCTTTTTCGAGAACCTTTTCGTGTGGACGAGCTTTGTCCTCTGCCCTCCTAGCATTATCTTACTTCATTTTCGCATCGTCTACGTCTTCGGAACACCTTCTCCCCCCACAATGCTGTTTTCTTTTCATTTCTATGTCTGGATGCCATTTTAGATTTTTCTAAGGCTGAAAGCCCTGACAGTCCGTTAGTAGGAGCTGTCGCCGAGGACGGTGAGTCCTACATGCTTCGGAGTGACCCCCCGCACCGCCTTACGCCTTCTAATTTGCAGCGATAATGCCTAACACGTAATTGTTGCATCTAACTTGTGTCCGCACCCATACCCTCTCTTTCTGTAATGTCTGACTGTATCCCCCGGGACGCCTCTGCTCAGAACACCCAACTAGTCAGCTTTGTGGTCGCTCGATTTATTCTTACCACTAGTGGTGGGTTTCCGCGGGCTGTTTGGCCAGATACGGGAATATGGACCCCCCCTCCCCCCCCTCAATACTACAGACTGTCTCGCGCTAAATTCCAGGGCGATTCCTACTTCCGTGTCCCTAATTCAATCCTAACTCGCATGCGCTTAACCCCCCGACTCTCCTAACCCAAACTCTGGCACAAAGCGCGCTGGAATTTAGGACCAGACCATTTGGGAGGGCGGTACATATTCCCGTGTTTAATCGGATTTCAAAAGGGTGGACGAAGAGGGTGCATGTCATCTGCCCATCTGGCGAACTCGTTTTGGTAGTTTAGTTGGGAGCGCGCCAATCAGCAAAAGACCAACCTGGCCGGTAATGTTTCCTGCGCTCTGCCTTCCTCACGAGCCATAAATTATCATGCCTTGCTGCCTAGAACAATTTCTCAGACGATTACCTCGTGATGTTGCCGTTGTGTTTTGACTGATCTAACCATGTTTTCTTGGTCGACGTGAAGCCGATACAGTCTGCTTTAGAGGGAAAGCACACCGCAGACTTCTGACTGCTCCATCTAATAATCGCTCCGTGTTTTGTCTTATCTCTTTAAGTTATTTCGCCTTCTCTCATTTTATCACATGTGATTGCGATTTGAGATTGTCCGATGCATCCATCAAATTACCCCTTATGTCCGTATTTAGTCGACGCGCTGAGGAACGCCGATGTTGTCTGTACTTAAGTACTTCCCTCTTGTACGTGGAAATTTAAAAAGTGAATGCAGATCTGCGAGGGTAAGAGATCCGGCATGATAGTATGAGAAACTGAAGTTGCTCACCGAAACAGATTTGTCCTGTTGTTAATATTACTAGAAGCTAGGTTGGCTCTCCATTTTCAAAGCGTTTACTATCGAAAATCGATCAGAATTTTAAATGACTGGCTGAGCTAGTTGGCCTTGGACAGATTTATTTTTTCCTCTTTCGCCGTCTCAGCCTTTGGGCAAGTGTTTGCGAGGATTGACGGCCGCTGTCGTCACCTCGATGGAAGATGTTTGTAGCTCAGTCCCTCTCGGGTGAGTCCGTCGCGGGACCGTGTCTGCTCGGATTTCTTAAGTTCGGTATGGCCATCTTGTCCAGATCTTTATGTATGCAATGTCACAAGACTTTATTGGTCACAGGAAGGTCTGTGTGCATGTTAACAGAGTTAGCATCTGAATATCATGCCTCAATTGTTAACCGTTCTGCTTTTGATGTGCCTCGGCCCAAAATGGGCGCTTATTGAGGGTCAAAATTTTTGCCACTTTCTCCTATATGAGTTGCAACCTGCGAGTTAGGGTCTGGGTTTTCAGTTGTCAATTTGTGCTCACGTAGCGGGGTCCGCAATTCTCACTCGGGTTTCCCGACGTAGTTGCAGTCCCAGTCACTGCAAAACATTTGGTAGACAACTGCAGAGGTCCCCGTATGGCGCAGTTTGCCCTTAGGTTGCACCACGCTGGGGCAAATTGTCGCCTATGATCGATGGTCAAGCTCCTTGAGACGTCAGCGGCAGGTCAAATCTGTTCCGCTATGCAACTTCGGTTTCCCGGAATAGGCAAATAATCAGTTAGCTCTCTTAAGATTGTGGAGTGAATCAAGAGGATTACATCAAAAAGTGCTTCTAAAACAGACTGTTTTCTTCACCCTCTTTTGTGACTTGGTAAAGTAACGGCTGCGTGAAAACACTGTAACTAGTAAACTTTTGTCGCGTGAAATCGACTTCAGCGAAAGTTAGCTGACGTTAAACGGCAGCCACTGCCAGTTTCGTTGAGTTGGTTTTTGGGAGAAAAGGACTCCAACCTCATTTTCGACTGCTCTGAACCTAGCCTAGTGAAATATCCTCTCGCTTTGAAGGTGGCATAATCGAGATAAATCACACAGTTGTTCTTACTTTGTACGACGTCTTATGCACACAGTTTCAGTGATCCATTTGCCATTGCAAATATTCTACTTTTAACGAAACAGTAGTGAATGTTGACGGGCCAGACAGAGAAATGAGCCAGAGCTGTCAGTTCTCAAATCTCGCTAGAGGAGATGGTTGTCCCTGTAGGGATGTTGACAGGTTTTCTGCGACTTGTCTACTGTGTCCTTTTTGGTTGCTGTGACAAGTCTTCGGAACCTTCTTCTTGCGTTCATGCTTGTTAAAGTCCGCGCAAATTCTCAAACAGTAGCTTATGAAGCAGCCCTAACCCTAACCTTGACACCAATCCTAACCCAAACCTAACACCCACACCCCCCCACCTTAATCCTAACCCTAATCTCCATGGAATTTGGCGCTATGTCACCCTCATTACGGGTTGGGATTCCTTCCGCCTTGTCCTACGCGAGAAATTTCAATAGCTGTCAACTTCGGCGCTAAACGCGGCCTTCTACATCCATAAATAATCGCTTGTTTATTCACCAGGGACTGGGGTTGCAATGCGTCTTCTCATGTTCTTACTCGTACTACACCAATACTGTCATCTGGCTCCTTATACCTTCAGTCGAAATAGGCGTCCAGAGTGAAGGCCTCGACGAATATAATAGTCAAGTTGCTTGAAGTGTGACAGACGGTAGTTACTGAGCCGGTAAGATATGCCAGGGCATACTTTACATGCGCCCGGAGTATTATTTGCCGGAACCAAATTCTACAAGTATTTCCAAGTTCTTCGAGAGGTAAGCGTGCAGTGCCATGTGCGAAAATTTCAATGAAAGTCGAAGGGACGAGACTCGATCGATGCATGATGACGCACACGGCAGCGGCTTACTGGAGCAAACACCTAACAAGTATAGATATTTTAAAACAAGTTTGAAATGTTGACCAGTTTTGGCAAATCCGCTCAACGCCTGACGACGACTTGGAAAACTAACATCGAAAATTAGCTCAATAGAGTTTCTCGCATTTCCCAAGGAACGTGTTCGACGTCAGATTAAATTTCTTGAGATGTCTACTTTCTAATATCACAAGTCCATATTTAGTATCAGTTTGGCCAAGGAAGTAACTTCAAAGTTTTTCAGCTCTTCGTCTTTGCGGCGCTCATGATCAATTTAAGGTGAACAACCCATTCTACTGTAAATATATAAGTAAGCGTTTAAAAGCTTTAAAATGTGGCTCGACTGATTTACTCATCATGAGGTCCTCTCCCACCTTTTTTCTATTCTCTCTGTCCGCTTGAGACCTTGCGGTTACGGTGCCGTTCTCGAATTTTAACTTACGCTTTGTGTCTGCTAACCAAATGACTCAGCACAAATAGCATCTTACGCATTACACTATATGGCTTGATTGCATGAAAGTGCTTGCATGTGAGTTCTGCGCGTCATTACGCACCCCGTTGGCCTTTAAAAATCAGTCGAAATGTGAAAATTCAATTTCTGCATATCTCTCTTCAGTTGGAGTGACTTTTTGGGAACCAGACAGTGCCCCCGACACACCTACTGCGCGGGCAATGGCCAGTGCTCTGATTGACGATATTTTGGGCGAGTTTCAGGCCTGCCCCGGTAAAAGCGTCGATCTTCTACGGACTGATACTGCAGAAGGTGTTTATGCGTTGGTCTACTAACTTGTTTTGCCTCCTAGTGACGCTTTCATCGGTGCGACTTTATTGGCCTTCAAAACCTCCAATTGCGCACTTACTAATTACTCACAGGTCCATTTTAGTTCTGATAACTGATTCCATCAAAAATGCTCTCTTAACACTCCTGGAACTCTGAGAGTTTTCGCAACTTCTCTACCTTTAATAGCCGACTCAATAAGATCTTTGTGTAGTCCGAGTATGAAGAGATTTTATCTCACAAAAGCTAACCTCAGTTAGGTCACTTGCATTTTAGATGAGCAAATCAAACACCTCGGGTAACCCTGTCTTTGAGGCATCTTTAAATAACTCTGCAACCTGTCGCGACTTTTGTAGAGCCACATCTGCTACTATCTTATAGCGTAAAGGCCGTCAACCCTTTAAACTATAAGAATACAGTTTTGAGCACTTCACCGCAAATGTTCGTGCTGTGGGTAGCTCTACGTAAGTCTTTCAGTTCCCCACTTTCTGCCAAGTCATCTGTATATGCTTAGTTAGTAGCATGTACGATGTAATCAACGATCTTTGAAAATGTGAAAAAGCTTTTTGTTCGATTTTCTGACATTATCTATGTAGTTGAGCGTTTTTCTCAGAAAATTAGCAACAGCATTGCGTTACACTCAACGAGCGAATTACTACCATATCTGGCCAAGAAATTTACTTAAACTAGATTAGTTATCTCTCTTCTGCATTTTACACAGAAAAAAAGAACATTTGCTTTCTTTGCGTTTCTAAGACCCACTGATTGAGGATCTCCCACTAACACCCTTCCAGAGGGCTGATCTCCGTCGCTTTTGGAGAAGCACCTTCCGAGAGAATGTCTCAATAATCGTAAGTTTGATTTTATGCCGGCTTGAAAGGCTGTTGCCTGTGTCGTTGATACGAGTCAATTTTTATGGGTTTATTTTACGGAGAAATGGGAGCACACACACAAATCCATCCATCTGCTGCTGGGCTCCTCATATTTTACAGGCAAATTTCTGTTGAAAAATTCAGCCACTCAGAGGACAGGCACACTGATGAAAACACGAATACCTTTTCGGTGATTTCTCATCAGACTGGGCAGATGCACGGCAGTGTTTAATCTGGGTAGTTTCGCAGTCAAGGCGCGCTGCAGGCAGTCAGAAGTGGGACGAATATGCAGGGAGTGGGGGGGGGGAGAGCTGAAGCTTAATCATAAGCTTCCATCACGATAAAACTGGAGCAATTAGCTCGATACCATCTGTATGCGCGAGTTGCTGGCTCATTAGCTTTTGCTCAGAGTACCTACGAGGTCCATACGAAATTCTTTTGTGGGTGTACGCGCGCAGGACGGGCTTGCGTTGTCTGATTACTGCCGTCCCCGACGTTGCCGATCCAATTTCATTTTTTTCCAAATGTCACTCGCAGAAAACGCATTGGCTATGAAAAAAACTGTTAAACGCTGATGACGCTAGCATACAGTTCGTGACCTATCTGATTAAAGGTCACGAACTGTGAACTTACATCGATGTAGCGCACGAAACGCTCACTCCTCATCCACGAAAGTTATACTGCGTTAAAGATACGACCGAGCTTCAAAATAAGGCACAGTTTGATTGATAAAGTACTATTTATGGACAAAGAAATAATTTATTTTACAAAAAACTACCAAATCAAAAAAGACAACTCTATTACAGGTCAACTATTCAAGGCCTAAAATAACTGCCAGCAGAGAAGGGGAACGTCATAAAACAACTAAATGATGAAAAATAGTAACAAATACACGTATCAGTACTTTGTCGATTGTCCTTTAGCTTTCAAAGTTGCCGTAAGGCGAGAGGGCATGATGACTACCAAGTTATCTAAAACGGTTTTGTCTATGTTATTTTTTAAGCAAAAACTCCAACTGTTGTTCCATAGAAAGATGTTTTCTTGCCTTGTCCCGATTTCTTTTGATTAGTGCAAAAAGATTTTCGATGGGACTTAGGTTCGGGCTGTTGGCGGGAAGAAAAATGCTTTAAAGGCCGCAGGCGGAGAGGCTGACTGTGGTGTAAAATATTAGATTATGGCCGTAATCGGAATTGGAATCACGCGTCCTTTGAGCGGTGGACGGGGGCATTATCCTGCAACATTACGGTGTACATTCTACGTCGATAAATGCCGTTGTAACCGAAGGCATCCTTTACGATATCGATGAACACCCTGCCATTTATCGTCTCCGCCTTTTGAACGCCAGACCGGTCGCTCTCCGAATTTGATGGCCATCCACACCATCAGGCGTCGACAGTTCTTGAATGTTGGAATCGATGTAGTGTGCTCTCATGGAAAGTTCAATTCTAAAAACAGGAATAAGCACACAAAATATATGCCGTCCCACCAACTCAAATACAGATCTCGACATTTCATGAGTTAGGTAATCTACTGTGCGTTTCTTAAGTAATGCTTTTTCAACGTGGGATTGTTTTCAGAGTTAGAAGATCAACATTGGAGAGCGAGCCAGCCACGGTGCACGCCTTGACTGAGGAGTATGATCCATACTTTCCAGTCCTTTTAACACTATTTAGACAGCTTTTCCCGCCTGGAAGCGCGCATGCATATTTAAACCGTTGGTTTGCGCTCCTCAACGTGTGCTTTACCTGAACTTTCGGCTCCGCATATTCACCTACGTGAAAAAATGGTTAACTGCAGCTGCTTTTTATAGGTCGCGGATTACCACCTACCACCATCCAACCACTCCTTCGGCCTCACCGTGGAGACGGTGATAGAGGAGGATGAGAAAGCGAACGTCAGAGAGTATCGTCATTACCTACTGGAGGTGGACGAGGACGGACCAGTTGGTACGCAGACCGATCTTCGCCCACGTGATGAGCTCCTCGAGGTAAGACTGATCTATTCTGCTCGACCTTTGTCCCCGTCACACTTCGGCGGTTAGAGTAACTTCGTTAGTGTTCACGACCAACTCGCCTGTCATTTTATACTAAATTTTACCTAATTTGATAGTGTCTTAGCTGGTTTTTTTTTCGGGCACTTTGGGTAGGAGCAGTGCACACTTTCCTACCTTAGATTGAAAGAGCCGTTAGTATGCACTACTTTCCATTTGCTCACTGTTCCCAGATTGTCATAGGGTCTCCTGGTCGGACGTGTACTTCAGGGTCGTTCCACTTCATGCTGCGATAATGTATGAGCTGCAGCCATCAAGAAAAAAAAACATGCGAATGCTCTGATTAATTCTTTTGCGCATTTATAAACAAATTTTACTTGAACCTGAGAATGTCACTTCAGGAACGTTCACGTGGTGCCCATAAATAGCAGCCTTGTGCGTACTACGGACTCTTTAGTGAATTGCAGAGCCAGTACTGGTGATTACGCGTCCAGTAATCGTCTGACACCATCCCTTCATCATCATCATCATCATCATCATCATCATCATCATCATCATCATCATCATCATCATCATCATCATCATCATCATCTTCTTCTTCTTCTTCTTCTTCTTCTTCTTCCTCTTCTTCGTCTTTCTCTTCTTCTTCTTCTTCTTATTCCCTATCACTTAGGCTCTATTCCTCGTTCTCCTCATTCGTCGTGTCTTCCTCCTGTTTACTCTGTCTTCACTAGTCTCGTCTTAGGGGGTTATTACCATTAGTTCTGGCGAAGATATTCTCTCCACTGAAAGCCCTTTTTTCCTGGAGCACTGTCCTAACTTGTGTCAGTTTTCATTCATATTAACCCAATTGTGAAAAACTCGGCGCGTCGGTGGGATTCGAACCCACGCAGTAAGGGAGAGGCTTTAGTACAGCCAACGCTCTAACGACTTGAGCTACGAGGCCCCGCCGGACGACTCGAGTTTTATCACATTTGGGTCAAGTTACCCGCCCAACCTACTGCAAGGTCTGGAATCCACTGAATCTGATACAGTAAGTTGACTGCCCAAGCAGGATTTCCTAAGTAGTTCACCTAGAATCCACCAGATGACTACCAGGCTAACGTAATTCACAGGTATTTTGGCAGATTTTGAATAATTCATATTGACCCAACTGTGAAAAACTCGGCGTCTCGGTGGGATTCGAACCCACACAGTAAGGGGAAGGCTTTAGTACAGCCAACGCTCTAACCACCAGTTTCGACGGTCTGGATGGCCGGTAGGACAGACTCAAACGCTCAGTCCGTGGTTTAACGGGTTGGCACCCTGTTGGAACACCTTCCCACGCAGTCACCCGTTACTTCGAGACGAATGCGGGCTTTCCGGGGAGGGGGGGGGCTAAAAGTACAGTAGGTGGCGTATCTCATGAAATGTAAACTGAAATTCTGACGTATTTTTGATTAAAAGAGATTACGCAGTTGAGGCTGCAATACTGATTATCATGCTGCATAATTCCAAGATATTTCTTTCACTCCAGGACGTTAGCTTTCCAATGCGCTCCTTTCCAGTCGTCTATAAAAATTTCATTCGATAAAATGGCTACTGAAGTAGTATACACTTTTCTGCTGGTTTTACAAAGTGTCTTACAAAAATATGCAAAAATATCTTTTCTTGTACCCAGTCGATAGCAAAGTACGTCTTTTTTAAATTTGCCGATACCGAACAGAATCTAACTTGGTTTGCGTTGCGTTTAAAGCACCCTACCCACAAAAGGAAAATCACACATTCCTCATTGCTATTACAAAAATCCTATAATATTTTGTAGCGGACGTGATCCGTGTCACATACTTATTGGGAATATTAATAAGCGGGCAGGTACAATACAGTTTGAATGGACGTTTTGCGGTTTTAAAAATCTTATAATTATCAACATTTTTAAGACCTAGTAATACTTTTTCGCCGGGCATGCAATTACAGGAAAACATTTTCTGTGCACTTTTTCCACGAAACGCATTTGATTTCATAAGGTTGTCAAGGACTTCACCAAAACAGATCCATGCTGCCTGATAGTATTGTTTTTTTTTTATCAATTCTGGTGTATTCAGAAGCACACATCCTGGCGTAACCGCAATATCTTGGGATTACTCCGCACCAAACGCAGTATACCAATTCCACCGAGGTTATTCTTTCTAATTGAAACTCATTTTAGTGTTTCGGTTAACGCTTCGTAGGGTGGGCCGCCTACTGTTACTGATGCTAGCCTTTTCTTTAAATAACATGATTTGACATATACCACCGTCAGGTTTTTCACTTTCTCTTCAAGCGCAACACGCAAGCTGCCCTGCTATAGACAGTCAATGTAAAGGCATAGTATCTGCAACTTTCGATAACAAATAGATAAATCATTTTGCAAGCTAGCGGCAGAATGACAGAACTCAAATACATCGGCCAAAACTCTTACTCTACAGTAAACTCCATTTAGTTAAGTAAAAACTCAAAAGAGGCAATGAAAGTAATAATGCGTTTTCTTAAGAAGGGTGTATGATTTCGAGTCAAATTGGTAAGCTTAATTTTTAAAAGAACATAAGGTCTGTCTATTCAAGCACCTCCGGTCTTCTTGATTTGCTCATGACACCGTGCCCAGGGGGGGGAGAGTGCGATAGATGCTGTGCAAGTCTGCCGTCACTATAAACTAATTCACGCACATATCACCGCCCCCGCTGTCACTCTGCTATAGAGCAAACGGTGGACAGTGTTGGATACGACGGTCAAACTGTCGTGTGTGCGTTTATTCAGGAAGTAAGCGCCTGTCGGCTCAAAGCCATCAAAAAATATTAATTTTTGCCAAAATAAGGGTCTAAATTGATGGAATTCAGACAGTGAAATAGGTTAATTCATGGCATTGTTTTGTCGAACGCAGACTTCGGGTAGGCGCATATACGGTGAATGCATTTGCACAGTTCATCCCTGCGGAAGCATGTTCAACCTGCAAGACAAATGACATGAAAAGCACCAATAAACTTTTTTTCATCACCGATAGCAAAATTGAGAATCTACGCGGCTACGATAAATCCGCACTACTTTTTCCTCTTAAATACACACACTGATAGTGCGAAAGTCACAGTGCCAGCCTACGGCGCGCCCTACGGTAGCCATTTTGGGGTCCTGCTCGGAGGAGGGCATGTTTGATTGGATAAATGTTTTTGCGCCACCGCTTGTTAGTCCGCCTCCCCCGTTACAAGGTTGTTTTTTTCGCAAACCTTTTAAAGTTGGATAGCGAGTGAGCACCAGCTGATTTTATTTCCTGTTAAACTCTTGCTTTAGTGTTCTAGGCTCTAGACGTATCTCCTGTCTATTGACTTGTAAAGATGCACATAAGCCTCCATATGGATTGCATGTCTTACTGACGGTTGGTAAGTTTAGCTTCTTTGCTTTGAAGCTTCTCAGAGCAACTGAGGGTGGGACCTTCAATGAGGGTACAGGGAAGGCAGGGTTTTAATGCAAACATAGATCAAAGTCCTATCACCGAATACCTCGCTGCCTACTCACTTTTCGTTACCTGCAAGATTCATACCACGAATTGACATCTCTTTGTAACACGGGTCCTAAATATGAGCAGCACAGAGTATACCGCCGTAAAACAATTCATCCCATCTACTTATTACTTCTCCCTGTGTCGACGTTAACGAGTTTCGAATCTTTTCTCAACCTACAAAGGCCTCATAGGCCAGCTATTGCATGAAAACACTGTCTAAACGACCTCCCTGACCAATATTGCCCATCTTTACGAACACACTAATGTCTGAGCTGTTATTGTTGGATCCTCCACATTCAGATCAACGGCGTAATACTCTACGGCAGGGATTCGGAGACAGTGAAGACCACCCTGACCTCAGCCAGCCCGAATGGCTACATGGTCTGCGCCAGACCCCAAATAGGTGGCCCATTCGCCGATATCACGCCATTTTCGGTTATTGAAGAGGAGGACGAGGAGATGGAGGAGGAGGATGCCACGCAGGATGTCAGTTCCCCAATCAGCCACTTGGACGGCACTGACGAGCTATTAGAGGCCAACTTGGCCAAACTCTCGAGCACAGCTCTTTCTAGTCCAACACCAACTGGAGAGACCCCTGAGCTTGATGCTGTGCCCGACCAGCCTGTCAAGACGCCCTCCCCGCCTGTCGTTTTGGATGTCAACACGGAGGAGGTGGGTTTTGGCTCCCCCCGCCCCTCATTGATTTTCGTGCCGCTTGTTTATTAACTTGATGCTTTCATTTTCTGATGGAGTAGAATCACCTTCCCCGAATCCTTAACGCGCTGTCCTTTTTACATATGCATGAATGTATTTCTGTGGGGAGCTTTGTTGTCCCCCGATGCGACCACCTTCGCCGCCGCCGCCGCCATTACTACCCCACTCATGTCCAACAAGCCCTGGTAGTTTCGCCTCGCCGGGTATCTGCGTAAACACTCACGCACGAAGTTAAAAAGTTGCCTGTTAAAAATCAACCTATGTCTTCCTTTAGCGAGAAGTTTGGCCCTGTTCTGAGTAGATTAGGGCATAAGAGGCTCAACTGTCCTGTCCTACTTTAAATGCTACTAAATGCAATCATGGGAGAGTCCTCGTACTGTTTTTGTGTAAACATGCGTACAGGGAATATCATTGTACATGCTCCAAATGTTTACTATTTATTTTTTTACTAATATACTTGAAGGAAGTGAAAATACAAAAATTCGACCACCAAGAAGGATGGTACTCACCGTGTGCCCCAGAGCGCAGCGGAAGTAGGACAGTGACCCACGCGTGAATTAGTCTATAGTGGTGCCAGGCTTGCACAACATCTATCACGCCCTCGTCTCCCTCACGCCCGCCTGAGAACTGTTAAAAGACAGAGTCAAAGAGACTGGAGGTGGGATCAGACGCATTGGACAACAAAACTAAATAGGCCGTATACTAATAGGAACAAAGGGACGAGTTCCAGGAAGTAGTCGGGAAGAAGGAGTCACGATCGCGTCTACGCATGCCACTCAACCTGCCCCCCCACACACATTGGGCCAGGTTTTTCACAAAAACAAGAAGGCGGCGGCGGCGGCGGCGGCGCGGCTCGCATCCCTTTTGAGTGGCCACACTAAGAAGGAGATGCTGCATCCTGCCTCTCCGTTCGGAGAGGACCCAGTTCCTCGGTGAGTGGGCGGACAACGAAGCCACCACATTTAACGCGTCGAGATTCAAGCGCGTCAGATTGTTTACAGGGGGTATATGGTGAAGTGCCAGGAGGGTTGGTTCCCCAAATATTGCTTTACTCTCTCTCTCTCTCTCTCTCTCTCTCTCTCTCTCTCTCTCTCTCTCTTTCTCTTCCCTTCTCCCATGCATCAGTCTACTTTCTGAGCCTGTCACCTACCTAGGAGCGGGGATTGGGGCCAGCAGTTGGCGTAGCTGGAAGCCTACGTCTCGATGGGGCTGACTAATTTAACGTTGGCCTTGGCCGCGTTAATCCAGGACGGCCAGCTCAGGGGGCATACAGTAGGTGTTGACCGAAATTCTAAAATGCACTTTCGTCTCGAAAAGACTACTTACGTAGGGTTTTAAAATGAATCATTCTGCGCACAATCCTATAACAATTCAGTTATCTTTGGGATGCCGGCTTTCGAAGGAAATTCTTTCCGGCCGCATGCAAAAACCACACTCTGTACAAAATGACTACTTAAGTAGCATGCATTTTTCCCGTTGATTTTTAATGGTCTTAGAAATCCAATGATATATTTCATGGAAAACATGCATAAATATGCTAATTCTTTTGCTCATCCGGTAGCAAATTACGTCTTCTAATTTTGTACACAAAGGAAAGGTATAATTGGGTTTTCAAAAAGTTTCTAATCGCAAGACTTTTTAATGCCGTAAAATATCCGTTCATAAAACGTGGTGTCTCTGCATTTACTAATGTTGCTTGTAAAGTTTACAATATGGCTTACATCCACTGCTAAATTTTATGAACCTCAAATGGTCTCCTCTTAATACCGTAGAGAATGTATGGTTTTCCGTACGCGGAAAATATACGGCCTGTAGTTTGGAAACCCTGGATGCAATTGTAACGGCAAGTCGGGTTGCAAATTATTTGGGAATTGAAAAACCGAATTATACCCTTCCTTTGAGCATAAAATTGGAAGAAGACGTAATTTGCTTCCGAATGAGTAAAAGAATCAGCATTTTTATGCATTTTTTCTTACGAAGTATAATTGGATTTTGAAGGGCATCGAAAACCAATGAGAAAGATCTGTGCTACTTAAGTTCCAGTAAAATCACGATAATACTGGATTCTTGACAGTTTTCTGTTGGACAAATTATGACTAAAAGCTTGTTGGAGAGAGTATACGTTTCCGCGATACCCTTCTTTATGATATGACAGACACAAACAGCTGGTAGGATTTTTACTAGAAATTGTGGAGGCCATCATGTACGATGTTGTTTGCTTGTTTTGACAACCACAGTTAGTCTTTCACTAGCGGATTCTACGCGAACGCATCCACTTTTATTTTTAGTCCTGCCTGTTTAGTTTTGTCTACTTTTAGTCTTCCTAATTTGAAAGAGCAGGTGTTTAGATTGCCTTGTGCTATTGGGATTTACCTTTTCCTGGAATCGTTTGTTTTGCAGATTTGCCAAACTTTGGCATTCCCGCGAAAAAAAGCATTGCGTGACTTTTAGGGCAGACGTTGTTTTGAAGACTAAAGTTCCGAAGCTTCTATAAATGCTTCAAGCGAATGCAGGACTATTTTGGGACTCCAGTACTTAGCTTAATTAAGGTAATCCACCACTGACTTTAGAGGACAAGAACGCGATCGTGTTGGCGCCGCTAATATGCCAGGAATGTGTACTACCAGGTGGAGGTTTCATTAGATTACCTACCTAATTAATGACCGTATTTTCGTTGACATCCTATGGTTACTAGAAGAGTTATTATCTGGAAGTCCCTATTCAGCGTGTAGGAATTATTTTCGGATTATGTTCCACGCTTATGTATATGATAAACTGAGTTTAGTAACATTTTCGTACGTCAAATAGGTGAAAAATGTTTCGTTGGTTTTGACGTCTACTCTGTCTACTCTTTATTGAAAGTAACTGCTTATACATATGCGGATTACCGCGGACGAACTTTTACCTCTGAATTTTATTCCAATGGTAGCCACTGATTTCCACTGGGAATAGAGTTCTTTGACTTTAAAATTTTATGCTGTATTGCAAGCGTTAATTATTAGAGGTGCACACCGCGTATGCACTGAAACACTCTGAAAATGTGGCCATCCTCCAGGGACCCGTCGATTTTTATTTTTCCATTCACAGATATCTCTGTTCTACTAAACTTTCGCATTTGTCATAAACTAATAAAGCGCCATTTCGAGGCTGTCCTCATCTTTTTAAGTAGGCAAATGCTTGCGATGCCTTTTCGTTTGGTTACGCCTTCGCTTAGACTCGTCCTGTGTCTTAAAAATTCGGAATTTAAAACCACTTTAGTAACAAGCATCCATAAGTTTAAAGTGAAAACTAGGGGGCACAGCCTTCGAAAGGTTTCTCGAAAAAATGCGAGATAACTTTTTCCTGAGTCTTGACGTCTTCAGTGGTGTGTCATTATGACAAATAGCAATCAACCCGGTGATGACTCCTTAAAACGCGAAGTTTTGAAAATAGCAACCAAATGGGTAAAAAGTTGGGTAAAGCTTTTAGCCATTATGAACAGACCGCGTCTTCAGTAAACAGACGACAAGCGTAGGAATGTGGTTGTGATTTTAGAAAGAAAAGGGAAAGATAAGGCTAGGTAATTTAGAGGAGCAACAAACCTGTCAATTCAGTAAGGCTCATCTTCTTGATTTGGTAAAAAATGAGGAAAACGAGTAATCACCTCTTTTTAGAAAGAAGCGAGCTAACAGTTACGAAAGCCGTCGCGGTACATACATATGTATGTCATGGTAGTAATTTCAAAAATGATCAAACGCAGGACATAAAATGGAGTGTCCGAGACATTGCGTTTTAGGGTCAGACCCAAAATTCCAATGAAAATTTGAGTCGAAGGAAATCAACCCTTGTGGAACAACCACGTAACGCCCATTCTACAAACACGTAGTGCTACTAGTGGTGTAGTTGGTGTAGTTTTATATGACAGATGGTTACACCGTGCTCCCGATATAGTTACTATCCCAAAGCCTAGACAGATGTTCCGCCAGTTTCTCCTACTGCATGACACCTACCAGAAGCCGCATAGCGTACCCTAGAAGATCCATTGAAGAACTGAACACCTCGCAGCTGCGCCATGCAGTATCAGGATCATTGACGAAACACGCCTCTGGAATTTAAGCTAGTTCTCATGTCAGGAGTATGGTACAACTATCTTTCATATATATATATATATATATATGAGATGGTACCGACAAAGACAAGGGAGACCGGAATGGCCATTTCTGGCTTATTAGCCGTCATTAGCCAGTCATACTCAACCCCAAGTGTGGATCACTTGAGCTTCGAAACCGGGATCTTTGGTCATGGAGTTTGACGCTCTACCACTGAGCCACGGGCCCGTTGTTGTGTCGGCTGTGATCGGGAGTATCAATTATGACAGTGGACGCTGACCCCAGGTGTTGAAATGGAAGGAGAAAATAAGGCGGTCTCTGGGGAGGAAGATCTAATCATCTGACGCCTCGTACTCGTACTCGAGCACAGCATCGGAGACAGGCCAAATGAGAGATACATGTTTTAAATAGGCCATTCGCGCTCGCGTCTGATAGGTCGATCTCGCTCTCCTCTTATTGGCCCTCCTCTCGCGCGCACATGTGGTGCCTGATGGCCTCGTATGGCGCTGGTAGGCCAATACTGCGGTTGATCGAGTTGGCCCCTGATTGCCAGGCTTCGATTACTTTTCTCGCCGGCTTGCCTTCGGCTCGGCCGAGCACTTGGGCACCGTCAAAGTCGAACACGTGATTATTTTCTAAACTGTGCATGGCGATGTGCGATCGTACATCCTTTCGCTTTTGCGGCTAAGGCGTGCTCATGCACGCGCGTGCAGGCGGTAAATTAAATGTTTCTTTTGTTGTAGGTTCCAGATGGGCCAAAACCGACCACAGTGTCCGTGCCAGTTGACGAACAGGGTGAAGCCCCCTCGCCGCCCCCCGAACAGCCTGCTTCGCCTGTGAAGGACGAACTGCCTGAAATCTACGATGATGAACTGTCCTTGGTTATTACTAAGAGAAGGGCTGAACTGCTGGGTAATTATGGCCTATTGTTTTTCTGTCCGAAAGCCTGATACACACCCTGACATTGTTTCTCTCCATGTACACCATATAATTACTGCAGTTAATTTGTGATGCTCTTGCGACGAAAACAAGATGCTGAGTCAGCGTGCTGCTAATAAGCTTAACAATGTAACATCATTCGGAGGCTAAGCTCAGATGGCAGAAATCAGGAAGCACATGCTGTTTGCTGCAAAAATGTTTAACACGACGGGTGTAGTTAGCCAGTCACACTCTCTGTCCATTCGAGGAGCTGAGTTTTCAATTTCGAAATGAACTGTTGGTACAGGTAAAGTACATTTTCACAGCCCCCTCGCCAGGCCGCAAATTTATGTGCGTTGAGTGTCTGCAGGGCTCACCGCCCAATGAACCGACACGTGAAGCATCTACCAAAAATTAGAACTGTGGGAAAATACCAAATGATGGGCAGTTACCCTGACCACTTGAAGTTCCCCGCTAGATTTTCGATAGTTTGCTGGACTGGAAGAGGAAAACAAGGGGAAGTGGCCGCTTCCCGACGTGAGAAGTAACTTCAGGTTGGGCGGGGGGGGGGTGTCGAACTAGCAAAAGCCCTGAAGTGCGTACCAACAGCGGCATCATCTAATTCCCAAATATCGTCAAAATTGTGTGAATCCGCGCACTTTTGACTTAGTAATGGGTAGGGCGCGGCTATAATCACCCCCCTCGTATTACGGATGACCTTTGCGCTGAATTCCACAGGGACAGGGGAGTTAGGCTTGAGATTGGTGTCGGTGTTAGGATTTAGGTTAAGGTAGGGGTTACGGTTGGGAGGGTTGGGGTAATGGTACTTGGAATTTAGCGCAAGGCCTCCTGTAGTTATGGGGATTATGGTTAGGGGCCGTGCCCAAGCCAGTACTATGCACATTTGCACGCTATTTGAAGGAAGTGGCAAGATCTTAATTCGTAGCCGTACCTGTAAGGGGTT